>QLSS01000093.1:257098-401240 GCA_024372645.1 Trichomalopsis sarcophagae
TATATATATATATATATATATATATATATATATATATATATATATATGTACACATGGAATTTCATGTGAAAGTATAACCTTTTATTTTCTCGAACAGATTCACCATAGCATTTTCGAGGTGCGTATATGTATATATAGGTACATTCATCTTTCAATACGGTTTACCGCCGCGCTTCATCACCAATAACCGCATTTATAATTAATATCATCATCAACTCGATTAAACAAAGAGAATGACAAGCAATTGGTTATTTTGTTCTATAATGCATTCACACTTGCCTCTCGTACGCTTTTTCTCTCGCTCTCTCGCTCTCTCAACTCGCCATATACTTATATTACTCATACACGCAACACGTAACCGCAGCACTGACTCTCTACCCCTCGCGTAAGGTACAAAGCGATGCGCAATATAATGCCTCGCAAATTTTATATCACACCGCTACTATATACAAAAATTAAACTGTTAAAATTTTTTTTTCCACATAACATATACACTTCTATTGTACAAAGTCTTTGCTCTAAAGCAACGAACATTATATATCATGTTATAATACGCTCCGCAATTTAGCAAATTCAATTTTCCACGTAACATACAACACTAGGAGGCGCTTGAAAGACTTTTTTTCTGCTTTAGATCAAGTCCGGGAAGAAACTATTGGGCGAGTGTACGCATTTCGAGTTATAACACGAGAGTCCGATTATATTACCGCACGTATAAAAAATACCCATGTTTGGCCTAGAAAATGATGAAAAAAATATTGAGGCACCTTTTGTCTAATCATTGTACATATTTTAAACGATGCAAAACCACTTTCCAACAAGCCTTTTTTGCCTCGTGGCGCTGCATTCTCGGTCACCCAAACTCAATGAAAAATATAGTCATTGTTCAACGGCATGTACCCAATGCATGATGAGGGCACAAACAAAACACGTATATATTTTACTGTAGGATAAAAGTATAATAGCCTTGATAAAAAAAAAATAAATAAATTAATAAATACGAAAAATGAAATAAAAAGAATTTAAAATATCATTTCAAAAAAGCATTTTTAACGATCTTATAATTTGAGTGAAACTTTTTTCATGTACTTTATTTTAGTAATATGAATTTCTCGCTCACGCCTTCAGAAGTTAAGTACGGATCGTCGAACAGTGGCTAGTTTTCCTTTAATTTGAATCCGAGAAAACTGTCACAGGGCAGTTTTTGTGTGTTAGAAAGTGCAGTTTTGTGTTGTTTTAAACATGTGAAATCGGAAAAAAATATCCCGGGTGCATATCCTATTTTTTCCACCGTTTTTGAAATCCAATATGTGTAATTTTTTGTAGAATTCCCTATATCTGTCTTTACGTATAAGCCCATTAGGAAACATATATTCGTGATCTCTGTGGTTCATGTGTGATTATACTCGGTGATTCAAGTGGCGCGTCGATAATTGTATATACCTTGTGACGAGCGGAAAATTTTATTTTTATTCAGGTATATAATATAGACAGAGAAAAATTATCGTCGAATTTTTGCTAAAACAGTTATCACCAATAAAATCACGATTCAAATTTCTCGGAATACTATTGTGTTCCGATAACTCGGCATCAGTTATTCGAGCATGCCTACGAGCGCACAATCAAAGCTACGTTATAATCGCAGCGGTTTGTACTCGCTCCTAAAGCTTCTCGCTCGAGGAGACACAAGTGTGCACACAGACGTTGAAAAAATACAGTCGTTTGTTTAATACTTGTGTATACTCAGTACGCCTACAATGACTTAAAATTTCATATCAATACATAACACTGAGGAAATAGCACAATGTAAGAAAACAATTTTTTACTTTCGAGCTCTTGACAGTATTAGTTTTTCAGAGCTTCCAATAAGAGGAAGCAGACTGGCGCAAATCATACTTATGAAAAAATCATCGTCGAACTTTACGATTTTTCAATTGTGCCTTAAACTATGTATATGTAAATAAAATATGTATACATATTATTTCTGTTAAACACCATTGATCATGTGAGAAAATAAATTTAACACTATAAATATATCGTATACATATGAAAAATATAAAGAAGGATAAAACAGTATTACGTAATTTGGTTTGCTGCAGTGTCACTATCATGACGCTTTTAATCGCATTGATTGATTTTCAAACAGTAGAGAGGTTCTGGAAAGCCGAGTGTTAGAAGTAGCACGAGTTTTTTTTCTTATAAGAATTTTATTTCTTGTTCTTTTATTATTCAAATATGGCTGTAAATTTGAACTTACAACTGGCAGATGCAACGTATAAATTTTTACGTTTTTCATTTGTAAGTCTTTTTATACTTATCTCTAATAAATTTTATGCATCTACACCAACAATGGAGGAAAAAGACTTGCATACAATAGTTATTGTAAAAAAAGTTGTAATACAGCGGTAGATGGTTTTAAAGCTTTTTTTTCTGTATTAAACGGATATCAAAATCCATTTGCTATATTTATAATTACTCGGCTTCCATCAAGACTTTGTTTATACATAGATGGTGCTGCTATTAGACCTAAAAATAATAAAAATAAAAAAATCTTAATTGCAATAACACCGATAGTTAGTTTACAGTCATCATATTTATATTATATGTACAGACAATACAAGCAACATTGATCATCTCGAAAACTTCGAAATGCAATGACAAATGTAATTGTAACAAAATTTTGATTCGCTATTGCAGATCTATATGCACTTTATCTTAAGCCCTCTTTACCTTATTTACAAAATTATGCGTTAATCTAGTTACTTTGCTCAAATTAATCATCTTTTTAACAAATTACCAAAAAATATCTACACAAAATATATAGGTTTGTATGCATAGATAATCGCGACCACGCGGGAATTAGCTATTTTATAAACTTTTACAAATTTGCACTTTTTTTATTATATTGATTAAACGGCAACTGCAGACACAAATAAAACAAATTTTGCGACTAAATTACGATGTAAAACGTACAATCATAACTTAAACTGATTACGCAATGTATTGATTGTGCATCTAAAACAGCTCTCCTTTCTTTTCAATATTTTAAAATAATAAACAGCGCTTTAAATGTTATTAAAAAAATGGTAATGTTATCAAGCTAATCCATGATAAAGTAATTCAGTCACAACAATAACACAAAGTGCTGATCGTTGTTGCACAGCAATAAAGCTTTTCCAATATTGGAAGAATGTTAACGTGTGCAACATGTACAAACATATGAGAATATATCTAACGCACACAAGCGCATATAATATAATAATTCAGCGAATCATTCTAAATTAACTTTGTATTTGCGAACAACACAAATTTTCATAATCTTTCCATAACATTCACTTGAAGTCTTGCATATCAACCTCATAACTATTAAACTATTCAACTAGTCACTTCACTGTCTTTTTTCTTGACTTAATATTGCATGTCCTGCCGGGTATGATTATTTTTTCTTCTAACACAGTTATCATTGTGTCGATGTAGCGAAAAATATTACACTTTTCTCACGACCTATACGTACGCGCAGGCGAACTTCGAGACTCTACACGATGGTAATAAATCGAAATTTATTATTTTAAATTAATGTTTCAGCTTGGGAACTTTGTCAATAATTATCATGGTTACTATGAATCAAGCGATATTTAAATTTGCGCTCATCCATAGAACGTCAACTTTTAACTCCATCAATCAAATGATACTTGTTGTTTTCCCACTACACTCAGTGTTTATTCCTTATTTTTCTTACTTTCTATAATCCCCAATCGTTGCTGATGAAGGCAAGAGCAGTTTCATTCACATACATCGAAAATATTCAAATTAAAAATGAAGGTAAATTTGTACAATTAGTCGCAGTATTTCGCAAATTAGCGTTCTGTGCTTCAAGGTTCATTTCATTAGTATAAATTTAAACTGATTATCGAAGAACCCTATAATGTTCTCTGTTGAGATTCTTCTTTTCAATGCTATTCTGATTATCTTGTACATATAGAACAGGTTGTATTTTTCAAAAAGCGACAAGACTTTTATTTTTATTAAACGATTTCTATGCAAATAATACTCATAGAAAAACTTACCTATGCATTTTTTTATCTCTTTTTTTATCTTCTGCCTAAAACTTTTAAATAAAAATAAAATTAAGAGTAATTTTTATTTTTTGTAGACTTTAAATAAATATACAATTTTTCAAGTAGTTAAGTTTTTCTATGAGAAACGCAAAAGTTTACGAATTATTTTCAGTCATAGGATTGATTATGCGCAACATTCTTTACAAGACGATAGTCTGCATTAAAATATTTGTATATGAAAACATTGTTAAACAAATATTAAGATGAGTTGGAATTTTAACATAATTGAACATTATTAATAAAGTAAAATTCGTTTAAAGAGTACTTTGCAATTGTGAAAAATTGTAGATAGAGTCTGCGACCAAATGTGATTGGTCCCATGAAATCGCAGAATCTAAAGATTATGTATAATTACTACCTTTCCTGAACCAATTCACAATTGCAATTGTATATTACATTTTGCATCTACAATCGATAATAGAAATTTTACATATTAGATAAACCTTCGTTTATGTAAATCTTGCGCAAATCAATTGCATGTATCAGATTAAATGGTATTCAGAAGTGACGAATCATTAATGAACAAACAAATTGTAAGAGTCGATAAAAGTGGAAGGTGAGCTGTTCTCACATAAAAAATATCACAATGCACAATTTGCTGAAGACACTACATTATATAGTTTAATAAACTTCTAATTTTTATTATGAATGGCATATCACGTTCCACCTCACCAACTCTTCGAAAATTGATTGATATATACATTTTGTGTAAGATTTTCTCTACATCTACCACTGTAAACATTGTATCAAAACCAAGGAAAAAGTCATAAAATGATAAGACAACAGGACCGTTTGATACGACGGTTGATCGAGCACAGTGGGTTGTTGTGTTGTCCAATATATATTGAGGCATCCACAGAAATTTTGTATCTTCAAGATTTTGTTCATGATTTAGCTTCAGAGTCTTGCGAGAAATCCTACATCGCAGAGGTTCCTCCGTTAAAGAGACTTCATATCATAAGTCTAAGTAAGTATGTACATCAAATATCACCGTGGAAACATAGGCTCCTTTACGAAGCTCAGACAGATATTAACTGTCTCTGTTAGGATGCTTGGCAAGCAATCGTCGAGGCCAGGGCAGAGGCCACTCATATTGTCGTGGAAGTGTACCACTTACATTCTTCTCAAAATATCTAAACAAAGGGAACCACCAAAGCCGGGCTAAGAAGTTATTCGGTCCATATTGCTGAAAAAAAGAACATATTTAGGTATACACTGAATAAACTTCTTTTGGGTTTTTTTTTTTTTGTAAGAAACTTACTTTTAAATGTGCATTATTTGCCATTGTATGGTAGATGTACCATAATCGAGTGGTAACATAATATGCTATTATGACATCAACAGTGTAATGGCCATGAGAAATCAAAACCATGATAACGCCAACAAATGATGATATACCAGCAAGCCAGTGAACTGGATGACATTTTTTGGGTGAATCTATAATTTCATTATTATTGATTACATAAAATACATATATTTTTTAAAGAACAATTTATTTTCTTAAATCTCTAACATTGCTACTCACATTCCTTGATGATCAGGTAGCTAAGTACCAGCACAACAGTATGTCCACTGTATATGAAATCTCCACAATAAGTGTGTTTTCCATTTATTGACAGTCCAAAACCAGAAATAAGTTGAAGAACTCGTTTTGATACAAGCAGGGGACTTGTGTTATTTGCCTTAGGACTACAGTAATAGGTTTTGCTAGACATTGGGAGAACTGTGACATACATTGTAATGCTCCTCATCATGTACAATAAACCCATCAATAGGAATATTCGCCTTACTACTATGAATCTATAATTTGATAAAAAGATCAGTGTAGCTTTTGATGAATTTTAAAGTTATAGATAATATAATAAGAAATATACACTATACCTGTGTTTATGAAAAATTATGAAGACTATAGCAGAATTGGACATTATCATAATCAATATCTCCGACACATTGAGTGCCCAATCTTGAGCAGCAACATGATCTAAGACCACATCAGGAAGAGGACCATATGTCGTGCGATCAGGTACACGTTCGTGAACCATTGCAAGGGAAGCAGTGGTCAGTATGAAATTCACGACCATAAACAGGAATGCTAAAAATATCAGACACTGAATTAGAAAATACTCTGTTGATGGCAACAGACCTGTGTACTAAGCATATTATTTACCAAAAAATGTTTTCCATTTTTCTTTAGGAAATCTGGGTTCTTCTCTGAGTGGAGCTGGTATGTCAATTTTAATAATGCCACTTCCAGAGCCATTCGGTAAACCTGGATGTCGAACGTGTTCTAGACCATCTATTTTATCATCTTCTTCGTCTTCATAATAATCTGAACTGGACCCAACTCCGTTCCATTTGTCTTTGCTTTTTATTGGTACACCAGGAAGCAGAGGTTGCCTTTGATAAACATCACTGGATTGCGCCATTCCACTACTGGTGCCATCAACGGCTGCCTCAACGTCTCTATTATGTCCCTCTTCCCCTCCCAGTGGCTTATCAAAACTTCCGTAATCACTGTGAAGACTTGTGGCTTTAGGATCCAATACCATTCTGAAGAAAGAAATATTACAATACTTAATTTTATTTGATTTTTCTAAATCTTTAGTAATAGAATTAAAAGAGCTTCATGATAAAACCATTAATAACAATCAGGTTAAGTTTGGTCACAATTTTGAATGGAAAATATTCCATTTAAATTTTAAAGAAGAATATAAAAAAAATAAAAACAATTCATAACTAGTGCATAAACACGCTGGAATTTCCTTGGCTTTGCTCAACTGCAAAACAGAGAAAATATGACTCAACGATTCATAGATAATTTAAATTAGCTTATATTGCCTTACATCACTTGCTTAATTAATTGGGCCTTCATAGTTGCGATGGAATGCTCATTTCCAGCCAAACAACCGTTTGTGTATACATATAAATAAATAAATAAATAAATATATATATATATATATATATATATATATATATATATATATATATATTATAGACCAGCTATAATGATTGTAAATATCAAGTTTGAGTAGAGTTAACATTTTATTGCATTAATTAATATATTCACAAATAGCAATAAGTTCTTCTGAATGTATTATCTATTGCCAATAAAGATAAAATATCTAATGCTGATAACTCTAAATTTCTAGATAATATGTACAAGCGATTAGGCAGCAAGGGCGAGAAAACGGTTGAAATTTCACTAAAGATAGAAAGAGAGAGGAAGAGCTAGTATATGTAACTGGATACAGTGATGTATAGGAGAGAGGATGAAGAAGAAGCAATAAAGATAATTACTGAATGGCATCTTGAGAAGCTACTAGAACATGGCCGCGTGCTGTTACTTACTTTCCTGTTACAGGTTGAAAAGCAACCGCATGCAGTATAAAAAGTTTAAGTGTCAACCACTTAATTATTAACGTAGTGCATAAGATAATTGTTGACATGAGCCGCTGTAGCAAGACATTGTACGTTGGCATGTTTTGAAATTCATATTAAAATCCCAGGCAAGGCAACATGCTTAGGTCTTTCTTTCTCGGCATGAACTTTTATATATTTGAAGAAAATTCATGATTGGTACATTGAAGTTGAATGTATCATCATTCTTGGCCATTGTCTGTAGTACAAACATGTTTCACTCGCACAAGTCTTTCTAACTCCAAAATCACAGCGCTTATCCTACGGTCAACACTCGACATTGTCTTGTGCTGTTCAAAACAACAGTGGCAACAAGAATAGAGAAAAAGTGTACACAGCTGTTGCATAAAAATTGGACTTATCACAGGGAACAAGTGAAGATTTGGTGTAAAAGCAGTTAAACCAATGGCTGGAGTGATGAAAACTGGAGTAAGTACTTGGCTGTAATTTTGGAGCAGAAAATCGTTACACAGCAGCAGCGGCCAGCGCGTGACATGCAAACAGCAGCAATCCCAAGTGCAAACTAACAATGAGTGGCTCAAAGAAAAGGCGTTAAAGAGAAGAGAGAGAGAGAGAGAGAGAGAGAGAGAGAGAGAGAGAGAAGTGCGTCGATAGGCGTTATCAGGGCTATAGGCGCGCGCGGTCTGTACAGGTGTAGGTAGCCGAGTATATCACAGTATAGGCGAATAACTGATGTATGTAATGTTTGATAATCATCAGGCTTCCCCATACCTTGTCAGTGCAGCAGGCAACTCGACCTTGACGGGTAGCCTTAATTTATGCATTTTAGTGCGATAGTAGGTAGGTAATATATGGGCGGCTGACAAGTGTCTGCGTGGTCACTGCGTGCTTCTGGCAGTTTCGTTCCGTCTCAATCGCACACTCAGCTCAGCTCAACACAGTCTGTTCTGTTTCGTTTCAGCGTCGCGCCACTGAGACCACTTAAATATGCATATGCAATACACATACACGGACATACACTCTATAGGTATTTGGTACAGTCGTGCAGAAGCCGTGCAAGTGCAACTCTGCAGTGTAATTGGTCAGTTCAACGTACACAACATAACCACATTCTCTAGCTCTTTCTCTCGGATCTCGCCCCTCTATTACACAAAAGTATTTGCGGCGCTCGTGATGCAGAGTCCGACGAGGCGCAAATACTGCACAAGAACATTCCACTGGCGAGAGACAAGAGCGGCGATTAGACAACAAAAAGCCGATGCGATGATACGTAGTGCTGAGAGGCTGATGCCGAGGCTCGAGAGGAGGGATGCGCTGAGCTCAGCGGTGGACACTGGCCACAGCTGCCGCGAATGATCGAGACCTATAAGTACTCGTGCACCGCGGACAGAGAAAGAGGGAACAAGCGCCAGTAGCTCAGTAACGTATCCACAATACCGCACACAGACCCGATATTTACATGTAGGCGTACGCAGAGACAGAGGCGGAGAGCCTTGAAGATGGTAATAATTATACATATATAGGTACAGGCAGAGAGAGAGAGAGAGAGAGAGAGAGAGAGAGAGAGATACTTGGGAGAGAAAAAAAACTAACCAAACTTGCGTGTTTTCATACAAGAGTTTTCGGAGAGGGGGTGTGTGCGTGTGTTTGTGTGACGTGCGGGTGCATTAATAAACGGTGTCTAGAGGAGAGTTGTAGATTGGAGTTGGCGCTTTGTGGTGGCTTAAGAGTTTACATGAACACTGGGATTTCGTGACTCGTGCGCTCCGTGCTTCCTCTCAGCTCCGCGGGCCGTGACAACACTTTTCGCTCGGCGCAGAGTCATGTCACACACTGCACACGCAGCGACAGCAGCCGCAGTCGAACTTCCTTCCTGCGCGCGCTCCGACGTCGGCCGCGACTGCCCCCGCGTCCCGCGTCGTGTCTCGCTGATTAATATAGCCACTTGTACGTGTGTATGAGTTCTTTCTCGCGCAGCAGACTCATCGAACAAGTATACATCGGCAGAGCGACTCGCACGACAGTCTGTATTCAGTATTGTAATTGTAAGTATTACGTATACTTTCGCTCACCAGCCCACCGTCAACTCCGAATTACGCCTTTTCCGCGTTGAGGTCTCGCGCCACGCACACGAGCAACGGCGGCGACGAGTTCACTAAATCCTCTTCGCCGGCGCGCGCGAGCTCACGCGCTATACTATATTAACTTATAAGTATTGGTATACATTACACTCGTCGTACATGCGCGCGCGCGCGCACGGCGCAAGCGAGCAAGCTGAGCAATTTGCATGTGTACGCAGTGCGCACACACCTGCTATTCCTGCTATATAACGTATACGTATAGACACTATACTAATAATGCAGTTGTATTGCCTTTTGCCCGCAGGGCGAATGGCGATGACGGTCGACGGATGACGAGTCGGAGTCCCGAGTCCGGACTCCTCACGACCATAAGTGCTCATACAGCTACCAGGCGGCGCTGCTCAGCTTTTTCGAGTGCGATCCTGCGATCTCGGTGCACCTGTACCGGCGCGGCACGAACTAGTTTACTAGTCTACGGCTCGTGCGCCTGCGCCGTGATTTTACCTCTTAATTCTTATTTTCGTCTTCACTTTACAGGCTCTATATATATATATATATATATATATATATATATATATATATATACCTACAGTCAAACGGAGACTCCGGAGTGTCCGGCCGCGAGCCTTCGTCATACGCGATGGCTGATGTGATGACACATCGTACGCTCGCAACTCGAGCCCTACAACTTGCGAGTTGACGAAAATGGCTGCCGATCAATGATTCTTCTTTTCGTCATTTCACAGCGAACCGGAGTTGCCCGAAATAGCGCGAAATCGCGCAAAAAGCCTGCAGTTCATCAGTGTGATGTGATCCATAAGCATATAGGTATAGTGTATATAGTGTATACACTATATGCGACTAATGACTATACATATACACTATACACTCGCTAAGTCGCTACTCGCTATAGTCGCTCAACACTGCAGCATGCGAACTTGGATCGTTTGACTGCAGAGGCGCGCTTGTCAGCGCGGGATTTCAAGTGAAAGATTTACTTATACTCATTCTAGCGATGATAAAAAAAACGACTTTTCCCGTATGCGCTAATGCAACTCGTGACTCACTCTCTCGTCATCAACCCATGTGTATCTATAAGACTACAACACATAATATTAGTTATATTTCAAACATTTTAAAACTGCAATTTTACTATTTCTGAAGGCAATAATACGAAATGGGCGCCGCAAACGTTGTAAGCTGGTTTTAAATATAGCGAGTTGGATTGCGTGCATCCAACTCAGAAAAGCCATATTTCACAGACGTTTCGACAACATCCTCGAAATTATTTCAATATAGAGCAAACATCTTTTGAAAACTGATGGCAACAGGGCCACTCGAAAGTCGAATTCGGTATATAATAAGTATATAATAAGATTTCTTGAAATGTTTCTCGAAAACATAATTAAAGATTTCGTGGAAGTATGCGAGGAATTCGCCTTCATTTAGGCGGCGGCCGATAGTTAAAAAGAGATTATGCATACTGATTATGATTTCACCTAAACACACCTGTGTAACAAATAATAATAATAATCTCGAGCGTCCTTTGTTGTTGTCGTCGTCGTCGTCGAAAGAAAAGAGGAATCGAGAGATTAGATAATATAGGTATATACTGGTCAGTTGCGTAGGCGCATTGCAAGTAATAGCGATTTATGCGCGCTGCAGAGCTTTGGAGCTTTATTCGGCGCGTTATCGTTAAAATCGCCGCCGATTTGACAAGCTGCTGGCTTTTGCAGTGTCTGTAGAATGCGCTCTCGTGAGTCAGCCGGAAGGGGAAAACAACTCGCGATTTCAGCGGCGATGAGAAATAAATGAGGAAAAGGAGCGAGTCTGCTCGAGGCAAAGTGCGGACTAAAAATAAAGCGGACTCACCTTGCGCTTTGTGTGTACACCGGGAATCAAAATAAAGAAGAGCTATACGGACTCTCGACTCGGTCAGAGGCTGCTGAGCGTCGACGTCTGTATAATCTGTACTACTTATAGGTATACACTGCACTGTAGCGCGCTGCAGGCGCGCACGCCGCTGGATGCACGGCCGCGAATGCGAGAGAGCGCAGAATAGAAATCGGAACTATATATCGGAAGCGCGCCGCCCGAGAGCGCGGAAAGCGATGCTGACTCGTAGGAGGCCTGCCGCGCACTGAGCAGTGAGCCGAGAGCGGAGAGAGCGCTCAGCGCCTCGCTAGGTATATATTACAAGTATAATATGACGAGCGGAGCGAGCGGCATGTTCCCGCTCGTGTTGATACCTATACAAGTACCTGCGCAAGGATGCAGACAAGTCGTCGACTCGAAGAGTGCAGAGGAGCCATTCTCAAGGCCAAACAGTTTTCAGCAGATTTTACAGACAACGTCAGCGGCACACCTGCTCCACACAACGAGATTAAAGCCACGGCCGCATATCTTTATCGGATTACCGCGCTCGCGATAAGAATTTCGATGGAGCGGCTATAGCCCGAGCGGGCGCGCATCTAAGTAGTATATATCGGCTCGAAATCAATTATTATTACTGCTTTTATTACTGCAGTATACACGCGCACGTGACGTTCAACTCAAGTCTATAAAGCTCCATTATGCACTACTGTGCGCAGAGAATTCCTCAATCAGCAACCTTATTATATAACAATATATAACAATATAACAGCGCTATAACTTTTGCTCAAGTCCAGCTCCTGCTCTTATAGTTTACTACTGCGCCTTATATACTTACGCGCACGAAAATTGCACACTGCAGTCGACACCTGTTGTGTTTCGCTTGACAATTGAAAATGCTGTATATATTGAAAATAGCGCGCTTATTGCTCAGCGTATAAACCGATACATGACGCCGCTACACGTCTTGCAGCGAATAATATGCAATATCGAGATTGCGTAATTAGGCGATGTTACATTGTTATCAAAGTCCAGTTTCAAACAGTGCAGCCTACACGGAAAAAAATGGTTAGTTACAGTAACAAACCGCTTGGCAAAATACGCACCAACTAATTTTTTGGTTAACCTTACCAATAACTTGATAAATCTTACCAAAATAGCAGATAACTTACAAATTATTTTATTATACTTACTATGTACTTGGTAAGGTTAACCAAAAAAATAGTTGGTGCGTATTTTGCCAAGCGGTTTGTTACTGTTACCAACCATTTTTTTACGTCTTTGTCTATATAGGTGTACCCATCACGTTAATGTTCTGCACAATATAACCAACTGGAAAAAATTAATCCGCCGCGTAGTCGATCACAGCTAACGAGGTCGAAACTGAGAATTGGTTTCCAGGGATTTCCTAGCGTGAATCACGCGAAAAAATGAGATACATATTGAAGGTGCAGTTCGCAGTGGTCGTTTGTTACCGCCAGTCTCGTAAATCGGGAAGTTATCAGCAACTCGTTTTATCTATTCCATATGTGTGTGTGTGTGTGTATAAATAGTCTAAAGTCTAAAGGAACATGAACAATTTGATGCGGTGCGAACTTTTGATTTGATGACGTCGCGCGAGCCTATACGCATAACGTTCTCTGGAATGGAATGAATAGATGTGACCTAATGCAATGATTCAAGGAGAACTGGTATATAGGCTCTGAGCGGGAGCGTCTCAAGGTGCTATTCGCACCAGTGAAATAGCTTTGCGCAGATTTAGCATCCTAAAATGGTGTCGATTAATGTTTTTGGAATGTTAATACACGCGCCTTTGAGTTATAAGTATTGATCTCGCACAACGAACCAATATCAATGACAGTATCGACTCGATGCACACGTGCGACGTAGCCCTTCTAGAACTAGGAGCCGGCTATATATATATATATATATATATATATATATATATATAATGTATGTATATGCTGCTGATGCAGCGCGCGGCAGTCGGCGATATTGATTTTAAAAGAAAAGCTGGCTGCAATGATGCGAGCGGGTGCAGACGAGTTGATCGTCGTGGATGGAAAATCCGAAAACAGCTGAGAAGCAAATTGACCGGCGGGCCGGCTCACCTAAGCAGGGCCTTTCTCCAGCGGTAGTCCGTCTCGATGACGAGCAGCTGCAATCTCATTATATAGCTGCGGGACTTCATCCAGGATGGCATTTGTCTCTTATCGCAGTTATCGGTCGCGTGCGCACATCGCTGGCGTCGGCGAGTGTGAACCTTCCGAATTCAGCAGCGATTCTCCATCCTATATTTAATCATCGATTCTCGAGTCCCTCTCGCGCGGCGGAACAAAGAGCGAGACAAAGAGCGCTGGTCGGCGAAAAAAGAGGAGCGAGGTCGAGCGCGTGACGCCGCGCGAGGCCGTTCACGAATAACACAGTAATAAGTATAATGCAGGACGCCGCGGGGGCCTCGGCTCTCGCCCCGCCGCGATCTCCGCGCGGGACACGAGAATACGGGATCCTCTCGCGATCGGCGGTGCGGAGTGCAGCGGCCAGCGGGCAGCGGTATTCGGCACTCGGCAGCCGGCAGCGGCGCTCGCCGTCGGGGAACTGATCGACTGATCCGCCGCTGACAGCGCGACGGCGGCGTCGGCAGCACGCAAGCGCGACCGAAAATTCGCCTTTCTTTAGAGAGCGTCAGCCGTGACGTCGTCGGCTGCCAGGAGCACGTGCTATGCTATCCCAATTCCCATTCGCAAGAGCGGACCTGCGTCGACCTTCGACTATAACTTATTCCGCCAAAGGCCAAGGACTATGTATGTACAATACACACATGCTTACTGCACCTATTCGATTCCTATTTGCCTATTATAATATATTTCGCCGTCGCGATTTACTTCCGTTGCGTTATGCGACCCCTTATATTATTTGCACTTATTATTATATTTATCGGACCCGAGTGAAATTCCGGAAAAAAATGTCCGTTCGTCTTCCACGTGAAACGAATGGGGTAGGGCAGATGCGCCCAATACTTAGCGAATTTGACTATCACTTTCGATTAGGATATTATTGAAAATTGCTCTCAACCTGGAGGCGATTTGCTTGCTGTTATAGAGGCTTTACCGAGGGCTTTTCATGTGTTCCGTGCGCTGGTAACCAAATGGGATACAAAATTGTGAAAGCTATTATTTTTTTGGATATCGAAACGTGTCGCCGAGATATGGACTGGGGAAGAAATTGTGCAATATGTGCAAATTTCTATTGTAGGTGTATGAAAGTCTTGCGTTCAAAAATCAAACAATCGTCGTCCTGGCAATCCTATGCTAAAGACCTTCCATACTGGGAAACATGTCTCGGTTCAGATTATGGGAAAAAAGTGCGTTCACGACTTGAGCTCAAACTAAACCTCTATGGAGGTAAAAGCCATTGAACTTGCCTATAATATTGATCTGCCAAGAAGCGGGAATTAACTTTTGACGACTCCATGCGAAAAACAATACTTTCAAAATCAATCTTCAGAATTTTCAGTTTTTTGTAGGATTAAGCAAAGGCAATGAAAAATAAATCCTCGGCCACCGAGATACGTTGTTATTCCACTCAGCCATCGACATCATCTCTTATATTTCTGTTATTACTTTGTTTTTGAACTGAAATTGTAAATACTTGAATTTTCGAAAGTTTGAACAAGGAAGTCGTTGATTAATATCCCCGCAGGTGAGAATAATCGACTTTACTCTTGTGTCCCTCTCGGGCGACAAACTACACCCGTGCGAGAATCACTTACTTTGCGAGTGGTTAAAAGTGCCACTTTCTGGTGCGCTTGAATTAGAGGCACGGAGCCAGAAAGGACTACCTACGACGCGGATAAGCATGTCGTAAAAAAATAATTGTTAAGAATAACTGAACTTTTAAAGGTTTCAATTATAATATAATGCGATGCTAAAAGCGAGACAAAAATATCTGGAACTAATTAGACGCGGCTTCAGATTGATTACTTATAGACTTCGACAACCCAGCTTTCCAGTTTTATAGAATGTAAGAAACAAAAACGTTTTGATTCAAACAGTTTGTATTGATAGGAAGTTGAATTCTTTTTTATACTCGACAAATTTTTTTCTCCATCTTATGTAAAAAGGCCAAAATTTATGATTGTGATCATAAAGTACAGATTTTGTTGTACAGCTACCTTTGTAATGTTACCTTTAGTGCAACAAATAAATCAAAACAATTTTTAGTCTATTAAAGATAGTCTTAACTTTTTTTATGAATATTCTTAAACAAAAATCAATATTTGAGTATAGTAGTAATAGTAATAATAGTTTTTATTATTTACAAGTAAAATAGTATGGTGTGTAACTAGGAGGAAAATTTGGCTTTTTCTAGCGAAGGCCTACGGCGCCCTCGACTCCCACTCGTGCGCGAAACATCACCCGAGTCTGAAAAAGCCACTCCCCCTTATTCCACACCGTACTTTTCGTGATAAGTGCATGAATATGCCACTCCATGCATTTGAAAGGAATAGGAAATTCGAGGACTAAACGTTTGTGGAAAAAACTACTCCCTTGGGGGAAAACTTCTTTTCCGCCCACTGCTAAGAGAAACTCGATTTTCTATTCATCTTAGATGCATGGAAAGTGGCGTTTTTCATGCATGTGTCATAAAAAGTATTTTTTTTTTTTTTTTTTTTTTTTTTATAAAATTCATAAAGTCATAATAGCTCTTTTCAGAGCTTTTTCCTTGTTTTTCCGCTTGCTGTTTCTCTTCTTTTGAGTTTTCGTAGCCTCTTTAAACAGTTGAATTCCCTCTTTTTCTTCAATTGCACGTTGCATATACGCCATTCCGTATAGATTGAATCCAAGGGTATCCTGCGAACAATTTTTTAAATTAAATATTTTTAATACCTATTTTTTTGAGTAAAAAAAAACAATAATAAATCCATACTCTCAACGACGAAACTTGTTGTAGAGCAAGAGATTTAATTTCTTCAATTTGAGGTAAAAGTTCTTGACTGGCGACAATTGGTCCATGATGTGCTTGAATTAAACTCAATGTTAATTTTGCTACGATTTCTGCTTGATATTGACTTTTCAATAGACTTGGTAACATCCTCAGAATTTCACACGCAGCCGAATACGGCAGTAAAAATAGAGCTTCGTCGAAATCGCTGTGTTAAAATTATTTTAATATACAATTCATATTCAACATAAAAAATATATAATTATAACCTTAAGTTTATTAGTTACCTTGCGCGAACTCTCTTGACGGTTTCCAATAAAAATTCTTCGACAGTATTGCACTTGTATGCTTGCATTAATAATGGTAATGGTGGCATTGGATTGGGTGGTACAACAGTTGAACATTCTTCTTTGTACGCTTTGCATATATCCAAACACTCGAGGATTAACTCAGCCTTGAAAATTTTAGATTATTTAGAAAATATTAAAAAGTAGCATAACAAACAGCTGATTTGCATAAAATATTTTTTACCGCTTTTTCACTGTTAACTGTTTTACGAGTGGGTAAAATTTGATTTTTTTGACCCTGAACCGCTGTTGTTTCGCCTGTTACTAATTCATTTTCTTGTTTTTCTCTTTCCTCTTCTGCTTCATCCTCTAGAACTAAAATTTCTGAACTTCTTTCGTAAATACGTATTACTTTGTCGGAACCACAAGAAGCAGCGTAAACTCCGTTAGGTGATACGGCACAGTTATATGCTTGTCCAGTGTGACCCTAATAAAACAAAAGTTTTTGTTATACACTTGTAATATGTATATATGGCTTTACAGTACAACACAATTAAATAATGTAGTAGAATTAATTTACTTGTAATGTAACGATTTTTTGGAAATTATCAGCATCCCATTCCTTAACTTTTCCGTCTTTTCCACAAGTAAATAGGTAATGAGTTTTTGGCACAAACGCAATTCCTGTTACAGAATCGTCATGTGCGAATAATGATTTATGACAATCGCCAAAATCTAAACCCCAAATTTTAATGTTACGATCGGCTGAGCCAGTTGCAATTAATGTAGAATCACTGGAAATATCCATGCATAAAACTGGTAATTTGTGGCCATATAAAGATACAAAGAACTAAAAAAAAAAGAACAACATTATACATATTCTTGATTAAGTTCAACTAATTATTTATTGTTATAAAAAGAAAAAATTTTAATAATTCTTACTTTGAATGTATCAAGAAAAAAGATCTTTACTGTTGAATCTAACAATGCAACAGCTACAAATCTATTATTAGGACTTATTCTGACGCAAAGTACACTTTCTTCCAGTTTTAAAGTTTTATAGTGAATTACAGAAAGTACTTTAGCTTTGCTTTCACTTTCAGGATCTTCAACAAGCTCGAATTGCCAAAATTTTACGGTTTTATCTCCCCCACCACTGACAACACCTTTCTGAAAAGGATTTAAAATTATTTACATCAAAATAATTCATACTTGTAATATGAAAAATATCTGCCCCTCCCCTCCAACCCGAACAGCACGGCAAAAAAAAAACATATTTTTCCTAAAAATTCGTTTAAATTAAATTTTAATAGGCAAAATAAACATTTTTTTTATCAAATTTTGAAAAGTGTTTCGATATTGGTTTTTAGGATTAAAAAGTGGCCTTTCAATCGAGAGTGGTATTGAGCACTATATGCATGCAATACGGGACAAAAGTAAATTGTTCTCTTGGATGATGATTTTACTGTCCTTAACAAAAATATTTTTTCTAGGGGTGCGTTTTTTCGCTTCGTCGGGAAGTAAACGCACGCAGGGAAAATGTGCTACTTTGACCCTTGTTGCATAATTTACTATGATTAATTTACCAAAGTTGGCAATAGAGTAACGCTCCATAATTCATTTTCATGAGCTGGTATTTCTTCTAAAATGTCACCCGCTGCAATGTCTATAATTAGCATTTTTCCACTCTTCAAACCAACAATTAAATGTCTATCACCAGGTACAAATGTAAGACTTAATGCATATCCACATTCCACTGTTCTTAAGCATGTTAGCGTAGGTCTGAAACAATACATAGATTAAGTTACTTGAAAATTGACTTATCACAAGATAGGTGTACGTGGAAGGTTTGTGCTATTAAAAAAAAGAAACTTAAACATTTCCATTGTATGATATTATTGTTACATAAAAAAAGTACCTGTTCCATAATTTTACAGAGTCTCCACTAACGGTAGCAAATGCTAAATTATCTGAACTAAAACAAACTGCTCTAACTTCAGTTCGATGACCATGAGAACTTAATGTTCGAAGGAGTTGTGGTTCAGCAGTTTTTTCTGTGACTGCTAAGGAATGGAGCTCAATTGTGTTGTTGCTTACATTTGTACATATCTGAAAGAGAATACGTTTTTATTCACCTTTAATATTGATAATTCCAAAAAAAAAAAAACATAATAACTCACTCTAAGTTCATCTCCTCGTCCCATAATAAGATCTAGTGCTTTTGCTTTGGCACAAACTTTTATAACTGAGAGTCTGTTAATTTGATCCCTTAAGATTGTATCTAATTCAGCTTCCTGTAGTTTCTCTTTCATCTTCTCATCACTGTTGACAATATACATAAATTGGAATAATTTACATAAAAGATATATTTTAATACAATTTTTACTTACGAAGCTGCTTTCTTTTTTAATTTATCCAAACGTTTTGATTTTTTCGATTTAATTTGATCTTCAGGTAAAAAGTGGAATAACTCTACTGTATTGTCAGTACCATGACATCCGACAATTTGTCCACTGTAATCTGCTGTTAATGAATTTATTCGTCCTTTGCCTACCCTCACGATATTACCAATTTTAACACAACGCAATGGGTATTTCTAGATAGATGTTAATAATATGAATAAAAAGTCAATTAGTTCATTTTGTATAAAGTTGTTTCCAACTATGATTGCATTGAAATTAACTAGCAATGGCTTAAATACTCAATAAAGTTCCACTAACAAGATTGCAGAATTTTTTTTATATGAAGCAATCAATTTATTTTTTAACTAAAATACTTGAAAATATCTATAAATTATGGTATTAAAAATATGAATAATTTACTTTAAGCCAACTATCATTGTAACACTCTTTTCATTAAAGGTATTTTGCCATGTTCATAATTCTAAGTAATTGGACCATAGAAAATAACATAACTAAAACCAAAGTGAATTGATTAACCAGGTTTGAGAAACAGTGATCTATTTAAGTTTTCAGGATTCGTCAAAAAGTAACAAAAGAGACAGACATTTTTTTTTATCCTGTTGCTCAGAATGTACCATAAAACAACTCTAATGAAAAAATGCTACAATGATTATTAATTTACACAGTACATAATTAATATTTTGAAGTTCTTAATGCCAGTATTAATAGGTATTATTAAGTACTTCAAGTTAAAAAAGGTTTTAAATTGATTGTTTGCAAAGAAAAATTGTACAAACTTATTAGTATAGTTTATTTTATTTAGCTTTAACGAAGCTTGTCTCTTTAAAAACAAAATCATTATTTTTACCATGTCTGCTTCATCACCATCATCTTCTATGGCTAAATTAGGTAATTCAATATTACTGTCTGATTTTAGAGCATCAGTAAAATAAATTTTCCATATATGCAATTCACGATCATTGCATCCGGATACCAAATACTCGTCATCTTTAACTAATGTAAATCCCCAAACCTGTAATAAAATTTTGTATTAAAAATAATATCTAATCAATATGAAGATTTTTTACAAATCAAAAAGTTACCTCGGAGCGATGACCTATAAGAGTTTTAAAATTATGCTCATTGTCAAGGTCCCAGAATTTTATAAATGTATCTTTACTAGAACTAATGACAATGTTATGATCACGCATAAAGGCAACTTTAGTTATAACACCTTTATGTCCCACTAATCTACATATTCCATTTTCTGCAACAACGTCCCAAACAATGATATCCGTATCCTGAAAAATAATTTAACAATTTAATGATAAGTTAATGCTTCAATTTTAGTTTAATTTACGATAAATTGTGGAAGTTTTACAAATTAACCTTTGATCCTGATACTAAACGATGTCCTAAATGATCATATGCCAGGGATGTGACTTCAGAGTGATGTCCAACAAATACACTCACATTTTCAGCCGAACGCAAGTCAAAAGTCTTCACAGAGCCATCATCATAGCCTGCAGCTATCTGCCTTTTATTGGGAGAAGCAGCTAAGCATGTTACATTAGCTTTTTCACCAGATAACACTTGCACCTACACAAGGAAATCAAGAAATTGTTTAAAACCAAAGTATAAGAAAGAAAAAATTAATGAACTTTTTCATACTTTTTCTCCAAGACGAAGATCCCAAATGTAAACATGTTCACAAGCACCAACAGCTACAAATCTTCCTTCCTGGCCTTCTAATGTTACAAATACTATGTTACAATTATTATCAGCTATTAAATTTAAATTTCCTCCAGGAACGTATCTCAAATATTGTTTGGTAAGACCCATTGTTCTTCTTCGCAGTGTGTGTGTATATATATATAAATAAGATGTAAACTTTTAAGTTTTTATTTGATGTTTAAAAAAAGTGTTTTCAAAATCTGGCATTATTATAACATGATTAACTAAAATTCTAATTGTACATGGCAATTTGCGAAAAATAACCCACGTGGTTTTTCGTTTGGTGCAGCCCGGCATATAATATGGCCTGCTCAACTCTGCCCGCATGTGGAGACTGGAGTTAGTTTTGTACACATTGGTAACATAACCTATAAAAATAATATATATATATATATATATATACACACACACACACACACACACACACACACACTGCAGATAGATGGCGACATGGAGCGGGATCTTTGAATGATCGAATGGGTAGAAGTGCTCTCTCATTCGCGAAATTGCTTATTAGACGTAAATAAAAATGCACAGTAGTTTTAGATTAAAGACGCGCTTCGACTCCAAATAATCTCCTAACTCTTTTAAGTAAAAAAATTACATACATTTTTTGCACTTAAAAATAATACAATAGATTGAAATAGCGAAGCAATACTTTATTTAAAATAAAAATAAGAACAAAACGTACACTCCAAATACTGTCATTCGGAATAAAAATTTTGCGCAGATTTAGAATACCTGGAAAAAAGGAAGATCATAAAAAGTCATAAAAGTACGGAGAAGAGTATACTTACTAGAGTCTTTAACCTAAAATATTCTTGCGTACTTTATTTACGTTAATAAGTAATTTTGCGAATGAGAGGGATTTTCTATGCTCGTTCGATTATTCAAAGATCCCGCTTCATGTCGTCATAAGGTTTGTTAGATTATGAAAATCAGTTTCGGTCCAGAACTGAACTAGACTGTCCGATTGTCATAATCGAACAAGCCTATACTCACATAATATACAGATGAACACATGCATGCGATATACACTTTACCTACAGGCTACAGCTCGCGAGTGCAGGCATCATCAGGGCATCACGATTCAGGCGTTTATTTTTGAGACGAACGTACTAGAATCTTCGCGGTAAATTGCGGCAGAGTAAAATAAATAGTTGAAGAAACAGCACACAATAAAATTCACTCACGATGGCAGACGACAACAATTTAGAAATTTGTTATAATCGGGGTTGTGGAAAAAAATTTGATCCCAGCAATAATAACAAAGAAGGTATTTGTAATGTATATTTTCTAATGTCCTCTTTTTTATATATTCAATTGCTATACATTCATGTCGATTCATATTTAGATATTTAAATATTGTTTATATAATATAATAAAATTTGACAAATTTTATTGGTCTTACAAGTTTTTTATTAAATTTAAAATATATTTTTTTGAAGATTGCCAACATCATCCTGGTCATCCAGTCTTCCATGATGCTTACAAAGGGTGGTCCTGTTGTAACAAAAAATGTACAGACTTTACAGAATTCTTAAGTATCAAAGGTTGCACAAAATCAAAACATTCGAACATTAAACCACCAGAGCTGCCAAAGCCAGTAGTAGACAAATCAAAGGCAAATGAGGTTATAGAAGTCTCCGTCAAGCCTTTGAATAGTACACCAGCGTTAGAGCGGCCTCCATTTGAGTCTCCACAAGTTACATTAAAGCCTACAGTTTCTCCGGCTTTATTAGAACAAATTCAGGGACTTACGGTATTGGACAGCACAAAAAAAGATGTAAATAGTATAGCTATTGGACAAAGTTGTAAAAATAATTCGTGCAAAAGAACTTATCAAGGTCCAGCATCTAATGATGAAGTTTGTACATATCATCCTGGAGTACCAATCTTTCACGAAGGATTGAAATACTGGTCTTGCTGTCAAAAGAAGACAACTGATTTTGCTGTTTTCTTGGAGCAACCTGGATGTTCCCAAGGAAATCATGTATGGGTTCAAAAGGTAAAAGAAGTTTATATAAATGTAAATGCATTAATATTAATCTTATAATATATAAATCTCACATAAATTGATTTTAATATCTTATAAATTGCCTTATTTAGGGTGCTAGTAATAAAAAGGTAAAGTGTAGAATGGATTGGCACCAAACTGGAACACATGTTATTGTATCAGTTTATGCTAAAAAGTATAATCCAGATTCGTCATTCATAAAATTGAATCCAGTACATCTAACAGTAGACTTATATTTTCCTGAAGAAAATTCGAGGTACAATCTCGACATAGAATTAAGAGGGGTACTTATATTATTTTATTGTTGCTGCTTATGAAGACTAGCATGTACAAAAAAAGCTCTTTTAGAACTTGTAAATAATGTAAATTGATCTGACCATCCATGGTTTATCAGGTTCTGAATTACTGAATTTGAATGTATAATTCTTTGGTATAATTGATGATTTAAAATACATCTTTTCTTAATTGTGCCAGTCTTTGTAGAGCATTATACTTTTATTTATACTTTTTAATACACATGCCCATTTTAAAATAATTTTTGTTTTTAGATTGTGGATGTAGATGCCAGCTCTGCAACTATGTTGCCAACAAAAACTGAGATTAAATTAAGAAAAAAGGAGCCAGGCTCTTGGAGTAAGTTAGATATTCCACGACAGATTACAGCAGAAGAACCAGAAGAAACTGCTGAAGACAACATTACTTCTCAAGTGGATGCTGTTGATCTTAGTGATATTTAATTTTTATTTTGAAGCAGTTTATTATTGATAATTAGACAAATGATTCTGTTCATAAGATTGTTGTATGAGAATTACTGTTTTTATCTTTTGTTCAAAACCATGCACCGATACTTACATTTATGTATTTTAAATCTAATGAACGAAATACTGCCCTATGTATCTATTATAGTTTGGCAAATGCAATTTCAATTTCATAAAATATTAAAAATAAATTATATTTTTCATTTATCTCTTAATTATAAAGTATTAATTATGATTTATTTAATTTAATATATTTATCCTAGTGCTGCTGGGTTATTACATGAATTACAAGTTATTACAAGTAATCATTCCTGGATGTTGTAAAGCATCAGCAATTGCAGGTGTTTGCATGTATATGACTTATACCTATTACCTACATCCTATTCTGTATAGTTAAGAGGTTAAGTCTGAATAATCTCTTCTGCCTGTATTCATTTGATGTAAAAAGAACTGAGTGTTTGACATTTATTTTCAGTATTACAATAATTCTAAAAAATGTCATCAGCAAGAAGCACCAAATTGAAGGTTTTGAAAAAAAATTTTAATCTTAAGGAATGCACGATAAGAAAAATGATATTATGCTTAGTTATATGACAATTTATTTTCAGGTCTTGGCTATACATGGATACCGTCAATCAGACAAAGTGTTTAGTGCAAAGTTAGGATCTTTAAGAAAGAGTTTTAAAAAAGAAATTGATTTTGTATTTATTAAAGCTCCTCACAAAGTACCACCAATAGAAGAATCAGATTGGGATAAAGAAGAGGCTAATGAAAACACAAAAGATACGGAGCGTAAGTCATTATTTTTTTTAATTTAAAATCATCTGAAAAATAATTACTCATTTTCCTTTTTTGATAAAACTATTTTTATAGAATTCGGCTGGTGGTTTAATACAGAAGATAAAGTTTTTAAAGCTGTAGAACCAAGTAACTTATCCGTAGGTTTCGAAGAAAGTGTACAATTGGTTGAAAAAACATTTGAAGAACAGGGACCATTTGATGGATTAATAGGTTTTTCACAAGGAGGATCATTTGTTTCTATACTCTGTGCCATGCAACAAAAAAAAGGTAATTTATTTAATAATAATTCCATAACAAAATTTTTAATCCACACACACACATATATACTATAGGTATAAATAAATAGCAATCAAGGGATACAATTAATATAAAGAAAATATTTTTCTTTAATTGTAAGTAGAAAAGTTTGAGAAGCCTCTTTTTAATAAAAATTAATAATTTACAGTTCTTCCAATAAAATTCCATTTTGCCATTATTGTATCTGGCTTTAAATCTCTTTGCAAACCTCATGAAATATATTACGATGAAAAGTTATTATTGCCAACATTGCACGTTTTTGGTGATGGTGACAAAGTCATTCCAACACGTATGTATACTTTCATAGTACTTATATATTTCATCTTCTACAATACAACCAATTCACTCAGTAATTTTCAAAATCATGTTTGTCAAATTAATTTATTTTACTTTATAGAAATGGCTCGAGATTTGAGTAATGTGTTCACAAATAAACAAGAAATAGTGCATGAAGGAGGACATTATGTTCCAGGAAAAAAACATATATATGATAATTTTATAAAAGAAATTTTTAAAAACATATGTGAAGAAAATAAAAGTTCGTAAATAATTTTGTTATCTGTTAATAATATTAGCAAATTTATTTAGCTTTACATTTATAGCATAGATGGCATTTTATAACTAAATATCATTTGGTAGAAGTCAAGCTCATATATTATACTTGTTATTTTCTAATCAAATAGAAGCAAAAAAAAAAAAAAAAATATAAAATTTATGTATTTAAAATCAATTCTTCAGCTGCCTTTCACGATAAAGGAAATACGATGAAATTGTTTATAAAATTTTCTGTGTGGCAGCAAAGGCACCACATATTTATTGATCAGTTACGAGGCCCTGATTACCTATTTGTTTAGGCAATAATAAAAAAAACTCAGTATATGATTAGTTATTCCATCTTCTAAGGATCTCAAAAAATGGATTTTATTCATTCAATGCCTAATGCATTTGTGTTTTCCATGCAATCGCAATTTATAAAATTTATCATATTATACACATTAGACTTTTATAAATTATTTTAATTTATAGTCATGAAACAACAAAAACAAAATGTTCATGCTATAAAATTCAATAAATGGTACGTTATACATATAGTGATTTTAAGATGGAAAACACATTATTTATTTTTTGTGTAGAGTTTACAAAAGTGTAAAATTCTTTTGAATGGTTGCATCTTAAAAGGTAATATGAAATTAATATTTGTTAGCTGCTTACCCAACTTAGCATTATCACATGAACATTGAGATGACTGATGTGTTTTTTTTTTATATCTCAAACAAATTTGAGTTAAGAATAATATTGCCAAATAAGCATCAAGCTTACATTAGGCAGTTATAAGAGAAAATATCAGTTTTCTTCAATTCAATAAGTGCAAAAATCAAAATATTACAAAAAGTAGGTTAGATTTTTGTTATGAATTAAAGATTTTGAAATTCATCGATGATCAGAGACACTTTCTTCAAGAAGTTTGATTTAAATGGCTTCTTGCTTTCAATTATTATTATATGTATTAATGCACTTATAAAAAAAAATTCTTGTGAAATGTCTATTTTCAGGCTCTGATATCCTTTAGAGTCTAACGGGTTCCTTCCATTCGAAAAACAAGTGGATGTTTTTCAATTGACTTTATTCCCATTAGCAGAACTCACGGTGATTGCTCTTGTCCATTAGTTTCTTGAGTTTTCATTACTTCAGGAAGATCTGGAGGTAGAGAGAATGGCGTCATTTCTAATTGCTCAAATTGTCCATTATCTTGACGTATAGCTAACCCAATCACTGCTGGGCATTGTGCTTTGGCAGTAGCTGATGAGAGCCCATAATCTGACAAACATTTGTTATCTGACATAAGAAGGTTATCCTTATTGAATAGCTGTTGATTTCCAGGAGGTATCTTTAATATTCCTAAAAATGAAAATAAAGAACTTAATTTTGCAAAAAAACTGTTTTTGATAAAGATAAAGATATCAAAAGGTGATATAAATCAAATTAGGTGTAAGCATGATTATGAAATCCAGCCTTAATTAACAATTTGAGTGTTGACACAGTATAAGCGATTACTTTTAAAGAAGAAAAGAAAACCACACAATTCACCTTCGATAATTTTCTTTAACTCGAGAACAGTTGTATTTTCCTTAGCATCCGTAAATATTGTCATTTTCTTTCGCCGTATCATTAAAAAAACATCCTGAAATGACAAACATAAAGAGGTTAGAGTTAGGATCTTTGATATACGTTTTCCTCGGTAAGTGTAAAGCTAGACGGTTTTAAAGGAATTGACAATTGACTCACCATGTTTTAAAATTAAAATAATTCTAATTCGCCGGCGAATCTAAATTGTAATATTCTGTTTTGAATATCACAGAAGATTCAGGTTATGGGCGAAAACTGAAAGTCCTCCCCAAAGCATACAAATTTTGTGGATCACGCTCACGGAACATAAAAAGAATATAGGTAAGTATGCCATTCGCAGAAATCTCATTCATTGAAAACCGAAGAGTAAAAAATAATATAGTAAAGTATCACATTCTTCGCGCGTTTTGTATAAAACATTATACGATCAGATTTAATTTTTTTTCCTTGTAGAATATTATATACAATTTTGAAGACAAACTTAAAAAATTGAAATATTTTAATATGGCAATAATAATTCAAATAAGCGTCCTGGATTTTCAAACAAAATCAAATCAAATATTTATAAATGTACATACATACACAGGGTTTGATTTTAAAGTATTTTTTGGTATAATTTTTATTTAGTACCCGCATTATTAAGTCGTATATATTGTGCACAAAAAGTAAATTGTGTTGAATTTACCTAGCTATATAGGATCAGAATTTACACGATACGCAATATAGTAACTAATCTAAACTAAACTAATCTATCATTATTTTGCGTGACTAAAACTATGTATATCCTATATATCTATATGCCATTTTACGTGCAAGTTTATTTAATATATATATATATATATATATATATATATATATATATATATATATACATATATATTCGAATATAGCGCTATACATTCTCCCAATACCTTATTTGTTATCTACTTTGATACCTGCAGTTTTCTATATTACCAACTGGATGTTTATATTGCATATACTCTTATACTGTCGTCTCCGCAACTTAATTATATTTTTGCCGATCTTGATTGTATGCAGGTCTGGCTTCAAGTATAAACGTCTTACCTTCAAGATTTAATTGAAATGAAATTTAATCACATTAAATCTGACATTTTTGAACTCTTAGGGTATTTTGACAATTCTTTAAATTAAACTATTTGATTTTGTGATTTTTTGGTCAATGTAATCAAAATAACAAATAACTAAATATTTACATTAAAATCTGTTATTTTTATGCCTTCAAGGTAAAAAAACTCAAAGATGGATCATGAAGACGAATTTTTAAATACATTTTTTACTCAGGTTACTCAACTATGTTTTGACAAGGCCAAAGAATCAGTAGTAGGTATTTATATAAACTTTAAAATGTATTTTTTTGTCTATATTTAACTTTAAAATGATTCTTATCCAGGAAAAAGAAAGAGAATCATGCAGATCAACACAGATGGGACCATGGGGTATGTTGCTTATGCATCTGCCTCAAATTGCCGTGGCTGAACGTTCTTATGCAGATTTAGGATTTCTTCATACCAAAAATAAAGGATTTCTTCGAAAAGATGTAAATCATATCTTTCTAACGTATATTGTACATGAGGATTTTAAGTTATTTTTATACAGTCTTTGTTGCTTTTTACATAGAATTCTTTAAAAACAATGTACGAATCATTGAAAGCTGATTTAAAAAGGGTTGAAGAAATGACACGAGGAACAAATGCGGTAGGGGCTACAGTTGCTGAAATCTCATACCATCTGTGCCAATTTATAACAGCACGGATTCAGCTGATTGATTTGTACCTATTTTAACTCGATCTTGTTAAGATTTTTAATTCTGTTTCTATTCCTATGATATTATAATACAAATTCTGGTATTTTAGTTATGAAAAAATGTACCATATGAGTATTAGCAGTAAGGTGATGCGCCACCAAGAGTTATTATTGTCCATAGAAGGTATCATTGAGTCCCATCAACTCTCTTGTTCCTATTTGGCATTAAATACAATTAAAGCTGCTTTAACGTGAGGACATTTTTGGTTAAATATTGTATGTGAAAAATCTAAAACGATCATCATTATATTTGCAATTGTCGTACCAGGTTAGAGTGTGAAATATTAATGCAATTAATAAAAGCATATATTGAAGTACAGAACTGGAGGTTTCTACCATCTCTCATGGCTTTGTATGGAGCCCAAGCACGAATGTCAGCATGGGAACGAACATTGCAAAATAGAGAAGTAAGTTTACTGAACAATGAATATCTACGATTCCAAATCACCATTCTGAAATATAGATATAATAATGTAAAATGATTATTTCAGACTTGGAAACTTGGATTTGGTGCAACATTTCTAAAGGCTAATCAACAGCCTGCATTGTATCAGTGGTTAGTAAAACTAAGAGCTGCTGTACTAGCTAAGTTTTCTTTTTACTTTCATACCACTTTAAGTCAACAAGCAAGTTCTGGTGAAATGAGAAGTATCATGAGTAAACAGGCTACAGATTATTACCATAAGTAAGTAATTCATGAATATGTTGCATTTTCGTGATAAATTACCTCATGTACAGATATATATATATTTTTTTTCATTAAAAGTTTATATGCGATCAGATAATTTCATGACAAATATTGTTCAGGTTACAAAGTTTTCAAAAGAAACACGATATTCTAGCTGTGGTACTTGTTTTTGATACAAGAGGCATGCAAGATTCTGGTCCAGGATACAGACATCCAAATAGAGAAATAGACAATACAGAAGATTTTTTAATGGCTGTGAGCGTTCCACAAGTCAGTTATTTATAATTTTTTTGTTGTTAATTGATGCTGAAATATAAAAAGGTTATAATTTGTTAATTAATTATCCATCGTCTATAGACTTTCTCCCAGAAACCATTTGTTCACTGGGATAATATTAAGAAAAGTATAAAGGAACGTTATGCTGATCTCATAGTGATGGATAAAATAATATTCAACAGAGATCAAAGTGTAAGTATATTACGAACCCATAAGTAGTGGCATAAGTCGTACTTTACGACATGGCCTGTATAATAACGTCCGAGCGAGTGCGCTATGAATCGTACATTATTTTATAGCACTGACTAGCATAAAACCGCTGTCACGCATATACGTGGCATTAACAGTCTATTTTTGCACCGTGCGGATAGCGTATGCACGGTGCAATTAAGGACGACTTATGCCACGCATAGGCGTAACATATAAGTACGTGCAAATACAAGACCGAATGGAAACAACTCGATGCTGGAAGTTGAAAATTTAGATTTCAGGGCATACCTACAGACCATTTTTTTTTTTTCGGTTCTTTAAACCATTCAATGCGTAAAAATTCCCGCGTGCGTTGCTAATCACTTGCCAATTTTTTTTTCCCGGACCATTTAAATTCTCTTACGGTGATTTAACATTTTAAATAAAGAGATAAAAATCGCTGATTTTTGTAAAAAATCTATGAATTACGAAGAAAATCAAAGGCGAGTTTGAGATGCCTGCGGCGACCGCGACACTATTTACTTCTATATTAGGTTTTCAATTCAATAAATACAAATATTTACATTATTGTATCTAAATTTGGGTTTTTTTTCCCTTTTTTAAGTCTAGAGGACTTTTCACCCAGACAATCCTTTTTAACCTCAGCTCTCAAATTAAAGCACTTTTCTGATACTTCGATCCCAGTAATAAACATTATCGGATTTCGCCCTCAGACATTGAGTACATAAAATTGAACCGTGGCTATGTGGATTTGTACATATGCAGATTTATGCCACGCATTGCTATAAACAAATGTAGGAAAATGAGTAAATGTTCTTTTAAATTTTTGTTTAATATGTTTCCAGGATTTTTGGATATACGCAATGTACAACGTCGACCCACGAATGACATTTATCGTAGCTTATGAAAGTTGCAGTAAACAAAAAGATAAGGATGCACATGTAACTACTTTTATAACAGATATGTGTTTGCAAATGAGATGTAACAAAGTCTTTGAAAGTTTGAAATTAGCTAAATAACATTTTCAATTGAATCTAAAAAGCCAATTAAAAGATAATAAATTTTTTATAATACTTGTTATCTTGTTCTAAAACAAAGTTTTAATAAAGATTCATTTATGTAACTATTTTTCATTTTTAATCAATTTTCAAAACATTTGGTCGCTTGATAAGAAAAATCGTCGTTTCAAACTACTTATGAGCCAAACTTCGTCTTCTATATATAAGACTCCATAAAAGGACGTCATTGATGCCCAATCTATCTGTTATGCCAGTTTTTTGGCAAACTTTATTTTATTATAAACAAATGAAAGTTATGCGCATAGAGTTGAAGTCTAAAACTACAAATTTCGTTTTGAAAAATGAGAGATTGATGTTTAATAAAAAATTAAACATCTTTTTATATTTTGAATAAAAAATGGTGAGGCGTTGTTGTTTTGACTCTGTATTTTCTGTACAGCAGATTTCTGAAATATCAAACATTTGTAATTTTATAATTAGTTAATCCAATGGATATGAATACGACTAACTATCTATCTTTACACAAGTTTCATTATCGTTATAATGCTAAATTATTTTCAAAATCAGGCATGAAATTGACCTCTTTACGTGTCTTTATAATATTATATGGTCAGTTCTGATAAATAGTGCAGAAAATCATTAAAAGGGTTAAAGAACGAAAGCATTCGTATAATATTATTTTTAATACGCGTGTAGAAACAAAACGGTTTGCAAACACTAGCGATTTCGGGGCTTTATAAATGCAAAAACTGATAAAATTTATGAATTATCAAATTATCAAAATAAGTTTTTCTCATAAGTAAGTATATTAGGAAAATAATTATCTGGTTCGTATTGAAGACTAGCACCATACCGATTTCCGGCGAAGATCGATTAGCACAATTCGTATGCCAGCATTTTTCAAACAGTTTAAAGAATGCTGCAATTCTATTATTATAGTTTAAATGTTTGTTTTTCGTAAAAAAAAAAAAAAAAAAAAAAAATAATGAGTCCGTCTAGTATATAGGAGAATTCGAGTCGTGCTAATTTCCGTTAGAAAACCTGCATATGGCACTAGTCTTGGCGAGGACCAGCTAATATATTTTGCAGTCTTTGGCGGGGATGAGCCAGCTCAGCAAGGAATGTCGAAATTTTCTAGTTCTCGTCGCATGCTGTGATACCTATATATATATCATGTAGAGACGACATTTGAGAATTAGTTGCGTATAAATTAAAATTTTGATCGCGTCAATAAAAAATTACAGCCGAAATAATAGGGGTAATCAAAGGGAGCAGCTCTTTCCGCGTCTCTATTTTGCTTCTATCTATTTCGCCACAAGAAAGTTCTGGAGACAGCGAATTACAGTTAATTGAAACAATCTGTGCATTATACTAGTGTCAATTGAAGTGTGTGTGTGTGTGTGTGTGTGTGTGTGTATATATACAACTGTCCGACTGTACGCGATCGATAGAAGCTCTGTAATTCATTGGAAAATTTGATAATTGGCAATTCCAGCTTGCGTTGTAGAAATTCGTCGACTTTATTCTTATCGCACGTCATACTCGCTCGCACGTTATAGCTGGCCACATGATGAGCTTTGTTCGAAAATCGATGGTAGCGCGGCACGCCGGGTGTTTATATAAATGCCGGCTATCGCAATAAGTAAAAGGAAACATTTTACACCGTCTTCTATATATTGTATAGGTAATAATCGGGTCGAATGTCGATCTGTAGTGCAGTGTACTTGACACAGAAGTAACAGCGCGTCCGTTAAAAGAAAAAGTTTGGCGATCAGTCTTTATATCGAATAGTTATAGCGCAGTCGGACGAAAGCGATGTCTTCGCCGTACGAGCGCGCACGGCGCGGGCACACAACGGAGAGCTTTTATTAGCCGCGGTATGAAGCCGAAGCTTTGATTCCTCGCGGTTCCGCGTATAGGAATTAAAAGATAGCGGCGCTCGAATGAAATGTCGCAGGCGGAAGAACAGCGAATCCGTTGTGAAAGGCAAAGTTGTCGAGTTTTGGAGAGAAAATTGCCCGCGCGCGAATTGACGCCGGCCGCCAATAATATAGGCCGACAATAATATAGGATCACGTGTCGACGCTATGCTCGCTTGAATGGCGGTCGCGCGTGGAAGGGGGCTCCTCCCCGATTCCCTTAAAAGCGCACGTGTTTCCCCGTCCGCGCACCACTAGCATCCCGACAGTCGGACCCGCGCCTTCGCCCGCCGCTCGCGATACACCTGCTCCTGCTAGTAAAGCACCACACTTGCTGCGCTCGCTGCTTTCCGGCCCGCCGAGAATGTCGTCGCTCAAGATCCACGTGGACTCGCCGAGAGTCGAGTACACGGCCGAGGCCATCCTCGCGGAGTGCGATTACCAGACGACGAAGGTCGCTCGCGCGGGCGACGACTCGGCCCCGGCCTACGAGGTGAGTACGAGCTGCGCTCCCGCGATATGGAGCGCTTTCGCCAGGCTGCAGCGGGTTACAATGCCGCCGCGCTTCTGCCCAGGTCGTTCCGGAGTCGACGAAGCTCCTCATCAAAACGGACATCAAGGTGCCGAAGCTGGGAGTTATGCTGGTCGGCTGGGGCGGCAACAACGGGACGACCATCACCGCGGCCTTGCTGGCTAACAAACTCAAACTTTCGTGGGAAACGAAAGACGGCGTCAAGCGCGCCAACTGGTGACTATTGATTTCTCTCCTCTCTGCCTGTGTCCACTTTATAATGTACCTATACTTAATTCGACTCCCTTCGATTCCATCACTGTATACTGAATAGCAGGCAAGCTTTATGCCCGTAAGCGTGTATATATATATATATATATATATACACACGCTTACGGGTATACATAATATGCTGATGATACTCGGTCAGTGTAGCTGACAACATGTTATCCTTGAATAAGTACACGCGTGACTTTGTTGCGCGCCCGCATATATACATATATGTATAGGTACGGCTCGCTGATCGAAGCGTCTACGGTGAGGCTGGGCAGCGACGGAGTCGAGGACGTCTACGTGCCGATTTCGTGGATGCTGCCGATGGTCAATCCTGATGATATCGAACTCGACGGCTGGGACATCTCCGACATGAACCTCGCTGACGCCATGGAGCGGGCCAAGGTCTTGGACATCAATCTGCAGAAGCAGCTCAGGTCTCACATGCGGGGCTTGAAGCCGCGGAAGAGCCTGTACTTCCCGGACTTCATAGCCGCCAATCAGGTATTTTATATGGACTCTCTACATGAGTGACAGTGCAGCTGCAGTAGGCTGTAATCGCATTTTGGAAAATCAATCAATTTCTCATCTCATATCCGCAGGAATCGCGAGCCAACAATTTGATCTCGGGAACGAAGAAGCAGCAGCTGGAAGCCATCAGAAAAGACATCCGAGATTTTAAGGCATCGAAGAAGCTGGACAAGGTCATTGTTTTGTGGACCGCGAATACCGAGAGGTTCGCCGACATCTTGCCCGGTGTCAACGATACGGCGGACAATTTGCTCAAGTCAATTGACGAGAGCCACCCGGAGATCAGTCCTAGCACTGTCTTTGCCGTTGCTTCGGCTCTGGAAGGCGTGAGTAGATTTCAAATATCTTCAATTCATCAGTTTTGTCTGCGATAGTAGGCTAAAACCTTTTCTAAATTGCTAGATATATGTCAAGGTTTGATAATCCTTATGGGATTCGTGATGCCTGATTTCAACTTAATTGTTACAATGCCCAATTTCATTGCTGCATGTAAAACGCGGATGCAGCATTATTTTATTCTTGTAAAAATAGATCATCAAAATAACCGTTCGGGCTCTCGTTCTAGTGTACTTATCTGAATGGTTCGCCTCAAAATACTTTCGTACCTGGAGCAATAGAGCTTGCGGAAAGATTAAACACATTTATCGGCGGGGATGATTTCAAATCCGGACAAACCAAGATCAAGTCGGTACTCGTGGACTTTTTGGTATCGGCAGGTATCAAGCCCGTGTCTATCGTCAGCTATAATCACTTGGGCAACAACGATGGTTACAATCTGTCAGCACCACAGCAGTTCCGATCGAAGGAGGTAAGCTGCAGCCAGACTGATTTTTCAAATTTCCTCAAGCAAGGGATTCGCCATTCTCTCTTTGCAGATATCAAAGAGCAACGTTGTCGACGATATGGTCCAGTCGAACAAAGTGCTTTACAAGGATGGAGAAAAGCCAGATCACTGCGTTGTTATTAAATACGTCCCCTATGTGGGTGAGTGCATCGCAGTCCTGAGACAATGTTTACATTTTCATTAACGATTTCCCCACTGCTTACTAAACGAAACAAAATTATGTCATCAGGCGACAGCAAGCGAGCAATGGACGAGTACACATCGGAGATCCTGTTGAACGGTCACAACACGATCGTCGTGCACAACACCTGCGAGGATTCGTTGCTCGCGAGTCCGATAATTCTGGACCTGGTGCTGCTCTCTGAGATTTGTTCGCGTATGAGCTTCAAGCGAGCCGAACAACCGGACAGCGAGTACAGATGCTTCCGTAGTGTTCTGTCGATTCTGTCGTATCTCCTGAAAGCACCCCTGGTTCCACAAGGCACCCCAGTTGTCAACGCTCTCTTCAAGCAGCGCTGTGCGATCGAGAACGTACTCAAGGCCTGCGTAGGTATCCCGCCCGAAAACCACATGCTACTCGAGCACAAAGTCGACATCCTTCGCAAGTATAGACCTCAATAATTCGGCTAACCCAATAACTCAAACTCTGTTTACTTTCTGTGGGATAAAATGCTCGTTATACGACATCACATTTTTTTTATCATTGTTGTACACATTGCACTGAAATTTTAATGGTATGGATTTTAGAAAAAAGTTGAAAAAGTTTTAATTAAATATATCACTTGTTGTGATCGTAGTATACGACATGATATACACACACACACATATATATATTTTTTAATGAGTGTATTTTTTTACAACTGGCGAATGTTGAACAATCTTGTGTACAAGGTTCTTTAGAGTTTATATCTATATTATATACATTCATTATTATACCAATGAGTATACAAAAGTCTCTTTGTTATTTTCGTATGGAATCATGTATGAATGTAGGCATTTTATTATAATAAAGTACGTACCTCGTCGAACGCTCTAGATTCAGAATGGTAATATAACATGTCTACAACAGTATTATAACTTGTGCCGACGAAGAACGAAGCTCAACGCATTACTTTTTATGCATGTTACTGCAAATAGACAATCTTTTGGTTTTACATATTTACAATAAAGAACAAAGTTTTAAAGCGTTGCGTTCTTCTATTCCCGAAAACGAATATATGTGCTGAAATTTACTCATTATTTTTAAGAAGTCAATAAACATGATACAATGTATTTTAAAAACTGTTTCCTTATATACTTACTGTCTACCTTATTATTTCTATTCTACATACTTGCGTTGCATGAATTAAAATTACGATTATGAGATATCCGAAAACGATTATTATATAGCGGTGTTTATTAAGATAGATGAATTTAGATAGTATGTATAATGGATAAGTTCCACTCAGAGACAAATTTACGAAGATGTGATCCAGGTGTCCGGAGTATCCAAAACTTTCGATTATATAAAATCCTTTACGCTCTAATAGAAGATAAGATCGCCGAGTTGTAAGACACCAGGGAAATCCATTATAGTATCGCACATAAAGAAAGGCAGCAACTGTAAAATGTAGTCAATGCGAAATGTTAAAAATAAAAATACAAACAAGTTTTGGATTTCGTGACTAGTGTTAATTGTTATTGAAAGTGCCTATATAGAAGCAATATTGAATTAGCGATTTTAACTTTTTCAGTTGGCGCAATGCTTAATATACTTGATCCAGTCTAGGACGTCTTTGTTTTAATGCAATGATTTAAAATTGAAAATTATTTACTGCTGATTTCAAATTCGCATATTATAGAAATTACTTTATATACGTATTCGCAAATTAATTATTCATCATAAATACGTATGATCATAAGCAGATAATGGTACATAATACAATAAGGGACCATAGAGAATCAGATTATTTCTGTTGATTGATTTTAGAAAAAAAATATGCTCCCTTTGCTTCAATTTTCATGGACGAAAAGTGTTTTATTCACGACTGACCTATAATAGCCACACAGAAATAAATTCATTATTCCCGCAAAATGCGGGAAATTTTTAAAAATTTTGGAAAATTTTACAGTTCAATCGTGAATAAAGCACTATATTCAACACGAGAGTAAAGTTGATTATTTCCTCGGGTGATTTACTGCCCTCACTTCACTCGGGCAGTAAACTCTCACCCGCAGGAATAAACAACGACTTTACTCCCTCGTTGCATAATGTACTATTACCGCCGGGGTATAGAATGACAAGTATAAGGATTATTAAAGGTGAAGATTTGCAGTGAGGAATTACAAATATTTTACTGCTATTATATTCTTTATTAAGTACTCGTCTCAAGTAACTCCTACACAATTCTTGTATACAATGCATCTATTTGGACAACGCAAAAATTATAAACCCATATATACACTGGCTAGAATCGCATTAGGATGACGTTTGATCCGAGAAACATTCACAAAATGCAATTTATAATTGAAACTTTCTATATTATTTTCACTCGCAGTGTGGGACTTTATTCGTTTGTTTGTTACTCTTTTTTTATCGTACGTATGGAATGAATATTATAAATTTGCACGTGTTAAGAACTAAAATAACTTACTATTTATAATTATCATCTGCAAGCAATAACTACAAATTATAAATTAAACTTATATATAAGTTTAATATACACACACACACACGCACACACACTTATGTAGAATGATTCGACTAATACTTTTCGTAAAAACGCTCGGAAAAGCTACTCGTCGAATTTTGATGCAACAATGTTTTATGCTATGATTCGTTGATGAATAAAACTATTTTCGACACGATTGATTACCTCATGGTCTGGAAGTTTATAGCGAAACACTGCCGCGTATTCATTTTATAAAAATTTATATCCAGGCCAACAATCAGCAATTACAGCTGTAAATACGTAATTTATAATATATACTACTTTCAAGACTACACAATTAACATCTACCAGTAATACGATATACTTATATAAAACAAATTTTGCTACACATATTCTTGTAGTCTTAATAAAAATTATGAATAAGTTATTTAATGGTGACAATACGATTATTCAAGTATAATGTTCTTCTCTTTGGATTTTCGTTGAAATGGAAGACTAGAATATATAAGACTGCGTTCGGATTATACTGGTGCATGTATAGGAGAAAAATAATTATAATCATTCCTTGTCACATATGTATTCATTGTAAAGTAAAAGCTACGCCATCACTAACAACAATCGAGTTTGTCATTTTTCTTTATAAAAGTCTAAAAAATACTATAATAATGTACTTATTGTATTACTAGAAGATGCAAATGCTTTTAAAAGGTACTGAGAGTTTTGATTTCAATAGAGGGCAAATTACAAACTACGACACTCTTGTGGCTGAATTTGAAGTAAAGATGGGAAAAGAATCATTAATAAGAGAAGAAAATGCGATCTCCATTGTTCCAGTAGCTGACTGAAGTTCAACTCTTCAAGTTTCCATATAAGGGCGCTGGTCGATTATCAATACGAGTTGAATAAATTACGCGTATTCGTTTCTTATTTAGAGAAAATAATATTACTATATACAGATGGATTTTACACAGTTTGATTATGCATATTTTTGATGAAACACAATATGGAATTTACGCGAGATATGCAGCCACGTTGCGGGCGTGAATCGAGGCTCTATACTGCACGACATTCCAAGCACTGGACATTTTTGCTACTGCGCCTAGTAGTAAATAACTTGCTCCTACTAATTATTGGGCGAGCCCGTAAGTTAACTCTGTTATAGAAAACGCTTGGGCAAATCGAAAGTATAATTATTCGAGGTAGTGAATACATTTTAATAAATAGTCATGATTCTGCGGATTTGTATACTGTAACTATTCCGATGAGTCTTACGCATGCTAAGCTCTTGGCGTGTCTATTACGTGATTCTTTTCGATCACCCGGAACTCCAAAAATGTTCTCCGGATGTTCGGTTCCGGTATACACATGCAGGTGTAAGTTATACTCGAAGGTGATGGATAAGTTACCCGGGACCCTTGTATACGTATTATAGATAGCGAAAAGAATGCGTGTAGATGGAAGTCTTGTTCGAAGATGTCCATGTCAGCATGGATCCTAGTAGAACATTTCCAGGTGTACAAAGGACTCGGTTAAACTGAATATCATCAAAAAATAATCTGCACACAAGCAACAAGTTACAGGTATGTGCAACGCTTCACTTAGATTTCACATTTTTTCTTTACCACGCTCATCGTCTTCATAATTATTGGCTCACGTTTCTACCAGGCACACTTTGCGCGCAAATAAGGAAAAGAGTATGAGCTCTCTTACGAAAATTCCAAGCTCTCTCTGCAGTGTTATACGCGATAGATATGTTTTATAGATGAGACATGAAGTAGCTTCGGTGTCGTCGGGACACTTGGTTTCTTTTTCTACAAGAGCATCGTTTGTACGACGGCTAAGTTCGGCTACAGTAACTAACGCTTGACATAAACTTGAAAATTTGGCAATTTATATACAGTCTCTTAATTTCATTTATTTTGCGATTCTATGTCAATGCGATACGTCGAGCTGTGAAAGCCAAAGAATCGAAAATGTCTCTACAACGTTCATTATAATTTATATACTTGCATATTATAGGTGAGAATTGATTGTTTCTGATTCAGAACGATCCTCATCTGTAACCATACGAACTGCAACTCAACTCAATGAGCACGAATTTAATCGGGGATCGCTACCTCTACATACCTGATGGAGATGATTCTAATCGTTATATCCATATGAAAATTGCACTGATACAGACTTAGCGTGTAATACCGCGCGAGAATATGCGATAGATGATAGAGAGCGCGGCGTGTGACATATTTTTTTGGTATTATTATATTATTATTATTATTATTATTATTATTATCATTATTATTATTGTTATAAATTTCATTTGCGTATGAACATACAAAAGATTCAAAAGGTTTTATACCTCCTTGAGTTTCTCACGATTTAAGAAACTGTGGAGGAAGTTCATCAAGTCAATGCGTTATGTTTATAGTTATGGATTTGGTCATATCTCCTATGCTCGGTGTAGTGTAGAAATTAAATTGTATTCGCAATTATAGTGCAGCATCAATTATCGCGCAAGTCCTATGAAATTGGACAATATATTCCGTGAAAAAAGAAACCTTACATGTTGTTAAAAAACAACTTGGTTCGATTCTCATTTATTGCAGTGAAAAATTTGCCGGTTTTAATGCGGTCTTTTTTGTGCAGCCCTTATATTATTATAATTATATAGTGCAACTTATTGATTTCTTTTAAAACGCTCTCTCTCTCTCATTTTGATTTTTCTTATTTTTTTTTTTTCGATTTTGCGTCAAAACACTCGTCGGAACTGTGTGGATCGTATGCAATAACTATTCGCAGTTGTGCAAAGTGTCTAGACTGAAAACAAATTAGCTGCAAGTTATCAGATGCATTCTCATAAAAAATTAATGACTCAATATATTATTTACGCACGTCGTATCACAGAAAAAAAATCATCTGAATATTTCATCAAATATTAGTCGTGGATTTTTTCTGTGAAATCAAACGACTGGTTGATTTATAATAATACCTTATGGCATAATAATATAATGGAGATGATATGCTTATCGATCTGTTAATATAAAGTTTCAACATTTCAACTGTGTAGGTACTTTTAGTATTTATTCTTCATGTAAATATACGCACCGTTCGAGTCATCGAATAAACAATGTGTGTGTGTGTATATAGATATGACGATGCGATTAGAAACGCGAAATAAAATCTTCTACGCTAGAGCTCAGTCAAGAGAGCGTGCATTAAGTGTCTTCAGTACCTGGCTCCTTGCAGTGCGCGGTTCTCATTCGACTTCGTTTTCAGCAGTTAACCGATTCCCCCCGTGACGCGCGTCCTATCTATATAGAATATAGGAAGTATAGCGCCGATACTATTATATATTATATAGGTACAACGAAACGAGACAAACTACGGCGCGCAGAGGAGTAGCTTATTTGGGGAGGACATTTATCGGTTTACCCAGCGCTTAACAGCCTCTGACCATTCGGCCTCGCTGTCGTCGCGCTTCTCGCCCTCGGCCTCCTCGCGCTCGCCCGGGTGCTGATCCTGGTTCACGTGATTGTTGTGGTGATTCTGGTGATTCTGGTGGTTCTGGTTCTGGTTCTGGTTCTGGTTCTGGCGCTGGTTGTGCATCTGATTCGAGTGGTGGTTCTGGTTCTGCTGATTGTTGTGCTGCTGGGCGTTCAGGGCCGCGTTGCGCGAGCGCAGCTCCGCCAGGAAGTCGTTTTCCTGCTGGTAGCGGCGCTGGAGCTCCTCGCGCCAGGTGCCGCCGCTACCGTCCTCGCCGTCTTCGCCGACCTCAAAATCTGGGAACATTCGAATTTCCACAATATTTAACGCTAATACAGACCATGCTGTTTACCGGTCGATTAGAGCTCCCATCAGCTGCCGGCCAAGCTTTTGTATGGAAAAGCCGACGCATGTACAACATACATAGAGCGATGGGCCGTTTATTTTACTTGACTTATATTTTTTATAGAAATTTGCAGATAACGATAATCTTTCAACGGCCTAAGGCTCTAAAAAATATGTTATATATTATAATATTATGCTGTATAGTCTTCGTATATATAGAGCAGCGACGATATATAATGCGACACAAAAAGAGGCAAACGTTTGGTGACGATGTAGAAAGTCGATCAGTTAGCATGAATTCATTAACATGTAAATATTTTTATTTCATCGCGATTATAACTATATGTGCAATTAAAACTGCGAAAATCCGACAAAAAAGTGAAAATTCTCGCTTTTCAGACATTTTCTTCCATTTTCGACGATTTTCACCCAATTTTAAATTGCTCGCCACTTTTGATACGGACGGTCGTTTGCAATGATTTTTAAAATTCACGATCTCGGGCTCCGCTGTCCATTAATGCCAGAGAAAATAATGTTCGCTCGGCCAGGTAATAAATTAGGTGCTACCTATGCTTTTTACATATTGTATGCTCAAACGCATGTAAAAACCTTGGTCTGGTGCGTGTGCCTTCAAAATTGCAAGAGCTCGATTTTTTGACATGAAAGTGTCCATCTCTGCGTAGTAGAATGACTCGTGTGTATGATGTTGATAATAATAAGTTTATGTTGATCGAGTATGACAGTAATGATTATTTCTTTTTACCCGTTAGCGTTTATATTGCACTGAATAGATTAGAGTTCTGTGATATAGGTTCAAATCACATATACGGTAACAAGTGGGATATAAGCACCTTTAAATGACTTTTGACGTGCTTGAAATAAACAATTTTCTTGTTTTTACGGTAAAGCATTGAAAACATTAGGAGAAAAATATGTTGACTAGACTACAAAGTTATTTTAAATTCAACAGACAAATGTGGCTCTTTTATTATATTATATATCTTCGCCTCCTACGAAAAACAGATCAGATCCCAAATTCCCCGCGAAAGCTGCCAGATTTCATTTCTAGCCACGAAAACCATGAGAGTTCACGTCTTTGCCACGAAGACTAACAGATTTCAAATTCTGATAAAATCTATGAACATCAAAGTGCATACAATAAAATAAAAAAAGGGTTAAAATGAATAATAAAAAATAATTCATAACAATAATTTGTTTGTTTTTATATAATTCCGTGATAAGAATCGTGGAATTGAGAAGGATAAGCCTTCTTGCTATCATTGCCTGAAGGTCTTCGTTTTTTTTTCGTTTAAAGGAATTTTTGCTTCGTATAAGCTTTAGGCAATCGGTAGCGCTTTATGGCTTTTCATCCAAATTTTTTTTTTCAATATCTCAAGCTTATCTTTATCTTGCGTAAAATTGTACTATACGCTTAAATTTATGTGGCCTCTAATATTGTCTACACAAATTTCTCTTACAGATATAATTTTCATTTTTTTCCACTGAAAAAATTTTGAAAATTCGTCGAAATTAAACATTTTATTCTATAGACATACCTCGACTTTAATTATAAAACTCTTTTGATTGATTTACTGTTAACACTGTTAACATGTAACATTAATTCACTGTTTTAACATGTTGCCTCCGAAACGCAATAGTCGTCGTGGTAAATAAAATGAAATACGATAGTCTTCGTAGCAAAATGTGAAACGTGTTAAAAGTCTTCGCGGAAAAACCGTGAAATCTCATAGTCTTCGTCTCAAAAAGGTGAAGTTAGCTATTCTTCGCGGTAAATATTGAAATGTGAAGTTCTTCGTGGCGAGATTTAAAATGTAAAGCTCTTCGTCGTATGAAAATGAAATCTCATACTATTCGTAGGGGGCGACGATATATAATGAACGTATTGGATAAGTCTCCTCTCTTGCATTTTACACCTATCTGATTATATTTGATGAATGATTATATTGTTAAATTGGAGAATGTTTTAAAATAATAATGCACTAGATAATTCCTGGTGTAATATATTGCTATGAATTTATAATATAACAGAGTATAATAGTTTCACGATATTATATGCACTATACAAAATTGACTCGACTTGCTTATGCAGGTATAGGTCCAGAACTGCAGTATGAATTCTGAGCCGAGAGAGATAGAACTACGCATATGCGTAAAAGGCCTGTAGATCTTTTGTCGAGTGTCTTAGCCTCGCACGAGCATCTCGCACGAGCAGTCGCTTTTACAGACGTGATTTATTCCTTATATCAGTATGATATATAAGAGTGATTTTATTTTGTTTAAAATGCTGATTATTATTCATTTAATATTCACCTATTTTCAATAATTTAGTCCTTTTTTTATCGCATAGGTATATAAGTGATGTAAATCATTTCTATGTATAAATGCGAAATTAATATTGAGAAAGTTAGCTTAATATGCAATTATATATACATAAATTTATGATAAGTATGCAATGTGTGACTTATAAATCATTGTCGTTTCTAACGTGCCTTAGTCAATGTATATCACAATACTATATAAAATATTCTCTATCATATCGACATAACTTTTTTGTGAACAATTCGTTGTAAACATTACTATCTATAAAGTATTATAATTCATTTTTCTATATGGTTATATATCTCGTAAAAATGCATTAAATATTATGAGATTGATATAAAATAATATAGTACGTATATTATACTATATACTTAGTATTTATTATACTATATATCGTAAGATAAAATAGCAACTGCTCACTATATGCATTTTCGAAATTTATAGTAAACGAAATAGTGTACATGTTTTGAACTATTGGATATGTTTGAAAATTAAGGGCGTGTGGTTATGGTGTTACGTGCTTTTGGACATAATTCGAAATCGTCGTTGATTATCATTATATAATAGAATCATGGCACTGATTACAATGATTGCGAGTATCGCATACACTATATACGTTTGACTATAAATCACGAATCGTAAAAATACAGAAAAAGAGCTTTATTATTGTTCCTATAATGATATTGCGAGTTAGTAAAAATATCGACGACGATTTATGAAAGTATAATATATTTAATGCGTATGCGTATAATGCCAAACGAGGAGAGGAGAAGAAAAGAAATCAAAAACTTACCTAACGGCTTTCTGATGTTATGGCGGCCAGGATTGTGGGATTGGTCCTCCTCCTCTGAGTCTGCAAGGCACCAGTAGGGCACATTCAAAGAGGGTGCATCACACGCATTCCACAACACGTATAGTGTTTATTATGCTCAATTTTTTTTCATAACTATATAGTCTTTGTGTCTCTGTCAGGTGTCTGTCATGGTCATGCGTCAAATCTGTTATTTTTTTCAACTTGAAAAATTAAATACTCAAACTACTATAGTTATAAATGAGGTTGGAAGCTCAAAATCGTAACTATACTCAGACCGAATATGTGTTTCTCAACCAATCAAATTGCTTTATTAACGGCTTTACAATATTCGGTCATGACTTTTTTTAAGAGAAAAAAAAGTTGAAATTTTCTGGTAAAGCAACCTTAGGTTGTGAAAGTTAGACGTATATTAGTAATGGAACCAAAATTCTAAATTCTGCATTTAGAGGTAAATAAGTATGTAACCGCCATCAGTCATTCAATAAATGTTTGCTGAAACAATTTGTGCTGGGGCTAGTCTACGTTATAACGTTATCTAAAATTAATCTATGAAAAACCAAATATATGTAAATGTATGTTGTATGTACAATGAGGTCGTTCGGGTGGTGAATGCGACATGAGATTAACATGAGGTTAATGCGACATGAGTCCGTCACCGCGCACATGAGAGAGATAATAATGAAAGCAAGTATATATAAATAGCGTAGTAGGCTCAATCTGAATTATTTGTGCATTGATGTAGGTATATGCGATTCGAAATATATGGTACAGATCTTCCTGCAACTTTTAGTATCAATACTACACACACATCAGACATGGTAAGTCGAGGCTCAGAATTAAACAAAATTTTTCTTATTAATGTTATTGTATAATGCATTTCAAATTCAAATCATGTGATTTTTTGATCCAGGAAGATACGGCGATAAAAAGGGGGGGGGGTCCAAACAGGTGGAATGAGCAGCATGATAAAATCAGTAGTAGAGTAGATGTAAAAACTTTTAACAAGATATTAGTAAATTCCAATCTAAAATTTCTATCTAATTGGAGCAAGTATAAATAGTTAAAAAATGGAGTTTTGCGATAAGTGATGCAAATATCAGATAAAGGAGCACACGTATCTGCGGTCCAGTTCTGAGATCTGATGCACGCTCGGCTGTGTAATGCGAGGATCAAAAGGGCAGGAACATTCAATAATCTCACCTGTCATTCGCGTATGCCACTGCGCAAATCAAAAACCACGATTACAAGATTTGTATAGTATAATGTGTATAAGACAAGTGTCGCGGGAACTCAGATCAATATATAATAATATAAATATATGTAGGACTCATGCCATAATAGAAAAATTATATTTAGAATTGAACAATGTTTGTACTTGTACGAAACTCTAGGATCTTAATTGTTTTTTACTAAAATAAAATTAATTTTTTCTCTTTCGACTCTTCAGCTCTTGTTTCTTTATATACTTTGAACTTTGAAAAGTAGGTTTTCATATATTACGCTTGCAGACAAATTTTTTATCTTCCACAAATGAAGTTACACATGAATTATGTGGCTTACTATTATGCTTTCGGTATAAAAAATTCGTCTGCGAAAATAACCATTCGAAAGATATAAAAATAATGAGTACTCAGAATGTATGCTACTAAGAATTAATACGTGTAGAGTAATACTGCATTCACGTGTTTCTATAAAAATTGTGACTCGTATATAAGTATCTGAGAAAAACCTACCTGAGTTCAATTCCCTGACGAGCGACGACATGGCATTTGTGACATTGTCGGCAGCAATTAAAAGGTCGTTCCTTAAGGATCGTCCCAGGCTATTGTTGGCACTGTTGTTGCCACTGCCTGGTAAACTGTTCGTCCTAAACGCAGACCTAGCATTCAAAATTTCTATTGTTTTCGTCCCGTAATATTTTTAATGCATATATATATATATATATATATATATATGTGTTTTTTCAGCACTTCAATTCGATTAAAATAATTAAAACGTCAAGTCATTATCAAGCAAAAACAATCGGACATGCCATACATACCTCGTAAAAAATATACATACAACTTATCTATACATATACATCGATTACTTGTAGCTGGTATAACTATCCGCAAGCTTGGGGCAAAACTTTTACTAGTCTATTTTTGTACTGTATACATATACTTGGATTTTAGAAGGTTTATTCAAACTGACGGACGCTGGGGCTAGCAAAGTCTACAATTTTTATTGAGTCGTATGCCAAAGCTTCATTCGCACGAGATGCGACATGCAACGATCTCGAGGTTAAATATAACGTATGTTCGTAATTCTAAACTTCTATGGCATATTTTACATGCGTTATGTAAACTTAAAACGCAAATGCACGGTATCTTAGCGCGCACACACACATACACACACACACATATATATATATGTGTGTATATATGCATGTGTACATATATGTGTGTGTGTGTACGTATCAAGTTCACGCATTGTTGTCTTTGAAACAAAAGGAAGGACGATGGAAACTGATTTTTGTAGTTCAACATTTCAACAGAGTTTTTTTTACTAAACAATCAAAATAACATAATAACAATAGCATTGATATCTACATACAATACGTTACGTGCTGAATGACAAAAAATGATAATCGCATAAAGTATGACGATATGGTAAGTAGGATTGGCAAATTAAAATTAGAACAACTATGACATTATAAAGTTGTAAAAATAAAATTTCTATCTATAACATTATAATAATAGCACAGGCATTGGAAAGACAGTTTTAGTAGATAATAGCGATTTATTGAATTACAAGAATGTTTAAAATTTGTATTTTATACTTATTGGTTAAGATTAGAAAAACCGCTCTAGAGCAAAATTATTAGTTTAATTAAGCGAATACTTATATATGTGAACTCTAGAATCCACAATATTGAGTATTCAATTGTAACAGGAAAATATTTTTAATAAAATACATGGTTATTTTTAAATTGCAGCAGTTGCACGCAGTTCTTCGCATCACGTGAAATCTAAATAAGAGTTTATAAAACAATACAAGAATCTCTCTTGTTCTGCGACAACGTAGATATGCGATTACGAGAACAAATTTAATACATAATAATTTAACGCGACAAGCTATTAAAACAATAATAATTACAAAGTAATAAAACATCACTAGTAATTATAGCTTCCTCTACACGCATACCATGCTATTGTAATAAAATCACAAATATTTCAAAGGGTTCACTATGTTAAGCGGTCACTACTTAATCCATGCAATGTAAATCAGTCAGATTGTTTTTTCCCCTTCAATATCATAAGCTTTTTCTAATGAACATTATTTAATTCTTTGATTTTAGAATCCTTTTCAAAATGCAGTGAATCGATAGTGATTTTATTTTACGTATATGCATGTAGAATTTTCAATTCTTTCAAAAAGCAAGCTGAAGAATGAAAAGGAATATCACTTTCAAAGGACTGTACACAGGTGTGCCTTTAATTACAAAGTCGAACTGAATAATAAGCACTATTTACATAGAGGACAAATCATCAATGAAATCTGGCTGAATTCGCGCTAATATTTTCATAATATAATACAACAGTGTGCGGAAAGCTCGAGTCTATATAAGCGCTCACCGCAAGTGCACAGTTTAGGTTAATCGCGACGAAGTACAAAATGCAGCCGAATCACACGCCGCAGATGGACAACCTACCTGACATCGCCGCCTACACAGGAGAGGTTATCGGGCATGGGATTGTTGTGCATAGCAGCGGCATTGGCTGCTTGGACCGCGTTGGAGTTTGCGGAGCTCGGCGGCACCGGGCTCTGGTAGCTTCGCGACATCTGCTGCTGCTGTTGCTGTTGTTGTTGCTGCTGCTGATGATTGGGCATCGCGCTCAGCGGACCCCCGGGTGTCGGTGGGGCTGATCTGCTGCTGGGCACCGCGCCAGGGGGTAGCGGGGGTGACTTTGTGCTGCGAGGCGAGCTGTTTGGCGTCGAGCGGGGTGACGCTTGGTGGATCTGCGAAAAGAGATGTTTGACGTGTGATACGCGTGATCCTTTAGTAAATAAAAACTATTTTGCACGTATTTGTTTGCCCTTGATTTCCATTTACAGGCTATTGTTCGTTAAACAATCGATTATTGGTGATAATAAGAGTCGAACATAAGCGATGCTATTTTCTAATACTGAACTGAGTAAGTTAATTCTTTTAGTGGATCGTTTGAAGCAGCTTCATTTGAGCTTTAAGCTTAAGTTCAAGAGGCGAGCACTTAACTCTGCCGCTCAAATATTACCACGCTAGTAATCTTCTTTCGAGTGTTTTTAAATTGTCCCGAGACCAAAATAAAAATGTTTTTGTAAGTGTACAGGAAAAACGCGGCTAGTGTATCTAGTAGTTTTAGCTGCGCTCTACTGACCTTCTCCTATTTCATTGCAGCTTGACGCAGCGGCTAGTAAATATAAATAGTATTATAACAACATTCTATAGAACACTTGTTTCTTGTACTATGCGCAGCTCAGTTGCTCGCAAAGCGCATAATAAATTAACTAGAAGGAAAAAGAGAACATGACTCTGCGATTGTTAAAACGAAAGTAGAGCTAGTGAGCAATTCGTGTGTTAAAAATAGGATAGCCAACCTTCAACATTTTCATCAGTCCTTCAAGTTGCACCATGAGCTGCCTTCTGGAATCTTGTAACGTTGCCAGATGACTTTCCAGTTCATCTTTTCGTTGCCGTAAGGCTCGCAATTCCGACATGAGAGCCGGGTTCTCTAAGCCCGCTGCCTCGATTTCTTGTTGTCTCCTAGGTTTCAATCGATACTGTTAATCTCGAGAAAGGTTCAGGGAACGAGAACGAAGCAGTGCATGTATATATGTGCATGTATGTATGAATAATGTGTGTTGAAAATACTAATGAGCTTAAGATAAGCACGTGAAAGAAAAAACAAAAAAAAAAAAAAAAAAACAACAAAAACGACATAAACAAAACACTTTTCGACTCGTTTGAAATTTACCCTTGTCTTTGTTCGATTATCTTTTGAAAGATTAATTGATCTCTAGAATAGAAGCAGAGAAAAACGAATTGAAAAAAAGTATAAGATTGACAAATAAACTTAGGACGACACAGCACGAAAATAAAACACCAATGCAGCTCTCTATTGATCATAAATGTATGTATTAGTGTAGCAGTGTTGATTGCGCAATCAGCTATACTTTCTATAATTATAGGTATTCGAACCTATACGCAACCAAGGACACATAAAGCCAAACGGAAAAACCTTTTGAACATGCGTGACTCTGGAGGATGGTCTGAGAGGATGACGACGAGGTTCAGGCTCGATATTAAGGAAGTCAAACGACACAGGTATACCTTAACCTTGTTATCTCTCGCATTATCTCTTTATTTTTCGCCTCAAGTTGTGATATGAGCTCTCGCTGGGCCCGCGACGGGTCGATCGCCGCCAGGTTCACGTCCGACGGTGCCCTGCTCTGCTCATCATCATGGAACAAGAAGAAGAGACGGCTCGCTTTAGCAATCGCTTAGAAGGCCGAGAGAACTTGCCGCGCGCGCTAACGTATATATGTAGATGCGCGTATACTCACCGCTTGGTCGGTCTGCAGCAGTCTCGATGAGCCGCGGGACTGTCGAAACAATGTAGACGATGAGTGGGATGGACAAGTAGAGCGTGTTTAATTGCGCACAACTTACCACGGTTCTCGCTTCCTGGGACAGTCGTTGGGCGTAGATAGCGATCAGCTTGTGCTCGTCGTCGACCCTCGCGCTGTCCATGCTGCGCAAACAATGAAATGAGTAATCGATATAATCGATATAGGTGCGCAGCCACCGATGGCGAAGGGTATCGCGAGTTCCTCACCTCCTCAGCGTTGAGCGACTATCCAAGGAGCCGGAATCGAACGGACCCATGAAGCCCGGATCGGGGAAGCCATTATGCGACGGTATCGGAGAGGGCGGGCTGTGGAGTTGTCGAGAGAAGCTAAGTACGGTTTCCGAATTCGCGCGCAGTGCGTCGAAATAGACTTACACGATGTGCGAGAGATCCAGAGTCTTCTCGGGCTGCTCTGGAAACCTCGGCAGGCTGTTTCTGCCCTTGTCGGGAACGCATCTGAAGCTCTTCCTCAGGGAATGGCCAATCTGCTTACTCGGCGACTTCTGTCGAAGAGACGGGGCTTGCGATTAATGCGCCACAAGGGCCGAAAGCTAGAATGAGACTATAATGGAGAGTGCATGGTGCACAGTCGCTGGACGCACTTACAAAGCTACTGTACTCCCTGGTCTCGTGGTCGTTGTTGTGGGTGCCGGAAACCTTTCCCCTCCAGAAGCAGTCCTGGCAGAGCTGATACGAGTGACACTTTTGACAGCGATACCTGAACCCGGTGAAGTTTTCCCTGTGGCAGGCGTCGCACATGATCGGATGCGTAACTGAAAATTCAAGGAGCAAAGTATGTACGCGGCTGTCTTATAATAAACCTTTTTGTCTGATATAACTTACCAGATTCGACGGCAGCCATCCGGTGGTAGAGCGGCAGCCAGATGAGACAGTGAGGCCCCGGCTCCGACATGAGCGTGTCCAGAAAGTCGTTCACCGTGATTTTGGCGTTCTGCGAGGAAAAGGTTGCGGGTTAGGCATCTCTGTAAGGAAGCGTAGCATACACATTGTGAACTCACAGACGGGAATATCGAGCTGGCGAGACCGTCGGAGTAGCCGAACGAAGGGGACTCGTAGACCGCGGCCGGCAGCGCCAGGACCTCCTTCAGGTAGTCCGCGAATCTCCAGTGGATCATGTGGCCGTTGCCGTCGGTGATTTGCGAAAAAATGTCTGCGAAGCGGCGAGAAGTTAGTCTTAGGGCGTATAAAAGGGATTCGGCGCTTCGTCTACTCACAACGAAATTTGTCCATGAGCTTTCCCGCGCAGAGAGTAGCTAAGGCGACTTTGACGGAGAAGACCGAGATCTTGCTGTTTTCCCTGCAGCGCGGGGAGAGAATCGAGATAATTAAAGATTATCAAAGGGCTCAAAGTGGAAATAGCCGCAGCCCGGCTGCGCCTGCAGCATACTTGGGTCGTGGCGGTGAAAACTCTCGCTGAGCCACTTACCCGCTTGTGTAGGCAGCCAAGAGCCAGTTCATGAGCAGCGCAGTCGTGGCGTCGACCTTAGCCTGCTGCGAGATCGGCACTCTCTTGTTGAGCGCGTGGAAGAGGGAAGACAGGAGGGTCTCGAGCCTCGAGACGCTCAGCGTGCTCGACGGCTCCAGGGTGTTCAGGCTGTTCTCCCGGAAGGCCTCGATCACGTTCCAGATGTCCACGTTGTGAACTGCCGAGGCGGGCAAAAGCATTCGTCATTCGTCATTCGCAATCGGGGAGGAGCTACGGGTTTCTAGCAATGTGTATACAGGTATATATAGAACTCACGGTTGACTTTCTTCTGAATGAATCGCAGCTTGCAGGCGGTGCGATAAGAGGCGAATCGGATGTTGTCGAAATTCTGCTGGCGCATTTCCTGAAGCAGTTGCAGCCGGCTCGCCTCGCCGCTGCCGCCCCCGCCGCTGCTCCCGCTGCAGCTGCCGGTCGAACCGCCGCCGCCGCCACCCGCCCCGTCCTCGGCCATTCTCACTGCGGAGCAGAGATATAAAGTTATACAGTGAACTGTATGCTGCGGCAGCAGTGACTCGCGGTAGCTAGCCTCTTTTTCGATAGGAAAACCACTCTCTGCACAGAGGAGGAAAGGCTTCCACGCGGCGCGGCCGCCGACTTCAGCTGCAGTGTACGAAAAACTAATGTCCCCTATTCTGGAAACACACATTTTCCGACTGAAGTGAAATAAAAATGCTGCCCTCCTGCAGGTCAAGTATGCCGCCAGAGAAATTGAATTGTTTACCGCGCGGCGCACCGTTTTTTCGCAAGTCTATTGATTGAGGTGGTCTTTTTATCTCTGTTATATTGCAATCATTTAATTCGCGCATGAGATATGTGCTTTCAAAGCTAACAATAATATCGTTTTCGCATGCGAAAATACGTCGCCGCAACGCAGCCGGTATGTTTACGAATGATAAAATGATGCCGCATAAGATCAGATGCTTACTCGCTCATATTCCACGAAGGTCAGTCTGCGGCGCCTGAGTATAAGAGCCCAAAACACACTGATGGGCCAACTATTTTCTTTAGCTTCTCTGAAACTTTTTCAGCGATGCTTGTAAGGGAGTACTACCGGTCGGAGATTGTCTGTTCAAATATTCACGATAGGTGTGTACAGGCAGGCTTTAGGAGAGCCTCATTGCAAAAGACTGACGGTTCAGAATTTGCTCGATTTTCGCAGGTTACCAATCGAAAAACCAACGAATAATTTGAGAGCTTTCTTTTAGAAAATAGATTTGTATTATAATATCTATAATAATGAAAAATCAAATCGCCCAAGTGAATTATTTATAATAATTATTCACTAGCTGTATCTTCGCCTTACGTGCAACTCCTACTATTAGGTTTGAAGTCATCTTTGCATAATGAAAATAAGTCCTTAAGTCTGTGAGAACTTTTCGAGAAACTTCCGGCTTTTGGCGCGAACTTGGACGACGCTAATTATATACATGGGGTGATGTTTTGGAGGTATGTATAAGTACTCTGAAGCATCGTATTTTAATGGTCGAAGAAAAATGATCAATATGCGTGTTAAATGGACGAAATCAACTTGATTTTAAACGAAACCCGTCTTCGAGAATTAAGAGCTCTTTAGACTCTTCTTTTCTTTCTCAAAGCATGATCGAGCACTTACAAAGGCCTACATCCGATATAATAGCCAGCGTTTTGTCAACGAGTGCTTAGAAAATCAATGATTTAACTGGTGTAGGTATAGTGAAAAAGACAGCCCGGTATAATACGCCTGCGCGGTATCCGGGAAACAATCACATTTCGTGTATATGTGCGTTATTTTTTGCAACCCAGTTTAGTAACAAAGTTACATAATTGAATAGCTTATGAAAAATTTCTTTGCCTCGGCATCAAAATCTATATTTATAACTCCTGCTGACCTTAATCGGAAAATGGAATTACCACGCAATAAAACCATCAAATATCTCGTTTCAGGAAGGAAATATATACGTTATTGCAGCAGTCGATAATTTTGTTTTCTCTCGGTGCAATCAGCGTCCTCACGACAAATCAATACTCAGCAAAGATATATGCTTGCCCTTTCGTGTAACCCTTATTGGCTCGGTATTATAATACTTTTAGTAATCTGAGCGGGCGGCGGGGCTACCCCTTACATATAGTCTTCGGGCTATCACGACTCTGGCCGATACCCAACTCAACTCTGTTGAGTTTAATCCCACATTTTTACGCAGCCTCGGTATATATGTATATATAGTGGGAAGTTTATACTTTAGCGTAACTTTAGCGTTTCTTGCCGATTCGTTTATTCCTGTCGCTGCACGGAAAAAAATGGTTAGTTGTGGTAACCAAGTCATAATTGGTTAATCAAAAATTAGTTATGAGAACTAAGTGCTTGGCGCTACGCGCACTGTAGTAGACTATTAATTCATCAACTTATTAAATGAAATATAAATGCTTGATTGATATTTTTAATATTTGTTTTCTATCACGGAAATATATCAAACTCTACACATGCGTCATTTCGCGCTTATATAAATTTCAAAATTGCCGCGGTTTCGTCGCCAACTAATTCTTTTTAAAATTTTAAGATTATGTCTCAACTCAGTTCGTGTCAACGTTCACATCATGCTTCTTTTTGTAACAATAATAATATTTACAATACACAATGTTATAAATACACAAAGTATAATTTGATATGTATTATAGTATTATATTATATTTTTAATATTAGAATCAATTTTAGAAATCAAAAACAAATCAAAAAATTCTAACGATACTTTTTACGCGTGCGCACTATATGAGCCAATCATATTGACGCATTCTTGGCTTCATTTGGTCATGACTTTTTTATATAGGGAAATAGACTATGCATTAAGATGCCATTTGATCCTGAATTATTGATTGCCATCTTCGGAATATTTGAAATTCACTCGCTGCTTTATATTATTTACAAACACAAGGAGAAAAGAAAGCACTCTCGGCTTTCATACCTACGGTTTATAAACTGTCCCTTTTATCTAATCGTATGCAAATGGACTGCTGATCGAGTGCATTAACATCTCAATCGCGCCTTCGAGTGTGCACTAATAAACGAGTCGTTCGCGTTGATTCGAAAAGGCAGAACTAGCCGAGCCAAGCGCAAACGCATCGAGACGTATAATTTGGTTCTTTCGCAACTGTGAATGCCCTTCATGCCCGATCATTCAGAGAGTCATCGAGCAAACGAAAAAAGCTAAAAAAACAGTGGGCGACGAAGATGACGAGTCTGGTGCGCAACATCGCTCGCTCGCGAGATTAATGGACTGAGGATAATTTCGCTTGATTACAAACTGCACTTGCGTATTTACTTCTCTTTCTCCGAGTTCGTAACTATACAGTATACGCGGAAGCGACGCGGCTTTATGAAAATCGCAGCGTAGGACGGACGCCGGCTTCGCTGCCTTGTTACACACGAATTACACACACACACACACACACACACACACACACACACACACACACACAAGGAATGAAGGCGCGCTTCGCGCACTCTTCATCCTGTCTCTGTCTAATAACACTGGTAGAAAATCTATTAAAGTGTTGGGCGGCCCACTAACGTCTGCTAATATTTTATAAGCATGTAACATGTTACTAAATTATTTTTTAATAAATATATTAATAATGCTCAATGTCGTCATCATTGGTTTGAATAGTGAATTTGAAGAAAAGTTCAGTATAAGAGTCAGTGGGTTTGCCTATCATTACGATGCCTTTTATTTGCATTATAAAAAGCTATACAACTGAAATTTTATACAGATACTTACTATGCTACCTAGAAAACATGTAACCTACATGATTATGATTTAACTGTTTTCATTCATATTTTCGTATCGAGGCCCATATGAATTTTTTAATTTAGCGTATCAAATTTTGCTTGTAGACAGTTACACAGAAACTACCATCACTAGCACATTGTATTTCTGGTTTCCAGTGTATTTTTACATAAAGAAAGTGATAAGTATTTTAGCTTTTTTGTCAAGGCATTAATTAGAATTTTGAATTTTAACAGTTGTGAGAGATTTTGAGACCGATACCTGTTTCTCAATTTTTGCATTTTTTCTCATTCGAAAACTAACAGGTCTAGAAAGCTCATATTTTGAATATAGATTTCTTGTGTCTCACACAAGAGATCTATATGCAAAATATGAGCTCTCTAGACCTGTTAGTTTTCGAGACTTTGTCGAGAATTGAAGGGCTTGACAAGAATGCTAGAGAATCGTGACGCGAGAATCGCTGAATGAACATTAAATGTTGGGAAGAGATTTTCTTCTATTATACGTGCCCCGAAAGCCTAGCGTGCCGCTGCATGAACTCATAACTGGCTTATATGCTCGAGCATCGTTAGAAGATTTCACTCGAATATATACTGCAGCTGCAATCTGGTTAACAAAGCGCGACTCTTTCGCATTCGTTTGACTAAGACCGAAAGATGCGCTTCCTTAAAAAATACACCTTCAAAGGTACATATTTTCTGCATGCATGTTATTTAAATACAAATCGATTTTTTAAATAATTATCGATACTTTGGCGTTTTAGATGACGTGTATTTTTCAAATATGTTGCGTTTGCAGCACGAGCCGAAGACAAAGTACCGTCAAAAGGACGAAATGTACGTAAAAGATCTTGCATGCGTGATTTACAGAACATTTATGCAGAGACAGAACGTTTTTCTATCGCATTAGAAGCAAAAGAGAGTATCACGATCACGACTTTAGTCTTTTCGAAAGAGAAAAATATTGACACAAAGCCTGCGACATACAACGTTGGGATAATTCACTCGAAGGTCTGTTTTGAATATCAAGAGATCAGGAGATCAGCAGCCGCGTGCGAAGGCGGCGGAAAAGTTGGGGAAACATGCGTGGGGAAGCAGCAGCAAAAAAATGCAGCGAGCACCACAGCGAAAACAGAGCCGAAAGAGAAAAGGAGGGTAGTGGAGACGGGAAACTTAACCGGCGGCTATGGGTCGCGTCGTCGCTTTCACGAGCGAACTCTCTCGAGTGCCTGGACTGCGTGCGCGTTTTGAAGCTCACGCGGATCACCGAGCGCCCGTTAATCCGCACACGAGTTGCGAATGCGGCCTTTTCGACTATATTTGGACGCTACATATATTGGACGACACTATTCTATATTTCCCTGCCTTTTTTCGGTGGTGAAAATGTCGATATCTCGCGCAGCAGGAGGTTTTATATGTAAACCGTTTTTTAAAATCCATTTTTCCTGACTTAAGAAGGTTCATCTGATTTAGAAATAATAAACAGATTCGGGGGAAAAAATTCACACACGTAGATATGTCTAAATAAAAAGCTTATGCAACATTTTCAGTCATTTGGATACCTTTAAGACGAGATATTAATAAAAGTATTTTTTCCATTTTTACATGGAGTCTTATATTAATGGAGAATCACATTTTCCTCGTTTTAATTTGCAAATAATTATTGAATTAACAAACAGTTTCTGTTGCAAATTTTTGTATGAGAAAACTAATATTTGATGAATTCGAATTGCTTTTGAAAACGATTGATGGGTACCTCTATGCATAATAATTAATTGGCCTAATAAAAAATATGTGCACTTAACTTAAATTTTTTTGTCACATAAAGAGTTCGATTTCGAAGTCCTAAATAAATTATGCCTCTTGTATCAAAAAGAAATAAGAATTTATAAAAATTATCCTCTGAGATTGACTAGCGACGTACCAGATGAACCTTCTTAAAATTTAGACTTGAATTATCTAGTGGTCCCAATTCTTCTGCTCATAGAATCGATTGTGCATACGAAGAAAATGGTTTCTCTGAATTCACATGTCAGTACAAGAACCAACACCTTATATAATTACACCAGCTGTTCTCCGATGGAGAAGGAATGCGGGTATGTAGGACAGTTTGTCTGCCGAGGTAGACCTATGTTATATAGATCTTTTCTTGGCATGACTCCCAATCTGCCTACAGGGGAAATCCTATGCGAAGATCTCTGCGCCCCGAGGTAACTGCAGCAGTGAATGAAGCTATCCGGCGCCGGCGAAACGGAGGTCACAGCCACTAATCAGCCGCTAAAAGCTGCAAATCAACGAGTCCCGCACGCCTTGTTTATTTTTTCGGTAAAGAGAAATTACAACCTCTTCGCATGAAGCCGCGTTAAAAATTACGGCTGAAACGGTATGCTACTTTTATTGTGATAATACGGAGCAGCGCAGTGCCGCACAGAAGAGTGCGCGCGCGGCGCGGGCGCCGGTAATTAGGCACAGAGCTACAGTCGCAGAACGAGCGCAATCACCAGGAGGGGGCCGATTCCGAAGAGGAACGCGAGGAATAATGCACGACGACGACATAACGAGGCGCAGTGTGCGGCTAACGTATAGCGCAGAAGCCGATCAATATGCAGTGCGCGGAAGTGTAGGTAATTAAGACGCACAAGGACGCGGGTGAGAAGCGAGAAGGTCGGTACCGGCAACGTCCTTATTTAACGCGGGGACTGCTCATTCACGAGATATTGAAAACGCCGTGAGAACGTCGCGCTATTATCGAGCTTGTCCGCTCTCATCTTCCGCAGCTCATTGTCGCCGCGTTTTTCGCCCTTATCCACGCTGCTCACGCCGGGCGAAATGACCGAACGGGCTGCAATCACGCGCAATTTCACTGTTCAACTTGCCGAGTCGAGCTCAAGCAAAAATACGTGCATTAAGTCGAACCTGGGGTTGAATAAGCGAGGAGCTAGCGCCGGCCAAATCAAAGGCAAAAGCAAAAGCTGCGGGGATTCGGCCGTATGGGCGCAGCCGCAAGCCGCAGACAGGCAGAACCCGATGGGTCGAAGGAGCCGAGCGGGGGTTGCCGACCACAGCGGAGTTCAGTCGGAGTCTCCGGCGACTGCTCGGCTAAAAATCTCCGTCGCGCGTACTTGTGCGTGCAAAGTGCGGGCTGGAGTATGGCACGAGTCAGTAGTAAAGTCGTAGTAGGCGAGCTCCGCGGCGTAGCAGGGATACACGGGGAGTTGAATCAATACAATAAGTGGGGCAGGTGGGGGCAGTGCCAGGCAGCAGCGCCTACATAGCCAGCGAGTGTGTTATAAGAGCCAGCCCTGGCTGGAACAAGGGAACGCGGAACCCCGGAACCCCAGCTGGCCGCGGAATGCGCGAACGTGCGCGAGAGGAGGTGCGGCCAGTCTTTCGTACACGAGCGCGCACACACGCACACGCGCGCACACACACACACACACACACACACACACACACAGTCACACTCTTGTACTCCTCAGCTAGATGGGCTAGGATGTCTGTGCAATATAGGCGCACGTATAAGAAGAGCTGACGTTAACAAGGGTAACGGGCGCCGACGTTAATACGCTCGAGGAGCCAGAGAAAAGGGGCTATCAAATTGGCAGTAGCGCTTTTTTTCGCCGAGACTTTTCACGCGAGATTAGACGCTGCTCGCTGCGCGAGCGCGTTTTTTTCACTTCCGGCTTCCTCTTTGCTCTCGCGCACTTTTCTCGCTATCCTCTCAAAGCGGCTTTTGTCTCGGGTCTTTCGCGGCCGCTGCTTCAGCTCGTCGACGCGACCTACACGTATATGTACTTGAACTGGCAGCATCAACTCTCGTATTGCAAGTGTAAGTAAGTATACGACGACGGCGCGCGCGCAGCCAGAAGTGGTCGTGTAAACAAGAGCGCGTGCTCGCGTTTTGATCTCGGAGCGTATAATACGTATATACTTATTCTCTTTCGATTTTGGCCCGATGTTCAATCGCAATTCAGCAAGGATCATGCATGCCGCCCAGCAGGTTTGTGGGTCAAACTTTTTGCAGAGCTAATTATGACTATGATATACAGATCGTTGACTTGAGCGGCGTAGGGCTCGCGAAGAAAATCTGCTGTTATCGCCATCAGAATCTGCATCAATGCAACAGATCTGGAAGAGTAAACTGTATGAAATACGTACACACCGTAAATTCAACGACCGGGAAGACCAGACCATTTGGCTCGTGCAGACAAACTCTTATCTCAATTAGACGTTCTCGCTTTCGTTCAGCGCCTTTGCGATCGCGTTGCGTAATTGCGACGCAACGAATTTGCATACGCGGTTCCTACATCACTTGTTGTAAAATTGAAAAACTCGCCGCGAGTGCGAGACGAGAGAGCTGCGCGGGGTGTCGAATAGCTATACATAAGTTGTCAACGATACGCTCGCGACGTAATCCGACACTTTTTAGCTGCACCCACGCCCGATCTCTAAATTACCTGCGCCCGCATTCCGATTATGAAGAAGTATAAGACGCACGCAGCAGCAACAGGTGCAGCTGGCGACGCTCGCGAATGGTTTATCGTTTGCATAGTTGTGTGGGATCGAGCAGTCGATGTGGCAACCAGTAACCTGCACCGCGCGCTGGCCGGCGACTTCTCGGGCGACTTTGCACGTGTTTTCCGCGGCTCCTGTAGCTCCCCACGAGTCTGCATGTCCAGCCACGCAATCGTCGAATTATTCAATCGTCATCCGCCCTACGTCACAGTGTGTCGAGAGAGTGCTTCTGGCAGAGCCGCGCTGCAGGAGCTTCGACCGCCGAGAGAAAAGAAGAAAGGGGTAGCGGCGTAGCGCAGTCGTGCACGGCAGCAGCGCCGAGGCGAGGGGTGGACCGAGAGCGCGCGGGAGGGAGGAAAGTAAGCAGGCAACCTGAGGCAACCTCAAATTTGCGTCTCTCTATATACGGCGCTCGTGCGTGTGCGCTGTGCAGGGTCAACACCGACCACACCACACGGAGCTACCTAACCTGCCCCACCGGTGCGGGGTGTCGCGAGCCCCCCCCCTCTCCCCATTCCCTCTCTCTCTCTCTCTCTCTCTCCTCGTTTCTTTCGCGCCGCAGAAGGTGCAGGGCGTGAGCTGACGTCCGCCGAGTCCGTGCGGCAGCGCATACGTACATACCTGGACCCGAGGAGGACGACGAGCAGACGCGACGTCCGCGTCGCTGCTCCGCTCAGCTGGCTCGCTCGAGTCGGCTCGAGGCTGGGTCCGCAGCTGGGCCGCCGATGATGCAGTCGCCGCGCACACACCGCACTCGAGTCAGAGCTGTAAACAAGGCTTGGCCGCGGGGTGACCGCGCGCGTCACACGTTAGGCTCCCGAGCACCGCCGCAGCCATCACTGACTCATGACTGGGACTGCTCACTACTCTCTAAGACGCGAGTGCCGAGACGACTCTCGCCCGCCCCGGCAGAAGGCGCGAGAGGCTCCGGAGATAGCCGCTGCTGCTGTTGCAGCTGATAACAAGACCGGCGGAACGGACCGCGCGACGCGCCAAACTGTTTCGCTTTCAAGTTTCAAGTCTACTAGCTAACAATCAGTACTTGTTATGCTGGGCGTATTATATCGTGCTGTCTTTTACCACTTTTACGCCTATCGCTGCTGCGAATTGCAATACAATACTTACTCGTCGACGGCCGACGGGTCCGCTACAGCCTATAGCGTTATATCGATCGCGCTGCGACTGAAAACTTGCCTCGCGGAAAGGTGGACGGGACGCAATGGTAATTCGATTCTGATGCTTCATGATCGCTGCAATTAAACCTGTAATGTTAACGCTAACAACTACTTTATCGGCGTTCGGCCTAATGGTCGATAACGTAAGACTGTATCGGAGCCTGCATTCTTCATCGCTAGGTGGCCATAGATGCGCTATTGCGGAATAAAAGTATACTACCATACGAAATCGGGGTAAACAAATTTTCTTTTCAGTTTATATATATATATATATATATATATATATATATATATATATATATATATTTATATATATATATTTGTTACAATCGACATTTTTTTTCACATAAAAGTCCAATAATATACTAAACATCTATGACTACAAGTACGTTGTGGGATAAGTTTTATAATCTTCTGCAGACCCGGGGTGGTTACGAAAGTCACAGTAACCAGGCGGTCCCTGGGGGCCCGGAGCTCCGCTATTTCCGGGAAATCCTAGAAGCGAAACAATATAATCAAGCACGACTGCGCATGAGGCGTTTTCATAGTGAACGCGCGTTATTTACCTGGCACACCAGGCTCCCCGCGTTGGCCAGGTGGGCCGGGTGGACCGTAGCCATCGTTTCCAGGAATGCCTGTACGCGCGTGAAAAGTTTTTAGATTTTGCTACCTTGTTTTAGGAGAAGACAACTTTTTTCTTCGAGACAGTAAGCGAATAAAAGAAAGTTACCAGGCGGTCCTGGGCTTCCTGCTGGTCCCTCGCAGCCAACTCCGTCGCCGCCTTTCTCGCCCTTTTCTCCTCCTTCTCCGGGCGGTCCCTGCGGTCCCATAGGCCCGGCTATTCCGGGAAGACCGACTGGACCACGCTCCGCAGGTGCTCCTGGTTCACCTAGGATACGGTCAGAAAAAACTGGCTTACTGGTATTACGAAAGAATTATAACTTTTCTAAATTTCGCTTCAATATTCTGTGAAAAAATTTTAAAAAGCAAAAAGTCGCCGTATGAGAATGAAAATAATCAGCCTTTTGTTGGAAATCGGAAATTTGTTATTAAATCTCTCAAGTATGCACAAGTTGTTACGTCATCCACTTAAAAAGTGGTATGCGTGTTATATAGCACTTATTGCTGGTTATTCGAGCCTTACAAAGATCGATACTCAGAATTGCTCTGCTCACCTGGGTGACCAGGTTGCCCAGGTGGACCTGGCCGACCTTGGCGGATTTTGTAGATTGGTTTTACATGTCCTTGCGTTACTACAGACAGCTCCTGCAACTGATCTGTGTGGCAAATGAAGAAAAAATGACATTTTTTCATTGATTTATATTATAGCTTCGTAGTAAATGAACACACAGCCAGTCGACCAGTGAAAAGCCACTTCAATAGTTCAATAGTTCCGCTTTTCAGGTGAATAGTAGTATTATGTACGCGGAAGAAATTGGATCGAGCAAACTTACCCTTGACGATGTGCAGACAAATGTGTCGGATTTCGGCGTCGCTGACGCCTCGACCGGGCAGCCCTTGCGCGCCTGTAGCGCCTCTCTGGCCTTTGGGGCCTGGAGGTCCGGCTTGTCCCGGCGCCCCGTCCTGACCGGGAATTCCAGGGGATCCCGTTGCGCCGTCCACGCCTCTTTCGCCCGGTGGTCCGGCCTCTCCCGGCTGCTCCTCGATTTTCGGCCGGACAAAAATGCCGAGCTTTATTTACATTCTTTGCCTCGTCGCTTTTTTATTGTCCATTTTGAAGAATCGAATTTCGAAGATAAAACCGATAAAACGCACAACTTACCGCGCCTCGTGGCCCGGGCAGACCTCTAGGTCCGCTCTCGCGTGGAGGAATGTAGTTTTTCAAGAAAATACTCTGGCCGCGCAGCCTATCTGATGGCAAAAGTTTATTTCCTGCTGGTCCCGGCGGACCCCGTCGTCCTTGGAATCCTGGCGTTCCGGGAGGTCCAGTCAAACCCATCGGGCCCTTTCGACATTCGAATGTGCAATGGCCAATAATCGGACGTATTTCAGTTTTACTACAGGTCAATACTTAAGACGTGCAAGTTGAAAGCACTAATGCATGCGCGGAAGATTGTGTACGAGTGGCTGAAACGAACACTGATCCCATTAATTAGCTCGACGGAGCCGCAGTACAACCGATGTGCCTTGCGGACCGTTGGTACTCGTGGTAAAGTTCATATTGAAAGCGTGGCTTAGTTTGTAAATTTCGAAGCATGCATTTTCGGTCGTAAATAGCGAAGTGAGTCTTTCCAGATTCGTTATAAAAGTTCGTTTTTCTTTTATGCTAAGCAGTACATAGAATTCTTTGTTCTCTGTGTATGATTTTCGCATACCGGATTTCCTGGACGGCCGCGTGGGCCCTCTAGACCCCGTTCGCCTTTGTCGCCGCGCTCTCCCTTCGGGCCTGCCGGTCCTTCTACTCCAATCTCCCCTTCGATACCCTCGGGCCCGGGAAAACCATCTTTGCCAGGTGAGCCTGGTGCTCCATCTCCTCCAGGTAGGCCCCTTTCTCCACGGTCACCTGACGCACGAAATTACATTATTGCCAAACAACTCTCATTCAATTTATATATACATATACTCTTACAATCATGCGATTTTTGTATAATTGTAAGCATTTTACACTTTACAACAAACAAAATCACTAGATTTTAGTTTCGACTACATACTGCTTATTGTTTATGCTCTCGTTTTTGTACTTGCACATAAATAATTATTACAAAAACAAAATGAACACTCTGGCGTTATAACAGTATGTGCAAATCCAGAAAAAACCGGACACCTTTGGAGCTCTGAGTGAACGAAACTGAAATTTGAGGGCACACCACCCAGACCAACTTTTTTAGGTTTTTAGGCCACCCAGAACCCGAAAAACCTTGGGAATTCCCGCGATTATGAAATACTTATTTTTTCGCCGGGCACTTTAAATTCTCTTATGGGAATTTAACATGGGAAAAATAAACGAAAATTAGCCACCGTTCAACTTTACCCATAAATAAGTATTTCGTAATCGCGGGAACCCAAGGTTTTTCGGCTTCTGGTTGGCCGAAAACATCTAAAAAAGTGGATCTGGGAGGTGTACCCTCAAATTTCAATTTCGTTCACTCAGAGCCCCAAAAGTGTCCGGTTTTTTCTGGATTCGCACATATAATCACTTTATTTTCAAATAAATTTTATAAGCTGTATAATTGGAAGAACTATTCAAGCCGTAACTCTAAAGTAGTCATTGAAACAATTTCACGGTATGACAGTATATTCTGACGTTGTCGCTATACTTCCATTACCTCTGTCTCCTTTGTCTCCTTTCATACCCGGAGCACCTGTAGGTCCAGCTGGACCAATAGAAATCTTCGGTATATCAGCAGCTGGCAGGTGGCCAGGGGTTTTCGGTTCCTAAAAATGTTGTTCGCCCCACATAATAATTCTCAAAGTAAGCATCATTTATTTATTTGTAGTTTATAATAACGCATGCAGGCAGAATTTTGGATTATCATAGGTAATATTAAACGTTTCTCCTATACAGAGAAAGCTTTTCAAATAGTATCATTTTTAACTATTAATGTATATGTTTTCCGCTTTTTCTGTATGTGAGTGTGTGTGTGTCTGCGCTCTATAATCTCTCATATCATTGTTTCTGTTTACGCGAGAGTCTAAGCGAGAACGACTCGATAGCCTCTCGACACGTTGGCGAATTAATCGCTTTCTGTTCGGCCCGGAGCGCCAGAGAGTAAGGTGGTAGAGTCGATATACGGTGCGTTTGGTGTTGCTTTTATTGTCCTCGGGAGCGCACAAGGAATTGTGGAGACTCAACACTAATAAATTAAACTGACTGAGTAATTTTCTATCTTTGACTTATTTATTCCCACTGTCTGGACTAAAATTAACTTTATTGAAAACACGTTAGAAACATGTTTTGAGACGTTTGGAGTTCGAATCATAGAATATTAGAAAATTTCGACGTATAAATATGCCATAATATTTCTGAATCTAGTCCGTGAATTATAGTAAAATTTGACACGTAATTCTGTTTACGGATTCAAAATTTGGAAAAAAATTCATTTTTTATTTACCCAACTACTTTTTGTTTTGCAATCACGATTGTTTGTGTTTTCAAAACATTTGTTTTCAATCACGATTTGCTATGTTTTCAAAACATTTTTTTTTTACGTTTTTTGTAATCATGTTATATCATTACAGAGAATCATACATTGGCTATAAACATTATAAAGTATACTTTCACCATATTGCCCTCGGGATCGACCGCTTAGTTTAGCAGCAAAATCGAAAGTGGCGATTTTTTCAAGGGTTATACATTTAGAACAAATTGAAAAATTTTTATCAAAATTTTTATCATACTACTAATGACAATCCAGATAAAACTCGTACAGAAAAATTGTGTACGTTTCCATGATTTTCCAATTTGGTGCCACGTACAATATATTATCATTTTTTTAGGTAGGAGAAGTATGCCCATTACAAACAATGTCTAGTATTAATAATTTTATGTTCAATAGCTTCTAATAACAGATAGAGCCGCATATACTTTGGTACTCGGGACCGGTAAATTTTAAATTTATCATAGCAAAATTTAATTCACATTTCACGAGGCTAACCCTTTTCTTTCTAGCTACGCTTACATTCTGTCTAATAATTGACACCTAACATACTGTACACAAAAATGCCCTATAAAAATGTATTCTTATATAGACGGAAAAATTCTATACAGATCTTCGTAAAAGAAAAATAAGATTACTCCACACACAACTCTACACAAGCATACAAGTTATTGTTCTACCATTGCTATATAACAATGCTTAGAATTAACTTGTGAGAATGAATCATTTTTATTTTCATTATCAACTCCATATATTATAACACTTATAATAGTATAGAGTATATCTCTTTGTTCTTTCTCTGACGCCTATTCAAATTACGATCCTGCTGGGTCTTCACTGTTAGCTCTATCTACTGAAAGCTCAAGTGCTTGCATTTCAAGTGATCCAAAACTATTCCACGCTCGAGTGCGGAATTTAACTTAATTGTGCAATGCGAGTTGATTCTCGCACACTTTATGAATATTTAAAATTAAAAAAAAAATCAAACTATATTAGTTAATATAATGTACAGATATGTATAAAAAACATTAAAGAATTCACAAATACGTGATGATGTACCAGATACAACAAGTTGTCGAAGGTCAGAATTTACGATTTTCATTTTTACACTGTTCGCCACTCACTGTTGGATCTTTTTTTCAACACATGTAAATTTAATAAAAGCGATGGAATTTGTATATAGGGAATATTCATTTACATAATATGGGATACATAGTATGGGATGTTGTTGAGAGTGGGGAAAAATTGGACACCTTGAATATCGAATAGAACCCTATAGAAACAGTCTACAGAAAATATGTTTGCCAATTCTATATGACCCTAGTAGAAAATATGATACGCAGTTTTCAGCCAGTTCGTGTCCAGCTTGAAAGTGACTGGCCAGTTCATTAAACAGTTTAACCCAGTGCCATTCTATTTTAGTTAGGTTCACTGTCTAAGGGCTGCCGAGCGAGCTACAGAAACATAAAAATTAATAAATTGACTAATAATTATGTAAATCGATGCCTAAAAACAACGAAAACATATTATTGTTACAATTACATGTTATATGATTCGAATTTTGTACTTAAATACGTAGAAAAAAATAAGTATTTCATGAAAACCGAAGGAATGCGTAACAGTGATTGAATAATGATTTACTTTCGCGCATATAATGATACCTCGAAAACAAATTCAATCACGAAATATTTTGGGAAATTATACAGACCTCAAATAATTAAAAATTATAAAGTAGTTTGACAGTAAATTTAAGCAAACAATTAATTAATTTTGTCGCTACCTGTAAACGTGTTTCTATGTAAAAAACTCAACATTCATCGCTATTCATTTTTGTTTAATCCTCAAAGTCGTATCATTTTCATGCAAATTTAACCAAAACTACTTCGTGGTGTATTAGAACTAGACTTGTAGTACTCAACTAGACTTTGCATATAATATATACATAATCTGCACAGACATAATCTGCAAATTTTAAAATCCAATATTATGAAAATATGTAATACTCATAGATCGAAAATATCAGAAACGTTTTGTATACTCCCGGACCACCTTAAAAATTGTGCTCACCATAGTTTACAGTATAATTTTATAAGAAAAATGTTATAGCTGATGACATGATTATAACTGCGAACGAGTCCAACATTTCCTTATAGCAAGAATTTTCTATTTTTTCTTTAGAATGCAGGTGCAATTTTGCCCTCAACACGCCTCAACAGTTTTTTCCAGAGATTCGGACCAAAGTGCGTAAAATATTCATTTCTGCGCGTACAAACATATACTTGAGTACACTTAAAGTAGACAATTATTCGCAAGTGTGGAATGCATGCCTGAATATGGCAAAACTTGAGATAGTGCGGCAGCCAGCTAGGTTTCCGTAGCCTTTTCAAACGGAACGACTCCACCTAGGTTTTTCTAATGTATTTTTCCCTGCTGAATCCGTATTGACGACGACCTTAAAAGTCTTATTAATCTTACGAAAATAATGTGCAGAGATCTGTGCATAGATATCTACATAGATTTCTGCACAGATCTCTGCACACAATTTTGACTGTATTCTTTTAATTTCCAGAATTTTCTTAAAAACAAAAAATAACATAATGAGTGCCTATATGGGTGTAACAATTTGGATGATGACAAAAAACTCTGGTTGTGAAATCCAACATTTTTAGTTTTCAATAATTTGATTAAAATAAATCATTTATTACAATCGTACTTAGAAAATATTTACTAGAATTTTCACAACCCATTTTGCGAATTATAAGAAATATTTACTAAAATATAACCAGTTATTTGCTATGGATAATGAACAAATGAAAACCGTTATCTATATTACAATAAATATTTATTAAATTTCAGTAACAATTTTTTTTAAATTAAAAAGGGCTAATTCTATTTTAAGATAATCTAATTTAAAATCCAAGTTTCATTTCCTTGAGTGGAAACGAATTTAATATGTAAAAATAATTAGTATATTTTATACCAATTATTGTGGTAAATATTTGTTTATTTGCACAAAACTTTTATTCCATTTAAATTATCCTTTTTTTTTCTAAAAAATATTTCCTAAAAGATAATTGACTAACGATGCACTCAGAAAAAATATTAAGCTAAATTAACTATAATTTACTTGCAATGAGTAAATATTTTTTGTAATACATACAAAATAAAATTATTTAAATAAAAGAATTTTTAAAGTATTTTATAGCATTCTCAACTTTTCTCTTACTTATTGTTTGTTTTTTATACAATTGCATTTTAAGTTTTCCAATTTTTATTGACTCCAATTTTAACTTAGTATAATAATAATATATAATCGTTGTTAAACATTGTATGATAAACAAATAAATAATTAAATAAATAACACTAACGCACATATACCTATATCGCTCGCAATTCGCAATGTAATTACATAAACTCCTAACGTCTTCCGGTTCCTTATATACGAATCAAGAGAAAATAGGATCGCCACCTACCGGACGGAAAAAAGCTTGTAATGTCAAATATTTTGTTGATACAAACAAATCATCATATATTAATTAAAAATATATATTTGATTAAAAATTTATTTTGCTATATTAAACATTAAATGGTGATTAAATATTTAAAGCAAATTATTTTTTAAGTAAATGTTTGGTAAAAATTATTAAATAATTTTTTGGTGAAAAAATTTTGCATCATTGGCTTTTTCTGACATCCACTAACATTTATTATTTTTCAAGTAAATAATTTCTTTATTTTAATTAAGCTAATTTAATTAAGTAAAAAATTCACAAACTATTTAAAATATCATTCATCAACATGTATTTTGTACTAAATTAATTCTGTATAAAAATGAAATATTAAATTCTAATAAATATTCACTAAGTAATGTATGTACAATTGCAACTAACAAACATTTGTTCGGTTATAAGAAATGTTTTTATGTGTATTGAAAATGTGCAAGTATGTTTTTAATTTCAATAATTTACAAACTGCATCGCAGTAAATGGCATAATCGTTGGGGAGCAAAAGATGATTCAAAATACTAGTAGTCATATAAGATAATATTGTATAAGAACTATCAAAAATTTTGCTGAAAATAAGAAATGGTTTGTTTGTATTGAGTCATGAAGAACATATTTTTTAAATCTTTAATTTTTAATAGATTATAAAGTAGTGTATAAATTTAGAACATTTGAATTAAATAAATGATTTACTAAATAGTTGATACTGTATTTTAATAATAGTATTCAAATAAACGTAAAAAATGATTCAGTGTTCAAATAAACGATTTATTTAATTCTAATAAACTGCATTGCAGTAAAAGACTTATAATCGTTGTAAAGCATATTGTAGCAAAAATATTGTATGGATCACATGGTAATCTTTCAAAAACAAGCCAATATATTTAGTAAACATGCGTTAGATCCTTGAGAAATAATATTTTTAATTAAAAAAAATTTTGAATTACATTTAAGTAATATTTACTTAAAAAATAATAAATATGAAGAAAGATTATATTTAAAATACTAGAGGTCAAATAAAATAATATTTTATAAGAACTATCAAAGATTTTGCTGAAAATAAGAAATGTTTTGTTTAGACTGAATCATTAAGAAGATATTTTTCAAATCTTTATCTTTCAATAAACGCTTTGTAGATTATAAATTCAGAACATTTGAATTAAATAAATAATTTACTTAATAGTTGATACTCTATGTTAATAAATTAGGATTTCGTATTCAAATAAACGATTTATTTGATTTTAACAAACAATGTGGAGTTAAAGTAAATGTTACTTAAATATCAGAAAATATTGAATTTAAAAAAATATTTACTAAAACGTACATTATTATGCATACTAAAAATAAATATTTACTCAAATGTAGGAAATTGATTATTTAACAACCTCACTTAATTGATTTTAAGAAATTTTTTTTTCAGTGAAGAAAAATTAGCAAAATATATCATAAATATAAAAAAAATGGAATAAATTCTTCCTAAGTATATAGAAGAATCATTTAAACACAAAGCGGATTTTCATCTTTTATAAAAAATAAGATGGTTGTACTTTTCAAAATTATTCTTTTAATGTTAACTTGCCGTCTCGTTGTCTTATAGTCTACGATGTGTATAGAGTAAATCATATGCATACTTACTGAAAACAAATTATTGATTACTTAACGATCATAATACCCACATAAATATGAAAAGTCATCGCCTTTTCAATCGAAACAGATCTTAAATAAAATTATCAATAGTTGCCAACATTTTACTTTGTAAAAGATGTTTTTTTGAACTGATTCCATAACCTTTTAATGAGTTTCAAATAAACTTATGAAGAAATGTTTAAAGAAAAATTCAATTTAAATTACAGCATAGCATAGTTAAAAGTTTAGGTTTTATTTTTGCAAAATCTACTCACCCGCACTCAAATGCTTTAGATAATAGTTCATACACTTCAACAAGTTTTAATAACTTTTCTCTTATTAAGAGCAGTGTTTTTGAGTTATTGTTGAAAAACCACATTTTGCCCATTATTATTGTTAATAATAAACAAAAAAAAGTAATTAACAGCTGGAAAACCAAATTATTTGTAATAAGCTACTCGATTACAACAATATCCAGTTGAAGAATTTTGAGGACAAGATGCTATAGGAGTTACATTTTTATAAAAACTGCTTCTATGCGAAAATAGTCAGATGATAATTTATGCATTTCAATATTTCAAGCAACTTTCAATCACAATGATTTTTTCGTAAGTGCAGTAGTTTTTGAGATATTAAAAAAAAACGTGCTTTTGCTATTATTATTATTGTTAATGACAAACAGAGAAAGTATTTGCTAGTAGGAAAACCAAGTTATTTTCAATAAGCGTTATAAATAGAACCAAATTGAGTTGAAAAATCCAGGGGACAATTAAAAAAATGCAGAAAGGTATCTGGCGTCTGAATTAGTACACAAGTAAGACTTTTCTACCTATATCTGAATTCTGACTGAAATATTGACTCTTCTGCTGCTCGATCAGCTCAGCTGGGCTTGCACTTAATGATTATCTTCCTGGAATAAGTATAATTTGGAACTACAGGTGGTTTTCTGCCAGTGTCGGCTACTAAACATGGGTTTCAAAAATTGCATGTAACTGCATAGCATATGCATATTCAACCCTTGCAGCGATAAAGAAATGGCTGCAAACCATGAAATGAGAAAAAAAACTCGCATTAGCTGATTAATTAACCTAATCTGATAAGACATCGCCTGGCTGTTTTTTCATTCAAAATTATTACTGATGGGTGTATAGTAATCAAGCTTCTTTACGTCTATAATACAACAGACGAGTCAACAGGACATATGATTTAAATTCTATTATATTTGTAATAATTAAAGAATCGTATGTATATCTATAGCTATGACTGACTGAAATAAATAAAAAGTCGGAAGGCGAAAAATTAATTTTTTTCGTGAAATTAATTTTCAAACTTAATTATTTTACAAACGAGCAATTTTCTTAACAAAATAATATGATAATTAGAAAGATATTATGAAAATCTTTGAAATTGTATACTCATACATAATCATCAACAGGAGATTGAATAAAATATTCACAGAATTCGTAAAACATAAATAGGTTATTTGGCAAATTCAAAGTATATAATAAGTCGCGGCGCGCTCCGGACAGCAAGGTGTATAAAACTTACACTTGCCGTCGGGGCGATACCGCCCCCCCCCCCTTGATTTGTAAGATAATGTCAATTTTTTGCTGATTTAGTACTTCTAGGCCTTCATATGATAATTTAAAAACTCATATGTTTAAGTAGTTTTTAAAACGCCAGCTTTTCAATATGCATGGCTTCTCAAAGGATCAAGATCTAACCTAATGACCGGGCATTTGAGTGCATCAATTTAGTCATCATGAATCTATTTTTATTTTGAAGCATTGTCCCTCTCATTCATCTATAGGTATTACGATTTTGGCGAAAATAAAATGGCTATATTATGTATCAAAATTTATATGTGTTTATAGATCTATTGACAAAAAAAAATCTCAAATATATCTGATAATCGAATAAAGCTACAAAAAAAGAATTGAAAATTATATTTAACTTGCAGAGATCGATGAATTCATATAAAAATAAGAATTAAGATAACAAGAAAATCTGTCCAGATCCAAATTTTCGATATTTTCGGTAGAAATAGTGTATATTATAAATATTTTTAGTAGATATTTTTTATTTTTTAATTCACTTGAAAAGAAAAAAAATTACCAGACAAATATTTTGTTGTTTTATTGCAGGATTTAATCCAGGCTGGACGCCTTAAAAGTTCACTTCAGATTTTGTATTTTTCAGTCGTTCAAACAACGGCTTGTTATGATCACATAATATGAAACTACGTATGTTCACGGTTATGATACATTTTTTTTCAAGTCATTTAGTTAAGGTTAGCTCGAGTAATGACGAGTCAAACACAAAGTAATTTTTTCCGTGCGCTCGCACGCGTGGATAAATGTTTTTAGCCAAGGTTAGTACATTGACCATTTGCGTCAACAGCACACGTACAATAGTCAAAACCGAAAATTTCGCTGCGACCCCAACACCACTTTTACCTCTCCGGACCCACCTTAAATTATCCACAGTGAAAAGATAGGAAATATTCACCTTCAGGTATAAACTTTTACTATTTTTATTAACTCTTTCATTAAAATTATAACAAAGAAATGAATTAAAGAATCGCTATATGAAACCAAAACGCATTAATAAAAATAAAAACAAATTTGTTTCTCATTATGATACGTAAAAACAAAAAGAGCGATCATCAACGTATATTAGAGGCCCTAGGTAATGCAACAACGCCGTAATGATTATTATGAGAAAATGTGGCGAACCACATTTATTTATAATTGTAACATATTATCAAAAATGGGAAGAATCAAAATTAATTTTGAAACAATTTATGAAAAATGTAAATCTGAATGATGTACCTAAAGCTTCAAATAAAAAAAAGAAAAGATAAAAAACTATATATTTTAAATGCCATTAGCAGTAGAAGTTCGACAACCCCCCCCCCCCCACGCCCCCCCCCCACCCTCACCAAATAACGTAAAAATCAATCATTAAAAAAGAACAATAATGTTCGTAATTAATAATTAATTTATACAATAAATTGTGTGTACACACAAATCAAGAAGACTGTAGAGAAGGAGAGTCAACGAAATAGAAGTTTGGAGTCAGAAAATATTGAAAACTTTTTCAGACACCTGCCGCCGCGTGGTGGCGCTTCTAACAAAAGTCTTCTGGTGACGTCACTCGCGCATGCGTAGATGCGGCTAACTGGGAAATTAAATTTTGTTATGAAAATAAATAGTCTCTGTGAACCTTACAAGAATAAAAAATTAACGATAAACAAAAATTGCCGAATAAATATGTTGACAATCAACGTATTTATTCGTTAGAGACTAGGCACTGGTCATACATTTCGTGGCTATTTTTGGCCCCGATATATTCAAACTTAAGTTTTCTAAACGTATTTTTGGCTGCTAAATATTAGCTCATTTAGTTAATTTTTGAAGTGAATACTTCTATAGGCTCGCTAGGTACACATTTTTACCGGGGAGTGAATCGAGAAAAAACCGACCGTCACGCAGTTATACCGAACGGCAGAAAAAATTGAAGTTAATTTAAAACCAACAAAACATAAATTTAAATGATGAATTTCTAAAGCGTCAGATAAAAAACATTAGCACGTGAATTCTGAGTTACGGTGCTTACTATGATCAAATATTCATTTTATATTTAATACTTTTGTACATTCATTTAAATAATACACCAAGTAATAAATAACAAATAGTTTTAAAATTAAAACCACAACCAAAAGGGGGGGGGGGGGGTGGTGGGCGCGGGGAGCAGGGGGGGCGAATACTAATATATATATATATATATATATATATTAGTATTGGATATTTGGATGGTCTGCTTATATTGGACCTGTGCGACGCGACAGGTTTCGGGCTCAGGGGTCCGATTGAACCTAGATATCTCGCGAAGCAAAAGAATACTCGCAGAAAATAGGCCTGTGCAACGCTAAAAGTAGACAATCGTTTGTTGTTTTTTGATATATTAGCGATATATTGTTTACTTCAATCGAATTCCTGGTGCTCCTTCGCAGTACTCTCATAAACGACTTGTGTTGAAATTTAAGGTTCTATTTCCCGACTGGAAATAGGAGGTGGCGCTGCCGTGGACCAACAGTGGTTGCCCTACTGCCTATGAGCTGAGCATGGCTGCCACTGTGGCATGTAATGGGACGCTGATACGGTAGCCGAAAATTAACTTGGCTGGTTTTGAAACCAAATCTCTCATTTTGACAATGCCCAAATGCGCTGAATGAATGTCGTTTAAAATGGCTTGACGAAGAGACGATGGAATCACAACTCGATGTTCAAAAATCAAGCAATTTGAAGATAGACTATAAGAAGATTCAGGCGCTTTGTATCCATGACGAGATAGATCTTGAACAGCTTCGAGTAGTTGAACAATTTTACCTAGGTTAGAATCTTTACGAGTTTCCTTCGCAATCTGTTCTGCTCGTACAGGAAACTGATTGATCTGGTTGATAATTAATGTGTTAAAAGAATAAAGTTTTGTAATTTCTTCAATAGTGTCAACCATTGAAGGAAGTAGAGCACGTGAACAATAATCTGCATTTGCATTAGCTTTAGTTGACTTGAACTTAATATCGTAGTTGAAATGAGCTAAGTAATCAGCATAATTAGCCATTCGACTGGTACAAAGAATAGGAAGTGATTTTTCAGGATAAAAAATCTGTGTCAATGGCTTCTGATCTGCAAACAACGTAAAATGACGAGCGTATAAATAATTGAAAAATTTTTGACAAGCCCATGCAATAGCTAAAGCTTCCTTGTCGATTTGAGAATAGCGTTGATGTTCAGTAGCAGTTAATGTACGGCTCACATAAGCAATTGGCCTTTCGATTCCGTTGCTAAGTTTATGTGATAAACCAACTCCGAGTCCTGTTTTGCTTGCATCAGTGGCGAGTATGAGAGGTAAGGATGGGTCGTATGGCATCAAAACTTGAGGAGAAATGAGAATATTTTTAAGTTCTTCGTATGCTTTATCAGCGGTTGGCGACCATTGAAAAGATGATGTAAGAAGCATGTCCCGAAGTGGTCGAGCTTTTGTAGCTAAGTCAGGAATGAATGAATTATAGTACGTAGCTTCACCAATAAAAAATTCGATTTCTTGAGATGTAGAAGGTTTAGGTGCATCACGAATTGCCTTGATGTGAGAATCAGATTTATGAATGCCTTGTGTATCTAGTTTATGACCTGAAAATTCTACAGAATTTGTTGCGAAAACACATTTACGTCAATTGAGACGAACACCATTTTCAAGAAGACGGATCAAACACGTTTCCAAAATAATCAACAATTCTTCAAAAGTTTCAGCCCATACAATGATGTCGTCGAAAAAATTTTCAACGTTTTTTAAACCTTGCAAGATTTCTTTTAATCGACGTTGCCAAACTGCAGGGACATTAGCTGCGCCGTAAACAGCTCGTGTAGGACGAACTAACTCATGTGTAAGAGTATTGAGGGTCAAAGCGTAGCTGTACTCGTCGTCAGCAGGAAGATAAGTATAAGCATTTGTAATGTAATGTAAATGTGCGTAAATTTTGGCTCCTTTTACTTTGTTGAAGATGTCACTAGGTTTTGGAATAGGGCATCCATTTATTATTATACGTGGATTCAAAGTAGGTTTATAATTGCCAGTTATACGAATATCACCATTTTTTTTTAATAACGACGTATGTATAGGCGAAGTTCACTCGGAAAAATCGACTTTTTTGTAAAATTCAGACGCAAGTTTAGCGTCAACTACTTTAGAATACTTGTCACGCAACGCATATGCTATATCTTGAGCACGAGCAAAAACAGGAGAAGTTCCCGGTTTAAAATGTATCTTAACTAGAGGTCCAGTAAGTTTTCTAGCTATTTCATTGAAAACTTCAGCGTACCTTGTCAAAAGTTGATCCAGCTGTACTTGTTGATCACGAGTTAATGAAGGTGGAAGAGTAGAAAGTGCATTAACCTCGATTGGAGAAAAGAGTTCGGTACAATCAATTTCGTGACTGAATTGTGCGACCCATTCACGACCAAATAAAGAATCGTAAGAGCCTTGAATAACGTAGATTGGAAGTTGACGAGACGTAGAACCAAATGATACATTAACAGAGACAGTACCGATGTAGTTGAGGCGATGTTGCGAGTAACTCATGCATTTCTTAGAAGTTGGCTGCAATTGAAAATCCGGTTTGAGGTTACGAAATGTATCGCTACCTATGAAACCATATGGTGTACCAAAATCTAATTCTATATTTAATTTGTGGTCTTCAATGAGTACTTGAAGTATTTTCTTACCAGAAGAATCAATAACGTGGATTGCGTTAAAATATTTCAATGTATCTATTTGTTGTGCAGGCTCTTCAGAACTTTGTATTTGAGAAGTAGAAAACGAAGATGAAGCTCTGCAAACTTTCGCTATGTGCCCACGTTTTTTCCATTTATGACACTCAGAAGTACGAAATGGACACTCACTGCGTTTGTGACGTTCCCCGCATCCATAACAAGCGTACTGACCTTGTTATTCGCCATAATCTTGCTTCCGAGAAGCACTGCGCGATGTTTGTGAAGCATTCCGTTTATGCTTGTAATGCGTTGTTGAATAAGATAATGCATGTATCTTATTTGAAGTAGAGGTAACCTCATCTCCTGTTTGACGAGCTGACTCCAATGTTTATGCTACTTCATAAGCGTCCTTGAATGTAGTAGGTTTCTTGACGATTATTTCGACTCGCATATCACGATTGGTGAGTCCATGTAGGAGCTGCTCAATCAGCATCCTGTCGAGAAATGTGTCGTATTTGCAGAGCGTAGCTCCTTGTTTTAATCGTAGTGAGAAATTAGCTATGGATTCATTTTGTAGCTGTACAATTTGTACAAACTTAACACTTTCTGCATATTTATTTTTCTCGACGTCAAAATGTTCAATTAAAACAGTGCGAATTTATTGATACGTACGAGTTTCTGGTGTATCAGGAGCAACAAGAATGTTTAGAGCATTATTAAGTTCTGCACCCATATATACTCGAGCGAAATTACCGTATTCTTCTTCCGAAATTTTACTCAGTTGTAATGCCCACTCGAATCTGTTGAAATAATCGTCGACTGTCGTTCCGCCAGACGAACGATATTCTTGATACTTGAACGAAGGAGCTTTGGGTTGAGCTTGAGAAATAGATTCAAGTTGGTTTATAACAGAAATGGTAACTTGTGGAATAGCAATCCTCAGAGCATCCGCTAATGCCTTCGACACAGCAGCAATCAATGCAGTAGAAGGTTCTTCTATACGTCTGAATAGACGATCTGAATAGACTTAGGCATAAAAACGATATAAATTCAGATTAATATTAACGAAAGAATAGAGATGGTGATATAGATAATGATAGCGATGGGATCAATGATAGAGGCAGAGCAAAATGTGAAGTCAGGAATAAGAATAGTAATACAAATAAACTCAAATCAAATTAGACTCAGAGACATCAAGGTGAAGTCGGAGATAAAGACAGCGATAAAGACGGATACAAATATTATAAGGCGTAATAGTTAATAAAAATCAGAATTCGGTCTGAGTCCGACATCAGGATAAAGGTACAAGTAATTCAAATATGAAGTTATAGATAGAGATACTGATTGAGTTGAAGTTAATGATATAAATTTAATAGTACATTACGATACATGCGACTTAAATGGTTCTTTTTTACACGGCGCTTAACCAAGAGTATCGTATAAAATTTTATAGCACAGACTGCTAAAATCCGCAAGTCTAGCCTATTCGTGACTAAAGTAATACTTATTTGCGTGAGGTTAGCGTACGAGCGTAGCGAGTGTGATAAACACGGTGCAAAAAAGGACTACTTTAGTCACAGATAGGCGTGACTTAATAGCGGATTTTAGCCACAAAGTGCTATAAAAAATTTTAAATATTTAAAAAATATAATATGATAGTTGTAAGCTTGAATTTTGACATAAATATTATATATTATATTAAAAAATTTATCAACATTATAGCTTAATTTTCAAATTATATAGAAAATTTCGATTATCACTCAAAATTTGCACTTGAAGGGTTGGCGAGCGAAGCGAGCAGGGGACACTCCCCTAGTATATATAAAAGGAGTTTTTAATTATATATTTCCTATACTCAACACGATTTACAATGAAATTTACGCAAACTATGTGGTATTTGGATCAATTGCAATTGTTAAGAAGGTATTAATTAATTGAAAGCAGTAATTATTCGCACTGAATGCCTTGCAGTGACGTCCAATCTACTTTAATCCGAACAAAAATGAACCAGTCCCAATGCTCGTGGGAATTCCATTATCAAGCCATCCCATTATTCTTGGCGCCTCTACTCCTCGACTATTCAGCATTGGGTCGTGTTTTAAGTACGACCAGTTGGCCAAGGGTTTAGCTTAAGTAGAACGCATTGTTAGTGATGAGAGTTGGCACTTAATAAGACCTAGATAAACTATTATGAACTCGGGGGCTTGACAAAAGCACTCGTGCAATCAAATCGCTATAAAAGTTAAGGGCAACGCGCAGCTGGCAGAATATATTTTGCAACACACGCATAATATATGCTAATAAGGCACATTTTCAGATAAACAATATTCATGATCGTTTTCCGTCGAGTCATAATGCAATTATTAACTTTATTGAGATCTTCAATTTGAGGGCCGAATAGTTAAAATTGACAGGTTGGATCCAGTCATAAGGATTTTAAGAGTGCTCTACCCATCCTGACAACCAATCAGAACGCGTGATTTTTCTCCACGAATTACGGCTTTATTTAATAATAAATTATAAATCCGTTTGTTGCAACGTATTCTTTGGATTGTTCTACAGGTGGCATGTTATCGAAATTTAGCAACAGAATACTCTAACGCGTCGAAATAAACAATGCAAAATTACACCGATATGCCGTCTGCTCGTGCAGCAAGAGCGAAGAAATTTGCTACAGTTTTCTGCCTTCTGAGACAGAAAACAGAAACTGTAGATATTTCTTAACATTGAAAATATGGAAAAATTACAATAAGAGGTAAAAATTTCTTTACCACGAAAAATACTGAATTTTTCATGATTTTTTCACATTTACTATTCCAGGTAATTTTTGACCAAATTAAGCATTCTCAACCCATTTTTGCAAATTAAAGCCCTTTTCCCTATTTTTATTATAGCAATACACATTTTTTGTTTGTGCCCTCATTCCGTTGAACAATGTTTTCGACGAATTAGAAGGGTCGAGAAAATAGTGTTACAAAAGCACTTTTTCAGTGTTGGAGCATGGTTGTGCAGTATTTAAAACGTGTACAATTAGAAAATAAGTCGTCCGGGCGCGTGTCCGAACAAATTTATTCATCGTTTTTTAAGTCAAGCTAAGTGTATTTTTCCCGTAGAATATTTCCCAAATACACAATCTAATTAAACAAGTATAGACGAATTAAAACACATTTTATTAACGGCTGAGTTACAAGAAGGGAACAAAGATCGTGTATTTTTAGAGTGCAGTCTAATCATGAATTTTTCGAGATTTAATGGAAAGTGCACGTGGCTGTAGTTCGCATGATTAACGTAACACGTGTCCCTTTGTGGGGTGGGGCAAAATGCGCGGGCAAGTAATGAAATGAGCGAACTCAGCGTAAGGGTCGCTCTGGCTGATATCGAGTTGGGTTGCATCTCTGATAGAAATTCGAATATTTACAAGTCCGACATACGAAGATATTCGTGATTATCTTATTTTTTCACTTTTTTTACCCGACTTATTTTGCGTTGCATTTTTCTAGCCATCAACTAGCTGTCACCTGTGCTTTGCTTTAGACAATGGAATCTATTTTTTCAAGCTTGAAAATTACTTGTAATAAGCTATGGATCTACTTTTACTCCAGTAAATGAGTAAAAAATGTCCGACAAAGCTTTTCAACGCTGGTCGAAAAATGGACCCATTTTTCACCCATCTCTAGTAATACAAGGTATGTATAGCTTTAAACTGATATCGACTTCTTTGTTACACATATTTGTTCCTGCATACTAAACCTACATGACTTACTTCTAGTTTAAGCTTTTTTATAATATATAGTCAAAAAAGATGCTATCATATTATATATTTTTCTAAAGCATTTCGAATACAAATTAAGAGTAAAAACACTAATGATCGTACATTTAAGTTTTTAATCTTAAAAAAATAATCAACGAAGCAATATTGAAGATCTTTTATTTACACATTATGACCCTGATAATATCGTCGCTCGATCCGTACAAAGACTAGCACAGTTCAAATTTTCAAACAAAAACTAGCACAATTCACGATTTTCCGCGAAGAGCAGCACAGTTCGAATTTTCAAACGAATACTAGCACAACTCACGATTTGTCGCGAAGAGTAGCACAACTCGCGACTTTTATTACTTAAAATGTGAGTATTTTACGTTTTTATTGGATTATTGGGTTAGTTAAGTTCATGAAAACCTTGGACAAAGGCAGACAAATCTCAAAGTTTTAAAAAGTTTCGAAAATTTGTTAAAAAAGGTAACAATTTTAAATTCGGTAAAAAGTTGTAAATTATGAACATTTAAAAATGTTCATTAGGGACATTTTCGCAAAAATCAGGAAATTTTTATAGAAATTCGTTGTTTAAACTTTGAGTTGTGCTAGTCTTCGTGGGAAATTTTAAGTTGTGCTAGTCTAGCATGCATCGAATGAGTTGTGCTACTTATGACGGGAAATTTGAACAGTGCTACTCTTTGTAGGGCGCGACGATATGCAAGCTTCAAAATGTTAAGGTATGGTTTACTGCACAGTGCCTTTACAGCATGTTATAGCTTTTATGACATATGATATTAAGCTAATTTGTTTATGTATACAAACTATTTATTATTAGTAGTAGTAGGAAAACGGAATTTAGTAAAAAAATGTTGAGTATTTTAGAGACTGTTATTTAGCGTGCCATGCTCCGTCGGAAGCATAGGTAGTACATGTTTCATGGTAACATCTCTCAAATAAACTTCATGTTGGATCATTCTTGGCCTTCATTCATGCCACGTGCCAAAAGTATGCCAAAAGTATTTTGAAAACCTGGCGAAAAAAACACTTTCCTACTTCTACTACGGAGTAGAATGTCCTTGTTGTACATGAAATTGAATGTATGACTCACTTGAATTTCTTCGCATGATTCACGTTCCGGTCTGCTGGGATCACAGTACAAAACCATCCACTGTAGATCTATCTGGTAAAAATAAAACATATATTGAGCAATAAGCTGATTTTTATTCGAGAGCGCGAGGAAGGGGGGAGGGTTGGGGGAGTTCTGAAATTTTATACATCTATTCCTGGAGTATGGTAATTATAAAGGAATAGCATAAAGCCCGTCTTTACTTGTATAAGTAAAAGTAAAATAATATTATGAAAAATGTGCTACATCATCGTTCGTGCAATTACTATATATACTAACAATCCTCTCCTAAATTTTGCTAATCGAAAAATTTTTCATCCAACTATTATCACGGTGTATATTATCTATATGTGTATTTTTTTTTAATTTTCCAAGAATAATTTCGAAGTATGTACAATCCACGGCGGAGGAAACGATAAAACATATGCAATTCAAATTTTATAATATATTACCTTTTATAGATTGGTCTACCATCCGATAAAGTATCACCTCCTAATGAATATTCTAAATATAAGCAAACCACGTTATGGTTTGAGAAAAAGAAAAGTATAGCACTTGATTAAAGGCATGAAAACCGGTCTTGACCTAATTTAAGACGATGATTTTACATTGCCTATAATATTTGCATCTATAAGCCCCAAAAACTATGTCAAGTGCGTGCTACCTGCATTTCGGCATAAGCCGGTATATGTAGGTATCAAAACACAACTATTGCATTTATATAACAGGCAGATGCCCAAACTGGATTAGTAAAACAGAGTTTCCTCGCGTAAGCCTATGTATGAACAATATTCTACCAAAAGTCGGATACTTCTCGGTCCAAAAGTGGAAGTAAAATATACCATTTTTGGAAGTACACTCACCAGACCGGGGTTTTTTGGTCCGTTAAAACATACAAAATGTATAAAGTAAAAGGGTACGTATAGGAGTTTGGTAGGGACTCGCATTTTCTATTTCTACTATAAACTGCTTAAATATAGTAAATTCAAATATGAGACAAACGTCAATTACGGGAACAGTGAGGTCACTTTCAGTATACTTGGAAATGCAAATACGGCCATCAACGTCAATTCTTCCACGTGGTTGCGTATCCAAAATATTAATTCTGTTACAATCTATATATAAAATGATTTGGTGCTTTAATACACCAAATTGAAGTTTATGCCAATTTTTGTCGAAAATCTGTAAAAAACAATAGCATTTTGCAATTAAAATATGTATATATCTACATGGAAAATTAATTAATCAGACCTGCAATAGCGTTCTTTTGTAATGAAATTGTTAAATTGTACAAAAACATTAAGCTTATATCGTCGCTCCCTACGAAGAGTAGCACTAATCGAATTTCCCGTTATTAGCACAACTCATTTGACGTAAGCTAGACTAGCACAACTTGAAATTTCCCGCAAAGACTAGCACAACTCGAACTTTTAACAACCAATTTCTAAAATTTTCAAAAAATTTTCTGAATTTTGCGAAACTGTTCGTAATGAACATTTTTATTCGCGATTTACAACTTTTTACCGAATTTAAAATTGTTTTCACAAATACAATAATTTTTTACAAGCATTTATTTAAATTGTTCCCTTTTTTAAAAATTTTCAAAACTTTTTAAAACTTTGAGGTTTGTCTGTCTTTGTCCAAGGTTTTCATGAACTTAACTAACCCAATAATCCAATAAAAACGTAAAATACTCACAACGTTTTTTACAAGCATTTTTTTAAATTGTTCACTTTAATGTTGAAATTTCCGAAACTTTTTAAAACTGAGGTTTGTCTGTCTTTGTCCAAGGTTTTCGTGAACTTAACTAACCCAATAATCCAATAAAAACGTAAAATACTCACATTTTAAGTAATAAAAGTCGCGAGTTGTGCTACTCTTCTCGGTAAATTGTGAGTTGTGCTAGTTTTCGTTTGAAAATTCGAACTGTGCTAGTCTTCGCACGGAGCGACGATATAGTTTCTAAGTACATAAGCATCGGAATCCCCACAAAGGTATATGGGGAATTCTACGGGAAAAATGCCATTTTCTGGTTGGAGAAACTGAAAAAAACAAATGTTGGGGCACACTCCCGCAACTTTTTTTTTCTTATTGTACAAGTTTAAAACTATGCAAAACGACGTTCCAACATCGAAAAAGTTCTATGTGACACGGTTTCATAGGCCCTTCAAATTCGTCGGAAAATAGCTATTGTTTAACGTCATGTTCTAAAGGATAAGAACACAAACAGAAAATGTGTATTGATAGGATGAACTATCGGAAAAAGAGCTCTAATTTAAAAAAAAAATGCTTGATTTAGTCTAAAGTTACCTGCAATTCAAAATGCGGAAAAATCATGAAAAAAGATATAAATTTCTTGACTTCAAAAAATTCTGCACTTTTCATGATTTTTCCGCATTTTTAATTGTGCGTAACTTTTGACCAAATCAAGTAAATTAAAGCTCTTTACCCTGTCTCTCACTCTACCGTAATACATTTTTTGTGTGTATCCTTATCCTTTAGGTACATGCCGTTGAACAATGGCTATTTTTCGACGAATTTGAAGGGTCTAGAAAACAGTGTCACAAGGAACTTTTTCGATGTTGGAACATGGTTTTGCATTTTTCTTAACATGTACAATAAGAAGAAAAAAGTTGCGGATTTCCCGTGAAGAGTAGCACAACACGCGACTTTATATTACTTAAAATGTGAGTATTTCACGTTTTTATTGGGTTATTGGGTTGGTTAAGTTTATGAAAACCTTGGACAAAGACAGACAAACCTCAGTTTTAAAAAGTTTCGAATATTTCAAAATTATAGTGAACAATTTAAAAAAATGCTTGTAAAAAACATTGTATTTGGGAAAAAACAATTTTAAATTCGGTAAAAAGTTGTAAATCGCGAATAAAAATGTTCATTACGAACAGTTTCGCAAAATTCAGAAAATTTTTTGAAAATTTTAGAAATTGGTTGTTAAAAGTTCGAGTTGTGCTAGTCTTTGCGGGAAATTTCAAGTTGTGCTAGTCTAGCTTACGTCAAATGAGTTGTGCTAATAACGGGAAATTCGATTAGTGCTACTCTTCGTAGGGAGCGACGATATCGTCGGTCCCTACAAAGAGTACTACGGTGCAGATTTGCTACGAAGACTAGTTCGGATCAGATTTGCCGCAAAGAATAGTACATTTTATATCTTTTCCACATAAAAATATCCAATTAATTTTATTTAAAACAATTGTTTTTTTTCACGTGAGAAAGATCTGAAATGTACTAGTCTTCGCGGCAAATCTGAACCGAATTAGTTTTCGTGGAAAATCTGAAATGTACTACTTTTTGTTAGGAGCGGCGATATTGTATTATGCTCTCTTTAGTTGAATTTTAGTCTATTTTTTGCAGAACGTTTCGAACCTATGGCAACGGCGCATGGTTTTGGACGGTACTGGTCCATCGTATAGTATAATTCTTCTATGGTCAGAATCCGACAAAATGTGACCTTGCCTTTAAAGGTTTAAAAAATTCTGCAAGATACCCTACCCTTCATTTTGTTCAAACAATCTTTTAATTTTTAGATTGCATTTTTTTCTAATAATTTGATAAAAATAGTTGATAAATCAATGAATATGCACCTGAAAGAGACTGAAATAATTTCTTTTAGTAAGATAAGGTTTATTTATTATAGCAAAACTGTAGAAAACTGGGGTTCCATAATTGTAGTTAGTATATTGTTAAAAATGGAAAAGCTGCGTTAGTAATTATTGGAAGCGAAGATATTATTATGACTGCTTTATTAGCAAATTTAAAATAAAACACTGTCGATTTTCTCTAAGTTAACCAGAACAAAATAATAATCACAAATATATTAATTTGGTTGATGATTTATGACGTGATTAGTAAAACATGTTTTTTCTTTCCAAGGCTCAGAAATGTATGCTGTTATATTTAGAAATAATAAAATATATTAAAATAAATAGCTATATTTAAATACCTGAGTTGCTGGGAATGAAAGAGCATTCAACGATCCTTTCTGATTTATCAGAGAGACTTCTAATTGCTGATTAATTGGATCAAGTGTTACCATGAATTGAGGGTCATCTTTCATGTTTGTAATTCTTATAATTTGCCATTGGGATTTTTGAATTTTACGAACTTTTAGAGTGCAGATAAAACTAAATTCTTCAGGGATACCAGTGGGAAAAAATTCGCTGTTTACAATCAAAGTAAATATGAAGCTGTTATTAAATAATAGTACATTACGATACATGTGACCTCAGTAGCATTTTTTTTGCATGGCGCGAGGTACTAATTATGCCGTGCAGAAGTGTTACTTAGGTCACATGTTATTAGTATATTATGCAACGGGTACAGAAAGACTACATTTTCAAAACGAGAGTTTACAGCACTCGCCTTTAGCTCGTTAACGAGTTTAAATTCAGTCTTTATTCACACGTTACATACGATATTTTATACCACGACAGCTGAAAATTTACATAAAAGTTGTGATTTTGAAGTCAGAGTGGTATAAACTTAATTTGAAGGCATTCACTATAAATTTAACAATTTCTGAGAAATTTGATAACGTGCGGTAATTTTATTTATTTTTCGAATACATACCATATTATATTTGCGGATAAAGTAGTAGTAAATTATGATACAAGTGGTATAAGTCGTACTTTACGGCACGACGTGTATATAATGCCAGAGCATAGCTAGTGCACTTTCCGCCGAGCCATGAAAAACGATTTACTTACGACACGTGTATTGTACATTAATCAGACATTGAGAAAAATACACCATTGTCGCAGTTCAATAATGATATATTTTTCTCGCTTACTCGCTGAGGTCCCTGGTACAAAATTAAGCTTATACGCATCAGCTAGATTAATAGCGATCAGCTTATACAACATGATAATTATAGCTTACATCATAATGTTACATTAAAATGATCATTTTAATGCATCATTAATACCCTTGATGGTTTAAATTTGTTTACTATTTCTGATACAAACAATACCTTATAATAACGTTCAGTTAACATTAAACAAGTCAATATGAAATACTAGAGTTCTTAAGTGCAAAATCAGCTTAATGTCAGCTTATTTTCGTTTAAAAAGGATCGCCGTTCGCTTTATTTAAAAACTGAAATTGCAAGCTTACTTACTATGCAAAAATAAGCTTGCTCGTAGCTGAAAATTAGTTGGTGTTTCTACCAGGGACTCTATTTTAAAATAAAAAATATATAGATGAAAAGCTTTTTTCTTTTCGACAAAATTGAGCCCTTCGAGTATATTTTTATTCAAAGGATTTTATAGAGAGGAGATAGTGCAATTATTAGGGTTCCAAGTAAGATCAAATCTATATGTACACGCCGTATTATCCAAAATGACGTTCATTTTCGTATTTATATTTGCATACATGTGCAAATCCACAGAAAACTATACACTTCAGGGGGTCTGAGTGAACAAAATTGAAATTTGAGGGCCACCTACCACTTGGAAAAAACCTTGGGTTCCCGCGATTCCGAAATACCTATTTTTTGCCGGGCACTTTAAATTCTCTTTTGGAAATTTAACAAGGGGAAAATCAACGAAAACTAGCCACGATTTGAATTTACCCACTCAGTGTATGAAGGCGCAATTCAAAAATGTGTATTAATAGGATTTTGAAACTTTGAGGTTTGTTTGTCTTTGTCCAATCATGAACTTAACTAACCCAATAATCCAATAAAAACGTGAAATACTCACATTTTAAGTAATATAAGTCGCGAGTTGTGCTAGTCTTTGCGGGAAATATGTGAGTTGTGCTCCTCTTAGCGGCATTTCTGAACTGTGCTACTCTTTGCGGCAAATCGTGAGTTGTGCTAGTTTTCGTTTGAAAATTTGAACTGTGCTAGTCTTCGTACGGAGCGACAATATATAGCTGATCGGTCAATGAAAACGTTGATCTAAATTTTTGAAACAAAGGTAGAAGAAATAAGCTTTAATTTGAGGGTCGGATGGTTGAAATTGACAGCTGGAATCAAAAGTTACAAGGATTTTAAAATTAAAAAAACGTCGATATCGTAAAAAATTCAAGTTTTCATGATTTTTTGCTATTTTCAAGCCTAGACAACTTATTACCTTGGCAATCATTTTTAACTCACTAGCCCTTGAATAAAAGCTTTCTTCGGATACTTTGATCGTATTAATACACATTTTTGGATTGCGCCTCCCGACATTGAGTACCTACAATTGAGCAATGGCTAATTTTCGTTCATTTTCCTCATGTTAAATTCTCATAAGATTTAAAATGCCCGGCAAACACATAGGTATTTCGGAATTGCAGTTTTTCGAATTCTGGGTGGCCCAAAGAACCTAAAAAAGTTAGTCTGGTAGGTGTGCCCTCAAATTTCAATTTTGTTTACTCAGACCCCCTGAAGTGTCCGGTTTTCTGTGAATTTGCACACATGCTCTCACAATAACGCGCGTTGTATATATGTACAATATACATATTATCTGCATACTTCCTCAAAGATTGCATTTCGTTAACGAATATTATATTTGTGAGAGTTTGTAACGACAATTCTTAGTATCGTCGGTCCCTACAAAGAGTAGTACAGTTCATATACGCGGCGAAGAGTAGTACAGTTTGCGTTTTTGTAGCGAAGAGTAGTATAGTTCAGATTCTACCGACCAAGACACCGTACAAACCCTACAGAAAAATAATCCTACACCCTAAACAATAGTATGTTTTGAAATATACCATTCTGGTAATGTCTTACACTAATAAGAATGGCATTTTTATTTTAATTAAGCCACAGAAGATCACCATAGAAGATGATTTCGAGTCCGGTCAAGGGGGCACACCAACTTTGAAATTAAAATCAAAATTTTTCATTAAAAATTTATAAATACTTACATGAATAAACCAAATTTTGTTTACTATTCCTAGACATAATTACCTTTATTTTGATGGTTTTGGACTTTCTATATAACTCTATAATACCTACGTATAGTAGGGAGTCCATAATTCACTGACCAGAAGATTCCAAAGGAACGAATCGCCCAAATGAGCTCAAACTCCAGGATATTGTTTAAAAGTACATTATAGTTATATGGTATAAATGAGGGGGTTTGGTTTAAATTTCATAGAAAGTTTTATAAGCATATTACTGATTTTTTTCTCAATTTTTGATTAATTTTAACATAATTACCATATAACTTTTTTTCTATGAAATTACTATATTTTCTCCTAATCGGGAGACAAACTCAACCTATGCAGAAAATATAATATGTTTGTGTAAATATTTACTATATAGTTATCAAAAATTGCTATACCATTTTAGTAAAAATTGCACTTCGCTTTAAGTCGCTGTATTCCGTCGGTAAAAAATTACCGACAGAGCTAAAAAATTCGTCGTAACTCAAACTGATGACAGGAATTCGACTGATCACTTACTGCCACTAAGGGGCGACTCGTAAACTCCACTTGCAAGTGACGAAAAACTGTTAGTATATATGAAACTTCTAGATCGGAATATTATATATAAATATAAATGCGATTAGTCTAGCGATGCATTGATTTGCGACATGTATAATAATTAGATTGCGATGTATGTAAATAAGGATATCATAAAATTCTATGCGATGCGACTTCGAGATTAAATGTAATAAATAAACAAGTGAAAATTAGCCTGCAACATCCAAAACACAAATAAGAGAAAAAGCACCAACAGACGACAAAATAAAAGGGCCAAAAATATTTTTAAAAAGCTTGAGTATCCATAAATTTTGATATGCGGTACAGTAAAAATTGCTAGATAGTATAGTAAAATCTGGCGATCTAACATATTACTATACCGTATACTAAAATTTAATATAAGTCGAGTTTGTCTCCTCGTTGCTATAGAGTATGGTAATTTTTTATGAAACTTGTAGGAATATTTAGTGATACATTTCTTTCCGTGTGGTGTGCCCCCTTAAGGGGATGTTGGAGCTGAAACCCCTGTTTTGGTTCCTCCTAGAGAAAGCTTTGTAATAGTAAAATTTTGATTTTCTTCAAAACTTCTAGAAAATACTTTTTGGTATGTTAGAAGTTCAAATCAAGTGTTTTTAGAAAATGTCCGTATGGATGTGTGTGTATGTATACCGTAAAATTTGACATGCATATATATTTTTGGATTCTGAATTCGGGAAAAACAGTTGTTTTTATTTTCTTAACTATTTTTTTATGGCCATTCTTTGATTTTTTAAAAACACTATTTTGCGTTTTTTTCAATCATCCCATTGTTACAATCAATTCAGCTATAATGCATTTGAAAGAGAATAAAATTATCTACTTTTCCTCGTTTGTTCCTCGGGATCGACCGCTTTATTCGGCAGATAAAATGAAAAAAGTGTTTTTTTTTTAAATTCGTATCTCTGAAACTAAACGTCATAACCTCGTGAAAAAATGATGTCGATGGGTCTCGTGTTAAACTATATCCTATTAAAATTTCAAGTAATTTGACCACTTATTTTATCAGTAATAAACCGAAAACTGAAAAAATGAGTTTTTTTTGTACCTTGATTAAGGGGGCAAGAAGGCCTTATTGCACTTGAGATTTGGGGGAAAAATTAGATATTTTGTGTGTTTTGGCTAAGTTCATTCCACAGCTTTCAAACCCCTATGTTTCCTGAGATATCAAGGTTTCAATTTTTGTTTGAAAATTTTTTAATTCCTTTAATTCCAAAATTTGATTTGGTGATTCGCCATAAAAAAACTATCTACGGTTGAAATTTTAAACGCTTTCGTCGAGCGGTTTTCAACTAAAGAGACAAAATGTAAAAATCGTTTTCTCGATAATTGCGCGAGCGACCTATCTAATGAATAGCCTGTTATTTTGAAGGTAAGGTTGGTTAGGAACACATGTAAACATGCGTGAATTTCTGTGAAAAAATAAGACGATAGTGTTCATATTCTATAATAAAAAAAAAACAGAGGGTCTGCAAACTTTTGGACAATGAACCATCCAAAAATTATATATTAAATTATGTATCAAAAACCGCCTCATACATTAGCAGGCAGATATACTGTATATTAAAACAATATTTTATTTATTAGACCTATAAATTTAGTTGGAGGAAGCTACGTGCCAATGAATTGGCAGCGGTTTTTTACTTCATGTAACTTTTTAAATAAAGCTTGCTACGAAAAACCAAGACCAGAGCACCATAGTGTTGAATTTAATGAATCATTCTACCGAAAGAATAGGTCAATCCGACTTTTAGTTTTTTTTTTGCATTTGAAATACTAAATACCCCGTGGCGCATTTGCGAAGCATTAGCTCCCACTCCCCCTTAAGTTGGAGAGACAAGGCACATTCATCCATTCTACCGCCCTGGTAAAATCGTTGCCGGGTTTTCGAGTAGAACAGGCTAAAATTTTTCAATATTGGTAGATTCCTGCGAATGGAGCTTGCAAGAAACCCGGTAGTGACGACATGAATTTCGTATGCCGTTCTAGGTGTAAACCCGACAAGGAGTAATAAATGTTTTTCATAACACGTGCATGAAAAAGACCTGTTTCCATGCATCTAAAGTGAATGACAAGCTTCTCATTTCGAGCGTGCGGGAGGGAATCATTTTACTCAAAAATTTTTTAAATTTTGGAAAAAAAATTTGAAAAAAATGCTTTAAAATGTTCAATAACTTTTAAACAAAATTTCTCCACACCTGCACTGAAAGTACCACATTCCCTCCCAGGTGCATGTATGTATGTACGCAAAATGCTAAGCGTTCCTTGCACCGCAAAGCGTGGCGCGCTAGTTTAAGAGAGGAATATTAATCATGGCTCTTCTAAAAATATAAGCTAAACAAAAAATTGTAATCACCTTGTCAATAGAGAAAAATCGGCTTCTTTTTCCAATCGATATGCAGTTTGCAGTCGGTTGCTTCCTTTAACTCTGAGAACTCCAGGATAACGTGTTTCCAGTAGGTCAACTTTGAATCTTCTAATGAAATCGATCGTTTGAAGATCGTCTTCTCCCGGTTTGTAAGTGGAACATGGAATCAGCGGCTCTTTGTGACTAAATACTCCATCTGCATTTTTAACTTTATGTTGTTTCTTTGTATAAGCATATTTTATATTAACAAACGGTTCGCACCTTTATTATCACTGGTTCATGTGAAATTTTGAGAAACAATTTTAGGCCTATATAAAAATAGAGGTTGTATTTCGGTGTATATATATATATATATATATATATATATATATATATATATATATAATATGGATACGATTATAATATCATCTTATCCACGGGAAGATATAATAGGGAACAAACATGGTTCTGCTATATACATAAGAATACGTTATGCATCAATTTTTACTGATTTACTACCTCTAGGCCCTAATATTATTAATTAAAAATTCTTATGTTTGAGTATAGCTTTTAAAACGGCAGCTCTCCAATATGGCGGCTCAAAGAATAAAGACCTAACCTAACTTACGGACATTTGAGTACATAAATTCAATCATAATGAATTTATTTTGATTTTGAAGCATTATCTCTCATATCTATTATGGTTTTGGAGAAAACAATAAGGTTATTTTATGTATTAAAATTTACATACGTTTATACATCCGTATATATGTTCATTCTTCGTGCTGCCATATTGATCATGTGAGCGCTCAATCGTTTAAACGTATCATTGGGAAACCGAATTTTCAAAACGATATTACTTAACAAATATTGCTGTAAAAATCGTGACTCTTGTACTTTTGTATAAGATTTATCCTTAACTTTATTTTAAAAAAGGTTTTAAAAATCATGTCTGTTCCCTATTTTAGATATTATCTAGATACATATAAAGGGCCTATATGAAACTAAACTTCAAAATATGATTTCTATTTTTTGGGCCAAAAATTCGATTTCCAAAGTTTCAACTGCACCTGTAATTCGACAGGTGTGGACTATCCTTGTATCGTCGCTCCCTACGAAGACTAGCACAGTTCAAATTTTTCAACAAAAACTAGTATAACTTACGATTTCCCGCGAAGACTAGCACAACTCGCGACTTTATATTACTTGAAATGTGAGTATTTTACGTTTTTATTGGGTTGGTATTTGGTAAAAAAGTTTTAAATTCGGAAAAAAGGTGTAAATTGTGAATATTTAAAAATGTTGATATAGGGGACAGTTTTGCAAAAATCGGGAAATGTTTACAGAAATTCGTTGTTTAAAGTTTGATTTGTGCTAGTCTTCACGGGAAATTTTGAATTGTGCTAGGTCTAGCGTGCTTCAAGTGAGTTGTGCTACTTATGACGAAAATTTTGAACAGTGCTACTCTTTGTTGAGAGCGACGATATGTCCCAAAATTTAATTTAAATTTTAAGACACTGACATAATTCAATATACATGAAGCTTTGTAATATTAACTAGCAGGGTCACCTCGCTCCTAATGTCGTTTGGTTGATGTTAAATATTTATAACTCCAAGGAAAAGTTAAAAAAATTCATTTTATAATAATAACTACAAAAAATTAACAGGTTACCCGAGTTTGATTTTTTTTCTGTGCATGTAAATAACATAATGTAATATAATAGTAACATAATATAACGCAAACTCAAAATTGTTATATTCGATGATGGGCTCAGTTAAATGGTTAAAAACTTAAACTTAAGTAATATATTGATCAATTGCAAACAACTCTCAAGTACTTTCTCTGCAACTTGCCATGCTCGTTTCATTTTGTTCAGAGATGAAATTAATGTTTTCATTTAAATTTAATTTTCTATTCATATGTTAGAATGCTATATTAATTTTTTTATTTTTTTAACTTCTTACTTTATTAGGAATTATGAAACGGGTATGGTAAGTTACGTAGTAAGTACACGAAAGTTGTTTTTAAATGATCAATAAATTATTTAAGTTATGTTTAGGTAGTAATCATTTGATTCAACACTTAATTGATCCAAAAAATGTTGTGTTTGTTATATTATGAATTAAATAATATTGTATCACTAATTGAAACGCTCTGCGAAGGGTTAGAACGCGAACGCGAGGAATTCGTAATCAGAGGTTAGTAAATCAGGAGATAAGCACATCCGAAGAACGATAACGAATTCTGATCCACCGGGTAATATCTGTTCAGTGGACAAAAGCCTTCCCTATCCTCTGAAGTGGGAGACCCACCAGAGGAGAGCTGATCGTGTGTTGAAGGAGGTGAGTAGGGTCTATCCACTACGCACGCCCCGCACACTTAGGTAAACCAGGTAGCTATTAGACTGATATGTAAGGTACTACAATCTCACCATGAATCTATGGCCAGATATACCACCTAAGAACACGGTACTACCGTCCTGCACCTTATATATACCGGTAATATTAGTTTTTTTTCCTTTTCTGAATTGTTTATGTTCAATTAATCCTTGTTTGATAATATTTTCATATTATTTATATTACTATTGTTAGTTATTAATTGATTATTTTTAAATAGATCGATAGTTGCAAGTTCTCACCGTATCTGTTTTCTCTCAGTATATTTCGTCACACTGTTATCTATATGGGGAAATCTACAGAATATATGCAGTTAGAGTGCTCGAAAATCCGAAAAAAAAATTCGATGCTACATCGCCGCTACCACACTTTTCTTATCCTTTGAGGTATATAGAACAATGAAAAGGCGATGATCCTGCGATATCGACCTCGGCACAATGATTTCTGGGCGATTTAAATTTTTTTTCGTGAAATTTTCGTCGTAAAAGTTGATGAAAAGTAGCCATTGTTCAACGGCATGTACTCAAGCTCTGGGGGTGCAAACGGTAAATGCGTATTTATAGGATCAAAGTATGAGATAAAATCTTCAATTTTAGCCCTGGTGAGTTAAAAATAGTTGCTTACATTCAAAGTTATCTTGGTCTGAAAATAGCGAAAAATCGAAATTTTTCATAAAAAACAAAAGGTAATATTTTTATTTTAAAATCATAATAACTTTTTACTCGGGCGGTTGTCGTCACCCATCCGGGGCTGAAATTGAAGCTCCTTTCTTGTACTTTGATTTTACCAAATTAGATTAACATTTTATTTGTTGATTAGCTATATGTATGCTTATTAATTTCTTATGGAAATATGCTTATGGCTATCAGAGGCCCTTTTTCGACCTTTTTGATTGTCATATATATAGCTATTCAACAAAGAGAGGTTTAATCTATATTGTTAAAACCAAAGAACAAGATAAGATCTTCAATTTAAGCCCTGGACGATTAACAATGACAGCCCGAGCCAAAAGTTATCAGAATTTTAAAAATCGCAAAATCGCCGGTTTTCGTGCAAAATCAAAATATTTTTGATTTTTCGCATTTTTTAAACGTAGACAACTTTTTACCCAAGCAACCATTTTTAACCCACCAAGGCTAAAATTAAAGATCTTTTTCAGCACTTTGATCCTGGTAGAGGAATTTCCAGTTTGTGCCTCCCAGACTTGCGTCCTATAATGTCGTCAAAGTAAAGGGTTTTAATTTAAAAAAAAAATTCGTTAAAATTTGAATGAACAGGTAAAAAGTTGTCGGCGTTTGTATGAACTTATTATTAAATGCATCCTGTAATAGTCTATAGGTTAATTCAAAACTATAATGATCTAAATGAGCATATTTTATTTCACTAACGTAATCATAATACATTTTAGACATTGTACATAATACAATTTTCAGAGCGTGATTTCATTATACTCTTTATCGTTGATACTGAATTTGTTCTTCCCGATAGTACTATTTAAGGGAGCAGGTAACTCGGTAGTTACCATTGGTGCTGACGTAAGAATAGCTATATATATGACAATCAAAAAGGTCGAAAAAGGGCCTCTGATAGCCATAAGCATATTTCCATAAGAAATTAATAAGCATACATATAGCTAATCAACAAATAAAATGTTAATCTAATTTGGTAAAATCAAAGTACAAGAAAGGAGCTTCAATTTCAGCCCCGGATGGGTGACGACAACCGCCCGAGTAAAAAGTTATTATGATTTTAAAATAAAAATATTACCTCTTGTTTTTTATGAAAAATTTCGATTTTTCGCTATTTTCAGACCAAGATAACTTTGAATGTAAGCAACTATTTTTAACTCACCAGGGCTAAAATTGAAGATTTTATCTCATACTTTGATCCTATAAATACGCATTTACCGTTTGCACCCCCAGAGCTTGAGTACATGCCGTTGAACAATGGCTACTTTTCATCAACTTTTACGACGAAAATTTCACGAAAAAAAATTTTATAACACTGGGTGGCTTAAATCCGCATTTAAGTCACGCCAATCCGTGGCGTAAGTAGCCCTTTCTGGCAGCGTGAGGTTAGCGCACGAGCGTAGCGAGTGCGATATACACGGTGCCAGAAAGGGCTACTTACGCCACGGATTTGCGTGACTTAAATGCGGATTTAATCAAGCAGTGCTATAAAATATTGTACGATACTCGAGTTGTATGTTCACTTTCCGGCACGGCGTAAACACCCTCGCTACGCTCGGGCGCTTAACCTCGCCGTGCCAGAATGTGCCTCATATGACACTTGTATCGTAATGTACTATAAATCGCCCAGAAATCATTGTGCCGAGGTCGATATCGCAGGATCATCGCCTTTTCAGTGTTCTATATACCTCAGAGGATAAGAAAAGTGTGGTAGCGGCGATGTAGCATCGAATTTTTTTTTCGGATTTTCGAGCACTCTAACTGCATATTTTCTGTAGATTTCCCCATATAAGTTATAACCGTTTACTTATAAAGAATTTTCTCTAAGTATTATAATATGCAGGTTTTTTATTATATTTTCGGTATGCAATTATTTAAATTACTATGACTATGATTTATCGTAATTTCTGGTGCAATGTTATGTATACATTGTAATAATTTTTGTCAATAAAGATCTGACGAGGTTGGATGTCACGCCAACAAAACGTCGTCAGTTAACACGGATTTTGTGGAGTTATTTATTTACAAGGGTTAACTCTCCTACAGTTGATACTTATACCTGTTATTATTTTTTTGTAATAATCTTTCTGTAAAAATATAAGTAAAGACCTGATAAGGCGTGCGCGAAGTGCACTAAGATTTCCTACTGCCATCAAGTTACACTCATTCGAATTGACTCGGACATAGTAGAAGACAGCAAAGAGATAATAGAACACTTGTGATAACAAATTACGATATCTCAGAGACCCATAAGCTAGATACATGTAATACTTCCGAACGCCGCAGGCTGACAGAAGGTGCAGTCGTAGGAGTTATAATACCTTATACTTCTAACAGTCATCAATACTACGCTGCTCGTTACCTGATCACCTTATTATAAAATATTCTTCATGGATGAGCTTCTTAAGAGTGCTAGCTAGCTATACCTATGAGATAGCCAATAAGAGCGTTGGATTTTAAGTCATCCGGAAGTATTTTCCTCGACTAACTATGTATTTATTATTAAATATTTTAATTTTAAATGGTTGCAAAATATTCTTTATATTTTTCTGCACGTGGGATGATTCCGTGTTTTTGCCAATAATTTTTCAGAATCGGTAAAATTAATCTCTACAGTTTGTACTGATATGTCGTCTGCTTCTGCAGCACGAGCCGCCAAAAAAGATAAACGAAAACTGCGTAATTTTTTTCCCACCTTGAATTACCGCTCTGAATAATTATTTGCAAAACAAACGAAATCATCCCAAGTGCGGAAAAATATAAAAAATATTTTGCAACCATTGATTTATTAAAATATTCAATAATAAATCCGTAGTTAGTCGAGAAAAATACTTCCGGATGAGTTAAAGTCCGACGCTCTGATTGGATGTATCAGAAGTATAGAGTACTCTTAATTTGATGCATATGTGAAAGAAATAAAAGAAAATTATAATGCATTTGTCATAAATAAAGCGCGTCTTATCATTAATTCATTGCTTGCATTAAATTTAAATTATTGTTGGGATGGTTATTAAGTAGTTGAATATGACGCGGGTTTTATATCATCAATAAAATTATGATTGCAAATATAATGTATTTCTATAAATTACCTGTATGTAAATATAAACTATAACTAAATTAAAATCTTAAATGTAATAAAAATAGTTACCAATATATAGAAGTTGAGCAATTAGTGTCACACATAGACAAGATCTGCAATCAATAAAACAAAAAAAAATACTGAAGCATAGAAAATAAAATAACAACTGTTTCTTAAAATTCAATAACTTAATTGAGTGTCTCAAAGTAGATTTTAATTTTAAATTAATCCTTCACTTGTATTAAAATGTACTATTATCAATGAATAAAAATTGTAGTATTATTTATTAAACAATGAAATTAAAATAAACGTGTAAAACAGGCGTACATAAATTAAAATAAAAAAAAAAAATTCGATCCTGCCAGGATTCGAACCTGGAATCTTCTGATCCGTAGTCAGACGCGTTATCCGTTGCGCCACAGGACCGTGATGAGTAAAGATCATATGGACAATTTTAGTTTTTGGCTATTTTTCACATGTAGTAAGAATTATATAATAGTACAAAATAGTTAACAAGTGGTAAACATTATATAACAGTACAAAAATTCGTAAAATTATTATAACACATACTAAGTTGATAGTAGGTTAATAACTTATTTTCATCATAGTTGCAGGTATAGCAAATAAATTCTTTATCTAACACTTGGAATTGTTTTTCTGTGCAAACATATTTTATTATGTTATCAGATACACAGAATAATCAAAAATATAAATATTATATACGTATGTGCAGTTTTTTTCATAAATATTTTCTTATGTCCAAACATTTTCGAAGTCAAGATTGTCTAGTTTTTGTATAAATTATTCAAAATAATAAGTATTTGGCTAAATAAACTATTGCTACATTGTTAACAAACATATTTTAGAACAGGCAATATCCATATATTATCTGAGAGGCTCGTATAACATTCCCTGCACAAACATATTTTCCTGCAGGAATAAATTCAACGCGTATATTTCCTACACTCGTTTTTCGATTATTTTACTACACTGCAAAACTCTACACAATCACATAACCTATTGTTATACCATTGTTACAACAAATTGTGTCTGAATTGTATATTATTGTATATTCATAACATTGTAATGAAATTTAAATTGCAAGTTGTCACATTTGAATTCTTGCAGTCTTACCTCATTATTGCATCAAATTTCTTGGCGTTTTCTTTACAAAGTCCGTATAAATGTAAAAGAGAATTTCCTTTCGTACGAAAAATATTTTTTGCACTGTATTATCTGAAAGAAATATATAAATTGGTAAAAATAGTTTCTATATTTTATGCATGTATAACATTTATACCATAGATTAACGTTTTATAAACAAAATAATGACCTTTATCGCTTGTTTCTATAGCGTATTTATCTATTATAGGAATGAACACGAGTATGTACATTTGTACGTCTGAGGTCATTATAATTTTGTTTACAGTATAAGGTATTCGCTATACAGACATACATATATAGCGTCTTAGACAATAACTTTTGATTGCAAGCGTATTTTTGACTCAACTGTGGTACTTAATTCACTCTTTTATAAAAGATTTTTTCAAATTCATCGCAAATATATAATATACAAAACAAAAAAATGTCGCTTTTTTGGACTATTGAGAAAACTTAGCCTAATTTCGAATCCCACTATGATATTTACAATAAATATGACGTATTGTAAACGTCTTAAAGTTATTAAAATTAAGAAAAATGCGTATAAGTTCATACTGGAATAAAAAGTGCGTTTACGCTGTAATTTGTAACGGCGAAACAGTGCGAAATAAGTATCTGGCTGATTCTGATGGATTTTTTCGAGAATTTCAACTTTAAATCATCACTTCTATGACTGTGTTCGAATTGTTTAAAAGTAATAATTATCCTTCAACAATTAACGGCAACAAAAACGAAAAAATCATATATTTCGATATGACTTTTTCTCTTGCCCCTGTAGCCGATGCGGCCTTGAAATGTGACTTTCAAAACTTCAAAAACTACTGACCTACCGGACGCAATTTTCTGTTCCGTAAGTCAAAAGCTTCGTGCAGGTTAAATTCGATACAATGGAATTTACATGATTATAAAATTTCGATCGGACTTTTTGTTTTTCTACAATATTGGAAATACGAACAGATGTTTGCGCGTACTTCATTGTACTCATGCGATTGCAACGCCAATCTTAAAATCTAATTTTTCATAAAACTTTTTAAATAAAGCTTGCAAATGAAAAACCGAGTCTGTAGAGCCATAATGTTAAGTTTAATGAATCGTTCTACCGAAAGAAAAATTCGATCGGACTTTCTGTTTTTCTAGAAGTTTGGAAATACAAAATACCCTGTGTCGGATTTGCGAAGCTTTTGCGTCGACATCCCCTTAAAATTATGTAACTTCTATTGTAAGGTATATCCCAATATCAAATTGAACAAGCTCGAAGCTTTCGACATAAGGAACACTGTCATCTTTCGAATCCCAAAATTAGCTTCGCCGTAGCTGAGTAATGGGGTAGTATAGCTTAAATTCTTATTTAGTAATGTGAAACAAGCTAACGTTCGTCTTTAAAAAAGTGATACCAGAAAATTGAAGCCGAAAATAGATTAATTCTGATGAATCGATAAATATGATTGTTATCTAAAAACTTTCTACGAGTGGTTCTTTTAATGGCGCTAAATTTGAAAATTCTTTAAAATCTAAGCGCGCTTAAACGCACTTAGAATAGGTAAAGTAGTATATTGTTTACCAAGAGCGTAAAGTAGGCTTTTTTAGACCAAGTGTGGAGATTGCAGTAAGAGACAAGGCGAATAGCCCGAGCCAAAGGCAAGAGTGTTCTTGAGCTGCAGAAGAGTACTGCAATATCCACACGAGAACCAAAAGCCTGCTTAGCCCTTGGTACACAGCATAGTTTTTGTAACGCATTTATTGATTTCCGCGTTTTTTGTGCCTATAAGCGGAACTAAGGTGATTTTTTTTGACACGGTATCTCAAAGTGTTTAGTTCTATATATGATATGTATGTTATGTACATTACAATACATGTGACCTTATAGTAGCACTTTTTTGCATGACGTGAGGTTAATTGCAGAAGTGTTACTTAGGTCATGAGTATCGTACATCGTATATAATTAAAATACTACTTTTTGTTGTCAAAATAAGTTAACATATTTGATGATCGAGTATAAACATACTTTATTATCAGTATAATTTATTTATTAGAAAAAATTCGAGAGGATCAAGAACACATTAATCAATCATATAAGAATCAGACCATAATATTGTATTAAGGGGTCCAGCCTGGGTTAAATCCTGCAAAAAAACAACAAAATATTCGTCTGATAAAATTTTTTTCTTTTTACGTAAGTACCTACAACGCAAGATGGGTGTCAAGAAGTATTGATGCGTCAGTAAACTTGTTTTTTTTCCGCAGCGCATTATGCGGCTATATAGCTTGCATCGCACAGTTTGCGTTATACCCTTATGCATATACCTGCATTTTGTACAAGAAAGCGCGATTATTAAAACCTTCAAAACACAAAATCACTTTTTGGTCATGAATATATCGTCGGTCCCTACGAAGACTAGTACATTTCAGATCCTTCTCACATGAAAAAATCTAATTGTTTTGGAGAAAAACGAATAGTTTTGTCACGGACGTTAGGGGATGCAGGGAAGGTGCTCTGGGTGCACAAGTGACGAAAGCTTGGAGTTCAGAACCAGAGTTTATTGGGTGATTAGGAGAGCTCTGCTCTCGTTCGTGGTCGCCGGTGATCTGCCCGCTCTGCCGTCGACGCGACTCGTCGGCGGCGAGCGGTCGCGCGTGCAAAGATGCATATGCTGCATCTTCTGCCGCGCGAACTCCAGGCAGCGGCGTTCCCTGCTGACGATGCGTTCTGAGCATCGTCAGCCGCAGCCATCGGAGATGCCACCGGAGAGCCTAGCGCTCGTCCGTGACAGTTTTTAATAAAAATTTTTTAATTTCGAAATTTCAAAAATTTTTTGTTAACTTTGAAAATATTGCAATTTTATTAATTTTAACTAAACTAACTATTTGTTTATCTGCAAAACAATTTGATTTTTTTATGAGGAAAAGATCTGAACTGTACTAGTCTTCGAGGCCAATCTGAAGCGTACTACTCTTTGTAGGAACCCACGATATAATGATTTGAGCGAAAACGTTAAGTATAAAAATGCTTTAGCCGCGAACATTTTTTTATAATAATATAAATATTTAAAATACAAAATTAAATGTTAGGGGAGACCCAGTATCATACGCAGTATGGATAATTCCTAGTATGAATAATTTCATATATGCATCGTTATTAGAAGTTGCACTTTTTATATTGATGTCGCAAATTAATTATTGCACGGAATATTAAATCGGAACCATTCCTAATCATAGAGAGCTATTTCAAGCACAAATTCACCTAACATTTTTTTATTTTTGTTAAGGGTAAGTAAATAGTTACAGCCGAAATAGTTCAAATTACACTGAGAAAAATATATAGTAACCGTTACCAGAATTTTACTACAAACTCTAGCACTATATAGGGACGCGACAATATTTTATAGCAATTATTACTAATAAATTTATAGCAATAACTGATAATTTTATAGGAAAAATTAGGGCAAAACTCGATGCTTTAGTTTAGAAATCGATGATTTTTTAACTTGCCTAATATGCACCGCCTTTGGCTCGGGTGACAATTTACACGAGATATGGACTGTAAAAGTTTTTTCCTCCCTAGGCCCGTAATTTACTATGGTTTCCTATATGAGGGTTAAAATACAACCATTCTATTTCTGCAAAATGTTATGCGCATGCTACAAATAGTTCAATACCATAAAAATGGCGCAAGCATATAGCGAGAGTGTCGCGCAATAATGCACGACGATTATGTAATAATTACTGAATAATTTATGCTACGGAATAGCTGTCGTAACATAAGTGCGGATTTATTCCGAATTGTTCAGCAGTTTTTTGCCAGTATAGTCAATGGCTGGTTGAAAATGAACTGGCCAGTGAGTGAAACAGCGACTTATCAATAACTATATATTTATATCACCTATATTTATACAGTTAGCTTACAAAGTAAAAGAATGCTTTAGTTAGTACTTTGTTAGGTTATGTATATGTATATGACACTTCAGAGTACAGTCGATAGTGGGTCTTGAAGGTTAGTATAAAGTATCTCAGCATACAGCAGTGCTTGGCAAGTGACTCTATTCTAAACTGACCAGTTAGTCTTGGCCAGACTAGTCTACTCACCAGTTTTACTGCCTAATTTTTTACCAGCGAAAGCACGGCGTGTTGTACCTTACTAACAATTCAATTTAATAGTCCATTAATCACTCTAAATATTCTCACAGATCTTGAAATTTGCGTGATTTAATTACGTTTCCAAGATAATTGAAAAGTAAACAGTGAAACTATTCTTTCAAGCCTGCGAAATAAAACTTGATTTTCTCAACAAATATTCGATCCATGTAAATGATATGAAATTTCAATTGCGGCTTGTTATTTGCCAGATCAGGTCCAGTTATTATTTTTACGATAAATCAGTTATTGTTTTAAAAAATAAAAATTTTCGTGACCCCGCTTTGCGATTATTATGTATCGTTTGCACAGTTAGTCTCTATACGTAAAAAAATGTTTGGTAAGGGTAACCAAGTAAAACTTGGTTACAGTGATAAAGATTTATTATTATTAGAACCAAATGATTTGTCAAGGTTGCCCTCGAAGTTGTACAAATGAACGTTTTTTAATGGTTTACTAACATTTTTCGTAAATTTACTAAGTTTTTCAGTCAATACAAGTTGCAGCTTATATAAAATGTTCTTATTTGGCAACTGCAACGCTAGCGCAACGACAGAGTCTCCGCTTTTGGATCTGAAAGACACCGGTTGGATTCTTGGCCGGGGAAGAGTTTTACATATAAATCTATTTAAATTTGTTAACTTTTAAGCAAGCAAATAAAATTGTGAAGAATTGTAAAAATATCTAAAAGACGCTGCCTGTTCGTGTAGATATACTTAATAAATAAATACAATAATATAACAATAATTAAATAAATAAACACGAACGAACAAAATTTATTGTACGTTCTTCTAACCTCAAAACGCGCTCGCCACTTGTTTTCGACTAGAAGAGCGTAAAATATCGTACGTGAAGCGGCAGAAAAAGTGTTTTGGACAAAACGAGCCTTCGGCTCGGTCCGAAACTGCTCGTTTCGTCCAAAACACTTTTTCTGTGCCAGGTACGTAATATACTATTTCATTCGCGAGGATAAAAAGGACAAAATTTTTAGTTAAAAAACTGATTTCTTAATTGTTGAGAAAATGAAATATGTATTGTCTTCATCGAGTGACGAAGGAAATTTTACCAAACTCACACCACTGTTTTTTAAAACTTACCAGTAATATAGTTGAAACGTATTTTTTCAAGAAATTTGGATATCACAGCCAAATACTTGGGTACCATAGCCAACTCTTTTTTCCATGTATGCTATTTCAAAAACACAAAGCACCCATCTGGTTGTGCAAAAATTATTTACAATATTGATATTTTTCACTTATCAGAGTGACAATACGGTCTGATTTAGGAAATTCAGTCGTCCTAAGTAACATTTATAGCACAGTGTGGCTAAAATATGCTGTTAAGCCATGCCTATCTATGACTAGAGTAGTCCTTTTTTGCACCGTGTTTATCATACTCGCTACGCTCGCAAATAAGGACTACTTAATCACGAATAGGCGAGACTTGCGGATTTTAGCAGTCTGTGCTATAAAATTTTATACGATACTCTTGACTTAAATGGTTCAATTTTACACGGCGCTTATTAGCGCCCTCGCTACGCTCGGGTGTTAACTGCGCCGTGTAAAAAAGAACCATTATAGAACAGTGTGGCTAAAATCCGCTGTTAAGTCACGAATATTAAAAAAATTTTATACGATACTCTCGACTTAACACGGCGCAGTTAGCACCAGAGCTGCGCTCGAGTGCTAACTGCGCCGTGTAAAAAAGAATCATTTAAGTCACACGTATCGTAATGTACTATTTAAGTCATACGTATCGTAATGTACTATTTCATCACTGATCGATAGTTTACAATCAAACATACAATACATATAAAATATAAAATTTGTTCTTTCGATACAAACTTGTAACTTCCATATAATATGTAATAATTCAAAATGCTGGTTCTAGAATTTAAAATACTGAACCAGAACTCAAGGTTTTGAGTTCAGCGACTTAGATGCCGAGTAAAGAAGAAAAACATGTAAATAAGTAAGGAAGTATTTTTCTTCGCCAAAATAACACACTATGTGCTATCACTACTACTTTATAATATTATTTGTAACCTAAAATACTATTATTGCTTGCGTTTCAAAAAATGTTGACCATAATTATTGTGTACATATACTATTTATTCATAATCAAATGAGATTTCATCTGGATAAATATTGGCTGGGTGCACATATCGGCAGCGTCCTCAAAATCTGCCAAAACCCGCATTTTAAATGTTAAATCTTATGGGAACAACATAGTACGAGCGGCCGCCACGGGTATTTCTCTGCTAACTTCCATAAGAACACGCTTTAAAACGACACCGTGCTGGTATCGTTTCAGCCATCCTCTCGTTTTAGCTGCATCCAGCGAATATTTCAACGAGCTTATAGCTGCCGTAAGTAGGTAGGTCAGGAATGGTAGGTCGGATGTGAAATTACTCTTGAGAACTTAAGAGTCCATTAAACCTTTTATTTGAATTTTTTTTGCTACTGTGTTTTCTCCTAAATAAACTTTATTATTTACTTCACTGTAGCGTTCATGTGGCTCATTCGTTACTAAAATAAGGAAGAACTGATTCAGTAAAATTGTTGATTAAAAATTAGTACTTTTAGATAGGATTTTTGTAATTCCCGAATATTAAATTATTTGTAAAAATCCTCAGAATAATATAAAAAAAATGATGCCATCCATATTATTTAGATGAGTCCAAATCATAGTTTGCTTTTCTATAAGCTCAGTATAACTTCGATTTATACTGTTTGATCATTTCAACCGCACACTTCTCAGAATCTGACAAATCTTCTTGAAGTTCTGAATTTTGTGTTTTATTATTTGTTGGTGAAGCTGTAGGCTGTATAGGTGGCATTACAGGTTGCTGCGTCTTACTTTTTGGACCTGGTCGGCGCGGTCTAGTCGTAGGCTGCGTCCTAGAGGAACAGCCGGACAGCGAGGAACACGGAGGAACAGCTAATTTTTTCCCATGGGAAAAAACATAATACGTGCTCATTTAGTCTTTCCAACTTTCGCTATTTATATTTATTATTTATAAATCCTGTATTTTCAATGTGCTATTTACGTCATTTTACATTATGCTCTTCCCCAAACAATATATACACGTGCTACAGTATGTGCGCAATGTTATCTGGGCATTTGTATTATATATATTATGGTATCTAGGTTCAACTATGTGTGCATATGTATGCAAGTGTGCGTGTATGTTTACACTGTATTATGCTATAAAGTGTTGTGGTACAACGATCATTTTTTCATTTTCATTTCCTTGTACATTTTTTATATAAGTTACTAATTACTACTTAGTAATTATTTAAAATTACTTTTGTATAATATTAATAATATTAAAAAGGCTTAATACCTATGTATAGTTATGTTAAAAAACTGAAGTATTTAATATCGTAGTACTATCGAACAAATTGCCAATAAACGTACCGGATTACTATAAAAATGAAAAGATATAAGAGAAATTTTGAAGTTGGTGATGAAGGGATAACAAAAAGAACTGCGCAAAGATATAAAAATGTTCTAAATGAGACCGATACATTTGATGAGGTGAGTAATAACTACAAAAATAATTTAAATGATTCTTACTTATCTACTAATATTATAAAAGAAAAAATATTGAACTAATGTTTTTGTTCTAGACGCTAAGTAGTGAAAGCTCACTTGAAAAAGCAAAGGAAGCTGATTTGATCGATGATTTTGTCCCAGGCAGGGAAAGAATTATTGACAAACTCTACGGTTATGCATCAATACCAAAAGTAGCAGATTCTTTCAGGCAGGCCGTATAATTGAAAAATGTACTTCTGTCCCGTGTTGCATACAATATTTTATTACACACACTAACCAAAAGGCCACCCTTTCCCCTTGATAAGCATTGCGAAAGTGGCATATTTTTTCCGAAAACTAGTTTTGCAGGGCAAAAGTAACATTTTTCCTATAATTTTAATAATTCTTAACAATTTTCAAAAGTAAAAAATTTTTAAAAATTTTCAAAAGTAAAAAATGTTTAAAAATTTTTTAAAATATTTTCAAGAATTTTCATAATTTTTAAAAATTTTCAAAAATTAATAGATTTTGAAAACGGTCTTTTCTGTATTCACTTATCTATCCCTTACACTCTATTGTTGCAATCTCTCTCCATCTCTCCCTTCCGATAATTTCTCTCACACCGTCTCTCCTCACCCCCTCTTCCCCTACTGCAAAAAAATTGCGCGATAATCGCGTGACAATCGCGCGACTATTCCGCGACAAACGCCGGAGGTTTTGGACCAATTTGTCGCCCGATGCATGAAAGAAATTTCAGTATAAAGTCGTGCGATTATCGGGCGATTATCGGGCGATATATAAACCAACTGTCACTCTATTGAAAAAGATCTCACATAATTTTCTTTTCATATAATGAAAAAATTAATTACGAAGTTAATCATGTGATTGATCACGCAACTAATCACGTGATTAACTTGCACTCATTTTTTTATAGAATAATATTTAAAAAACAAATTGCAGAAGTAGGATGCCCTATTTAGGTCTCACTATCCGGATAGTAACATCTAAGTAGGGTAGTTATTAATAATAATATTGAATATAAAAATTATTACAAGTTGATCACGTGATTAATCACGTGATTTTCTGCGAGATTAATAGCGGAATTACTAAGCGAGGTGTCCAATTTACGTGTTACCATCCGCTCCTAACCCCCTCTTCCCCTACTGAAAAAAAAACGCCTTTATATATCACGTGATCATCTCGCGATAATCCCGCGATAAACTTTTTAGTGACATTTTTTTCATGTTTCATTTTCATGTTGTATCCGTATCGACTATGACAAATTTATTTAAGTTGGTTACCGTTATTTTTGAAGCTCCAATCATGCCGGAATCTAGGTATTCTCTTGATAAATTACTATACTCGGAAAGTCAAGCTGAGTTTCATGCTGCCACAATTGTAGTACCTATATAGGAAAATTTGGGTAAATATCCTCTATAAAAGTTTGTCAGTTATGTGAAGCTGAATTAGATTTAGATAATGCAAACAACACTAGCTTTTTCATCATAATTGATCCATCTAAGTTTTTCTTTATCTCTCGGTCGAAAGTGCGTGTTTTCCACATCGATTTTGCAGCAGAAACCAGCATTTTGCTGCACTGTAAGGGAGTCACATGCGCCCTCTGGCGGTGGAGCTAAAAACGTAGGCCGCAGTGCAGAAAATTTAGGTCGCTGCCGCCGAAAGTGTTACCGATGACATTGTTTCTGCATAACGACATAACCTGTGTATCATACATTGAGTTTGTTTTTTAAACATGAAAATAGAAAATAAAATGCTTGAAGATATTTTTTCGTCGGCCGCCCCGACCACATGAGCACTCGCTCCGCTCGTGCATGTCAATGTCGGCGGCAGTCGAAAAATCAGGTTAGGTACGGCTAGTGTTTTCTGCACTGCGCTTTTCTGCGCTGCTCAGCTGGAAGAACAGCTGATCGGAGGTGGCTGTCTGCAGTGCAAGTTGAGATGGGAGATTTGTACTAATAGCAGGCATTTTACGCATCTCGGCATCGCCTTGGGCTCAGGTACACGCAGTGCAGCAAACTACTATTTTCTGCCCTCGTCGCTAAATATACTATTTATGATGATCATTATGACTATGTTGTTAGAGAAAGAGTTCCGAATCATGACCACATAGAAGATGTGTATGATGACAAAAAATATCGTGGATTTGTAAATTCCCTACCGGTAGAAGAAAGACATAGCTATATTAGTGCTGTATTTAATACAGACGGGGCCCCAAAATTTCAGTGCTCGCAATATTCGATATGACCTCTGTATCTGATGTTAAATGAATTGCCTAAACAATAACGAATGAATAAATTAATAACGTGTGGATTGTGGTTTAATAAAAAAAAAACCTGATATGAGTATACTTTTAAATCCCTTTATTGATGTTATTAATAAGTTAAATGAAGGAATTCCGTGCACAATCAAAAATGAAAATAAAAAATTGAAACTCTATGTACTAACGTGCTGTGTTGATTCCGTGGCCAGAGCCCCTATGCAGGGTATAAAGCAGTTTAATGGTAGATGTGCTTGTAGTTGGTGTCTTCACCCAGGAGAATGGGCTGAAGGTAGTATGAGGTACCTTTTATTAACGTCTCCTATTGTTCCTCGAACCCATACGAAAACTGTTGAATTTATGATGATTGCAACACCTGATAATCCTATTGACGGTATTAAATATCCATCACCTCTTATAAATCTGTCGAAATTTAATATTGTATCTGGTTTTACCGTTGATTATCTTCATTGTTGTCTAGAAGGCGTTGCTAAAAAGTTTACGAATTATCATTTACAGTCAATAAGTAAAGATGATCTTCAAGAACTCGATGAGAAAATTATAAAAATTGCAGCCCCGCACCAAATATCACGTTTATCTAGACCAATAAACTGCAGAAATGATTGGAAAACTCGAGAGTGGGAAAACTATGTTTTATATTATAGTGTACCTTTATTAACAGAACACCTAAGCAGAAATCATCTTTCTCATTGGCTTCTTTTTGTCAAAAGCTTATTCATTCTTTTGTAAAGTAGTATTGATATCAAACGATTGGATAATGCCATTCAATGTTGCAAGAGTTTGTAGAAAAATGTGAAAAATATTTCGGTATTAAAGCAATGACTTACAATGTCCACCAATTGCTACACATCTCTAAATGCGTATTAAAGTTTTATATTTTCATTTAAGTCGGCAAATCAGACTTTACTAAAAGCAATTAAATGTTCCAAAGGTGTCACATTATAAATTCTAAGGTACATTAATATGAATCATATGATTTCTATCCTACAGGAGCGAGTATATCCGGATGCGAATGAATTAGTTCAAATGTACTGTGATGATATTCTTGGTGTAAAAGTAATAAAGTTCTGCAAATTAACAGAAAATACTTATACTTCGGTATAGGTAATTGCGTCAGTAATGATGTACTGAATACAGTACAGCTGTCACAAAATTATGCAAAGGTATTTTTTTAAATGGTAAAAGATGGATGTCTATACGAATCTTTATAAATAGTCAAGCAAATTAAATACATAAATAATAAGAAGAAGAATAAAAGAAAAGTTCATACCACGATCTTGGACTGCCAAGCCAAATATACAATATTTTCAGGTTATCCTTTTTGAAAGTAAACATGCAGCAGACAATTCTTTAGGCATTACTTTGGAGATACTATTCAAGTTGGTACTGGGGACAAAATGGCGATGTTACTAACGCGCACATCCTGTTGCGCGCGCAAAAAAACTTAACCAAACTCATATTGTGTAACCAGCCTAAATCGTGCGCTCCGGAGGGTCCGTCCTGCGTGTCCGCGCTTGTTTCTGTCTAATGACAGAAACGTCCTATTAAGGATGTTCTATGGTTACACGAAAGTTAAGAGAATGAATTGAAACTTCGTATTATGTATTCGTTTAGTATAGGTATATACGAAACGATCCATGTTTTCCTGATATTCGTTATCGAACAGATTTCCATAATATTCAAGTTCAAAGTTTGTAGGTTATACACTGGCTCTTATGGAGCGGGGACAAAAATAGTCGATTGACATAGAGTGCGATGTTTTTAAAGTTAAAAGAATGAAATAAAAAACTATCGACCATACTCGGCATAACCTTAAGAAGATCTACGCGAAATTTCAGTTTGCGTTGTCGCACGAATCTCTAAGAAATCAAGCGTAACGTAAATAAAACGTTAAGCTTGTTATAGGCTGCGCGAGGAGGTGCGCGATGAGAGGGAAGCTAGCGCTTGGTGCGGGGGGATGCCCCGTTCCTCACCCTGCCGGCTGAAGGCATAGAACAACCTTGGCACGGTGCGTGTGCTGTAAAAAGCATGTGGTGTGGCTGCCATGGTTATCTATCTACATTATATTAAAATTTTTAAATCAGGGAAATTAGTTGTCTGTAAAAATCCCTTTATTCTGTGAAAAAATTATGTAAAAATCAAATTTTTTACGATAATTATGATCAGTGTATGTTAGTGCATCCTGCTATCTTATTAATTTTTTTTGCGTGAATCAATTTTTTTTAATTGAGTTTTTAAAAATATTAGAATCGTACGTGCGAACACCTGTATATATAGAAATCTATGTTATTTGTAATATCCCTTTGACAAATTTTTTTTTTCTGTCGGCCTGGGGGTCATCCTGACACCTGGACATCGTCCTCAGGAACACCCAGGTGCTCTCGATACTGCACCTGGTGTTCTTCCTTGTAGTAGGTGTCCCGTCGTCCTGGGGTCATCCTGACACCTGGACATCGTCTCCAGGAACACCGAGGTGCTCTCGGTGGATTGAGGCTGCACCTGCTGCTCTTCCTTGTAGCAGGTGTCCCGCCGACCTGGGGGTGATCCTGACACTTGGACACCGTCTTCGGGAACACCCAGGTGCCCTCGGTAGTTCGATACTGCACCTGGTGTTCTTCCTTGTAGTAGGTGTTCCGTCGACCTGGTGGTCATCCTGACACCTAGACATCGTCTTGGGGAATAACCAGGTGCCCTCGGTAGATCGATACTGCACCTGGTGTTCTTCCTTATAGTAGGTGTCCCGTCAACCTGGGGGTCATCCTGACACCTGGACAACGTCCTCAGGAACACCCAGGTGCCCTCGGTAGATCGATACTGCACCTGGTGTTCTTCCTTATAGTAGGTGTCCCGTTAACCTGGGGGTCATCCTGACACCTGGACAACGTCCTCAGGAACACCCAGGTGCCCTCGGTAGATCGATACTGCACCTGGTGTTCTTCCTTATAGTAGGTGTCCCGTCAACCTGGGGGTCATCCTGACACCTGGACAACGTCCTCAGGAATACCCAGGTGCCCTCGGTAGATCGATACTGCACCTGGTGTTCTTCCTTATAGTAGGTGTCCCGTCAACCTGGGGGTCATCCTGACACCTGGACATCGTCCTCAGGAATACCCAGGTGCCCTCGGTAGATTGATACTGCACCTGGTGTTCTTTCTTGTATTAGGTGTCCCGTCAACCTGGGGGTCATCCTGACACCTGGACATCGTTTCCAGGAACACCCAGGTGCTCTCGGTGGATTGAGGCTGCGCCTGCTACTATTCCTTGTAGTAGGTATTCCGTCGACTTGGGGTTAATTGGACGTTGGCAACGGTCCTAATGATTGGGATGCTGGGATCTCGAACTTTATGTGTAATTAGGCAAATTCAATGATTCTGCGCAAGTAACTCAAATTATTAATGATATTTTATTATACAATACACATGATATATGTTACAAACGTAATTATGTTGATATTATATGGATATAAGATGAGATATGGTCCAGATGCGTTGGATGCTGGGGTCGTGGATTTTGAAGATATTAATTAAATGAGGTTTTGTCATGAGATCTCACCTGAGATCTTACGTGTGATTTTTCAATAGGGAAATTTTGTTTTAGATTTGTAAAAAATTTGTGAAAATTCGCAAAGTTGATTAAAGAGAAATAAAAAAAATTTTACAAAAAAACATAATCTCATACTGAACAAATTACGTGATTAATCACATGATTATGCACATGATCAATGACATAATATCATCATTCATTTTATTACGTCAATAATCATGTGCATAATTACGTATATAATCACGTGATGAAAGAAAAACATTGAAAATTGTATTAAAAATCATGTATACGATAATTCGCGCATGATTAATCATGTGCATGTTTCTGACAAATATTTCAAAGTTTCTTATTTATAACGTGATTATATACGTGATTAGGCACGTGATTATACACGTGATTAAGCGCGTGATTATTCACGTGCATGGATTTTGTCAAAATTTTTAAAATGAATTCTTTTTTTGCGTGATCATACACGTATAATGATAAATATAATCACGTGATTATTTTCATTATAGATCATTATGTAATAATAAGAAACTATTATTGTTTAATACAGGGTATATATTTAAATATTTTTGGTCCAAATTCTGATCTTTGTACTCTTTATGAAAATATTTGTATTTTATTTTTAACTATAAATATATAGCTATTTTTATGTCGTATTATGATAATATATTTTTCTTATATTTCATTATTATGTCATAATGATTGTATTATATATGATTTAATTATTCATTGTATATTTTTAATACAATATAAAATTATATATTATATCAATTATATTTGTATGTTACATTTGATCCCCCAAACCGTGCCACAACGCACCCCAAGCATCTGTAATAAATTTCTAACATAATAATTAAGCAATTTGTTGTATGATTATTATATCGAAAGAAAATACATTAAATACACTGATTTTATTAATAGAGTAATTAGATTAAATTTATATAAAAATTGTGGAATAATCGTGGAATTCATTTCAAATAAATTTCTAAATGAAATAAAAATTTTAAAATGCAAAATTAGTGAGCGAGGTAGTCAGTTGTAGCTGTTGAAACGTCGTCATTCGGATGTCAACATATAATCTAACCACCTCATCGACTACTATTGTATTTTAACTTGGATGGAATTAAAAATCGTACAGTTTTGTTACATTCCAGAGCGTGATTCTCTATTGAAAAACCTCAGATGAGAATCATATGTAATTATGGCGTGATTTTTAGATGATAATTAAGTAGGTCCCATTTTAAATTTTCGTATGATACTTATCCGATTTTTATTTGAATCTTATTTGATTCTCATTCGATTAACATCTGACTAAATCGAATGTTATTTTGTCAAATTTTGATTTTGAATTATAAGAGATTTGTGGGGATTTATAAGATTAATAAAAGACGGATTGATACAAATATTTGATAAAATAACATTTGATCGGTTAGATGTGAATTAAATGAGAATAGAATAACAATCAAATGAGAATCAGATAAGTATCGGATGACATTTGATTATTGTTACCGTTTCAATTAAAATATGATTATTTGTTTAGCGTTCAATTGTCCTAGTTTGTAATCAAAATCATTGCATTAGAATAAAATTCAAATGTTCCGACGAAATGATGACAATTGATATCATTTCGTAGGCCGCGTGCACGGCGTTCGTAGAGGATCGTCCGGGGCCGCTTTTCTCCTTCACTGACTGTGACATGAATTCTCATGAAATAAGCCAGTCTGTAAATGAAGGAGGGTACGGGGTGGAAAATGCGCAAAGGCTTTTCCACGGACGTTTGGCTATAGGAACACTTGTGCGTGTACGAATTCGAATGTCGCGTTGCTATGGCAAATTATAAGACAAGAGAAAAGAAGGGGACAATTGAGCGAGAGAAAAGAAAGAGAAGAGAATTTTGTGAACAGCGAACGAGAACAGACGTGTTACGAATTTTGCGAATAAAGTGATAAAGTTTCAAAACAGTCTCTCTCTTGTGATTTTTCTTTGTGCGCGAACTGATTTTGATCAGCTACAATTATCGTCAAATTCTTATTGGGGTTTTTCAGTAGAATAGTAAATTTTTGTATGTTCGCGTGCATTCATATACGTTTACATGTGATTTGGTACGATTTGAAAATTTATTACGACATTATGCAGAAATGTATTGGCCTATTGGAAAATCTCAATTAAGATCTCACTTGAGATTTCATGTGAGATTTTCCAATAGAGGGGAACGTACACTGGTTGGACAAAATAACTTCGAATCGCGCGCCGCATTATGGCCGGTGCTATCAGTGTTAACTGAGTTTCTGTCGGAAAGATTAGATTAGATCGCCGCTTTAGTAATTCGTTTGGTACCGACCTAACCTTTCCGACAAAAACCCGGTTAACACTGATAGCGTCAGCCATATTGCGGCACGCGATTCAAAGTTATTTTGTCCGACCAGTGTACGTGAACATACGTAGACTTATGCAAACGTACGAATATATAATGTACCAAGTAAAAATAGTTATGATTACTTATCCGCCCCCATATGGTGCCCGGCTTTTTTTCATGCAAGTGCTAAGTTTTTATGCTGGTTAACGTATAAATCCAATAATGTGATTACAATAAACTAAATTAATTCTAGCAGTAAAAAATAAAGGATGATTAACGCTAAAATTAGCGTGTGTTGAAATTTTTAATCTTCATGCTCCGATGTGTTAACCTGCAGTGATTGCATTGCACTATAAAAGACATTAATTTTCACAAAATATTTTTCACAGACTTTAGAGATTTTTACAGAAAACTCATTTTTTCAAATAAAGAACGTTAATATAATGTAGAGGATTATGAATCAATAATATTAATTATATAATGAAATTTATACGAATATTTATTGTATAATATATATGTTACTTTATATATGCCATGACATCATAAAATATAGTATGATAATGTGTATCAAATTTTATAAAATGTCATATCAAAACAATTCGAATTTGAAATATATTTTATAATGCATCGTGTAATTTATTTGATTTACATATAGTAAAAAATATTATGACGTTTAAACATGTTATTCGCGAGCGAAGCGAGCGTTTTTGCTAGTATATGAATTATGATTTTTATAATGTACTTTTAATCTTGTGCTGTTGTAGATAACTCATCTTAGATTCTTCGGTAAAGATCGGAAACCCGGAATAAATGTCTGATGTTAAGTTATATCCTATTTATTCAAATAGCCTGTTCAACATCAGCTAGCGTACACAGGTATGTTATAAGAGTCAAACAGTGTTAAAGCGCATGCGCATATAATCTATAGTACGTAGATCTTTTGCCTGAAGGAGCATATATCATAATATATTGTATGATGTAAGAATTATACACTGAGAGAAAAATCATGGACTCGTTGCTGGTGAGTCCCCCATGGAGTATATCCGGCGCGAGCAGCTTGGAGTAATTCCAAGTGCTGCCGCCTGGACTGCGACTAGCGCTATGGAAAATTTGCAGGCGCTCTCTGCTCTCTCCTCTGTTTTTAGTTTTTTTGCAAAATTACGATTATTGTTTAATCGTGAGTGTTTTGTGCATGAGATAAGACGAAGGAAAAAACAGATTTTCATTCAATTAATGTCATCACCTGCTGCTAAAATTATTAAATTAGCTCAGAATAAGAAAAGAGATATTCTCATTAAAGAAATTTTCAAAGTAAATTCAAACTCCCTGAAAAACCTTTTCAAAAGTAATAACCTTGGCAAGAAAAAGACAGTAGTAATAAAAGTAGTGAAATCTCTAAATATAAAAATGTCAAGTAAATGTTTTTTCTTGCTATACGCATTAAGATAAAATTAAAGTTAAAATCAGTTTTTTAACTTTAATTTTGTCTTTTTCTTGCCAAGGTTATTACTTTTGAAAAAAGTTTTTTTAGGGAGATTTCGCATCTTTTACAAAGAAAATTGTCCTTGAAATCTTGATCTATTTAATAGACAACCAGCTACTATTGCTGTACAGATTGATCGCATCGCGCATATAATCGTATGACATTATTATATCTAGTACATAATTCAATTCAATTCAATAATATATATATATATATATATATATATATATATATAAACACAATCGCTTGTCACTGTCACCGAGTAGCAGACGAATGTCGGTAAAGTAGATTAACTGCTGTAACCACTGGCGTATAATACGTATATAACTCACCCGAGGACACAAAATATCGAGAGAATAAATTTAACGAAAAGAAATATACGGAGCAAATTTTCAACTTGCAATATTAAGTTAATAAAGTAATATTTTCGGATAAATCTTTTTAGAAATGAAAGATTAGGTTAATATATTCCAAGTACATACCAACAGATTGAGCGTAAGCGCAATACTAATGATTTGTATGCAATCGAAATTTTTTTTTAGGTTAGAAAATCCAATTTCAAAGTATAATAGGGTGGCTCTGTCTCGAACCGAACTTCGTTCTTTTTCTTGCCATCGCGGCGCTATCGAGCCCCTTGATTGTATACAGAAAGCTTATTCTAATATTTTTATTATAGCATGCCAGTCAAGAATTGTTCCTCCGCAGAAGTAAGCTGTGAGATTTTCTATTGACTTTCTATCTTAGGTCATCGTTCTTGAGAAAGTTGATAAATTCTTCAATATTAATTTATATGCATAATGAAAGCTCTAAAAGGTTGAAATTGCATCAAATATATTTGAAATATAACTTTTTAATGAATTTGCAAGTATATAGATTAAATAAACTAATGTTTAGAGGAGTTCCTAAAAATTTTGCTTTTGTCGGTGATTTGGTCCAATTTTCAACTTTTTTATTGGGAGACCTACAGAAATAAAAAAAAAATACTGGCTAATTCTTCATCAAAGCAACATAAAAAAAGATATCTATAATATTTTCTGTAAACCTAATAGTTTTTCAATTAAAAATCTGACAAATTTTGATTTTTTCAAGTTTGCATGATTTTTGCATAATAGTGTCCATCACTGCCACTAGATTGAACAAGATCCCTTTGTCATCAAGAACGTGTTGTCTTCTCTATTGTCAGCAGATCCGCCGGGGACTTACTTGTCAGTTACATACGCACACAAAAGACTCAGTGTCTTTTACGAAATTCGAGACCATATTGTCGCTTCTAACAAAGACCGGTACATTAGCATTCTGTCTGCGAAGGCCGATACATTTAGCTATTGCCAGCATCGTGAAAAATCCCAAATTTTGAAAAATTTTGAAAAAATTTGGAAAATTTGATGCTGGAAAATGAAATTCATACTTAGTTTTGACACGAGCGTGCCAAATTTACATATAGTAATCTTCATTAAGAGTTGCGCTCTAGGCCTAGTTTACTCCAGTAGATATTGTTCTTATAGTGCTAATACACTTGGTGTGGGGGCGCTACCGCGCTACGTCATCTCTTTTGAGACGCCCATCAAATGGACGTTTCTCAAGCACTTCAAGCACTTCTCAGCATCGTCAAGATATAAACTTATTTTGGTTACGTGATACACTGCGTGTCTTTAAAAGCATTTCAAAAAAGAATTTCGAATTATGTAATACGGTATAGATCTTTGGTTTGAAACATTGTCTTTTGATTTGTTCAGCATACAAATTAATAAATAGCAAAAACGAAAAACTGCTACTCAGTCCATATTCTTCCTTAAACAGTGAACTATAGTTTCACCCCCAATGATTCCTCCCACTCAACAACCCCTGGGAATGGGGTCCGTTAGTACGACCGAACTTATTCCATTGGCCGATCCGATTATATTCCAGTATTCCACCGCGCGGTTACACAAACATCAGCGCATCAAGCACTGCGCAACTTGGCAACAGCTGCGGCGCGACAGCCGACACAGTCACGCAGCAAAAGTGTACGTGTGATGTGTGTGCGTGTGTGTAGGCACTCATAGTTGTGTTTGTGTATGTATATATGTATGTATGTACGTGTGCGCTTACGTAGGAATCGAAGAGGGAGGGGGGCGGAGCAGAAGAAGGAGAAGTGGAGAGAAAATATATAGGCACGGGTGCAAGTGGTGCGCGGGCAGGGAACAGAACAGTCGGAGTCGGGCCGTATACTTGGAAGCCAGCCAATTCGAAAAGCGAGTGTAAGGCGTAAGCGCGCCGACCAGTCAGTGTATTCGTCTCGCAGTCGCAGAGCTCGCTAGCGAGCGCCAGAAGGAAGGAGGCTTTTTCTGTTGCGCGTCATAGAGGACTTTATCGCGAGCAGCCGCACCAGTACACGGAGGGGAAGGGGACGTCGATATATCGCGCTCGGCTGCTGCTTCTGCTGTTCAGCTGCTGCCGGCGGTGTGCTCTGCTCGTCGCTCTGCGCCTCGGTGTTGATTGTCGCCTCTTCTTTGTCGTTTTGCGCGCGCTCTCCTCTCTTTTGTTGTATATTTTTTCGTCGCTGCCGCCGCTGCCACGCAGTTATTAATTAGGCAACGAACGCCGGCGCTTCCTGTACTTCCGTCGAGAATCGCACTAGTAGACACCTGACGCAAATATCGACCGTGACCTTCGGACCCTCAAGTGTGATCGTGATTTATACCTCCAAACTTTTTTACGAGTGGACTATTTTTTTCAAAACAAAAAATTTGGTAAGTACTTATATTTACTTATAAAGGTGGTGACCTTTATAATATCCTTGGCATTTATCTCTAGTCGCGCTGTTTTTCGCGTTGTGGATGGTATTATTATACTCTCTTTGTCGTGCGTGTTCGTAACGTATTTTCAGCTTATAGCTACGTAGCGCGATACGTATACGACTCGCGATGTACTTATACGAATCGTGTATGTGCTTTTTTCACTTATTATTACGATATAACACAAATATTGTGGCTTTTGAACAGAAGAATCACGAGCAGGGTTTTAAAAATATAGTTGTAATATGAGCGATTTTACTAAATTTTTCATCATGGAAATTGTTCTAACGATCAGAATTATTAAGTGCGCAATGTGTAGATAAAGTTTTGAATAATCTATAATAGTCTACACCTGTACTGATTACAATTTATCGTTCATTGGAACAGTCGTGAGATAGAACGTGCGTGGAGTTCATTCTTTGAATTCAACACTTTGCCGGCAGCTCTTATACTCGACAAAGTAAAAGCCGGTTTTGCATCCGTAAATTGTGCAAAAGAATTAACAAAATATTCTTTGAATTTCATTTGGATACAAACATTAAACATCATTGCAAATCTTGTATAGAACCGAGAAAATGAAGTTTTTCATGCTACGTGCAATCAACATTAGAATATACGCATGGTAGCGCCAACTTTACATAAATGTATAAATCTTTGTTTTTGTAACCTCATTTTGCTATAAATCTAGAGCATTCATGTTTTTTACGAGTATTTCTTAGCCGAGAATCATAAGTAAATTAGAGTTCGTCCTTGGTTTTACCGAGATTATAGCTATATTGTTCGTTGCGGCGCACTGTTGTCGCACGGTGGTATATCTATATGCGATTTGTTCTGTTTTCGCTAATTATTTATTAACAGCAAATTTAAAAACTGGCTAAGCACTTTTAGCGCAAAATTATTCGATTCGATATTTTCTTTGTTTTATTGAAATTTGAAAAAAAAATTATGCTTCGAACCATACCCCACACATCGCATTCAATGCTCATACAATTTTTTACAAATTGGATCCACGACATTCGGCATAAAATCTAGTTCAAGTAAAAATCAATACTTTTTATTTTACGTATTGCAATCATAATATTATTAAAATAGTTAATACTTCATTATATTTCATGGTTGTTCGCGCATTAAAAAAAATGTTATTGATATTACTCGAAGGTCAAAATGTCATTGTTTTTTCAGTAAACACGGAAGAAGCTTGCACGCATGCGCAAGTCCTGTATGTACATGCTTTATAATATAATATAATACGATAAAAAAAATATTGTAGCCTTTATTGCACCATACTTCAATGCACTCATAATTTTTTTTTACTTGCTACTCAATATTCTTATGTTATTGTTTCCAATCAATACTTACTAATTAGCTACACTTTAGTTTATGTGTAATGTAGGTAGTAACTATTAAACCATACATCTATTTAATTTAATTATTTTTGACAAACGGTTCAAATATAATTCACGAACATTTCATTTTCACAAACAATAAAAATAAGTCGTGCAAGTGGTAATACAAAATTGTTTTTGTAACACATGCACGATTTTCGGTTTTTTTTTACCTAAAATTAGGGACTAAAGTAGTCGTTTTCCGATCGGCGTGCGAAAAAGTGCAACAGCGGGCGTAAAAGCACTTTTGCGCTAGCTACTCAATTGGTAAATCTTCTAAAAAAGTGAAAATCAGTACATGTGTTACAAAAAATATGGTGTGCATCAAGGGCTAAGCGGGCTTTTTGGCCTCGTGTGGTTGCAGTACTCGTCTGCGGCTCGTAAACGCCCTCGCCTTAGGCTCGGGCTAACGCGCCTTGACTCGTACTGTTCGTACTCGTACTCCACACTCGGCCTAAAATGCCCACTTTACGCCCTTGGTACACAATATACTATTAATACATATTTCTATTTTTATATAATATACAAAGCTTATGCAAATTTAAATTTATTTTTTCAGGTTGACAGATGAAAAAAACTTGCACAAAATGGCGCCAGATCTTGCATTAAGCACAGGTTGCTTTTTATTAGAAAAAAATAGACATTCACCAAGAATCTTTAATAAACTGGCAACGAAACTGGACATTTCTAAAGTTAATACTAAATTGGATTTTATGAAGTCATTAAATTTGTACTGCACGGTAAATTCTGAAGAATCATTTTCAAGAGTTAATAACTGGGAAGTTGTCTTACCTAGAAATAGTTTGCCTCTAAAACAATGCTCAGTTGTGATAAGTGTTGTGAAGTGCGATATCTGTGGAGAATCATTAAACAATCAAGCAGATGTGGAGCACCACAAAAATTTACATAACCGTTTGGCCGGTTTGACAGATAACGGTTATGCTAGTGGTGACGACAGCGCGAAAGAGTCGAATGAAAAAGAAAATATGCAAGAAAATTGCACCGAATGTAACAACAACAATACTATGAACTACACAGAAAAGGTTAAGGGTATCAAAAAACATGGGCACAGAAGAAGAAGTAAAGATGCCGTTACAAAAGTTACTCTTAAAATTGGAGGTGAAGTTATTTCAAAAGTTTATTGCAAAAAGAAATACTTAAGGAAAGGCTGTTCAAAAGAAGACAAAACCAGTGGGAAACATCATCACGAAGATTGCAAGAATTGTAACGAGATCAAGGACATGTTATGTAATAGTAAAATTAATAGTGCGGGTGTGGCTCATGTCCCGGCATCCGACGCGAAACGAGGTGAAAAATCATCTGATACTAATCAGTCCGATTGTAATGCGGTGCGACTTCGAAAAATGGCGGCAGCACTTGTGGAACTTGAGTTGCGGCAAAAAGCTTATCGTGAAATCGAAGGTTCAGACTTTTTCAGTGAGGATGAATGTAGTGAAGAGAAGAATTGTAAAAATGATGCTGTCGTACCAATTCTCGATGATGATCTAGTTGATTCAAACGATATTGATGATGATATCCAAGAAATTCTACGGAAATCCAGAAGTACACACGAGTTAGATGTGTATAATACAAGTAATGAATCTAATACTTATTATGAACAAAAGATTCTCACACCAACACAAGATTTCGAAATAATTACAATTGATGATGAAGGTTGCGACTTAGAAGATGATTGTGTTATTATTGAAGAAAGGTTAGGTAATCAAAGTTTAACAGATCCAGAGAATAGTTATGTCTTCCATGTTAAATACAAAGATAACTTTACAAACGATGTTTCCGGCGTGAAAGACAAAAAGGCTTTATCAGAAAAAAGATTGTTAACCAACGATTTGCTTGAAAACAATCTGAGTGTCTCAAAAAAGAGAAAAACGGAAAATGAATTGAATTTACGAACGGATGTCTCCGAAAATTTGGAAGCTCATAAAATACAAAAAGAAAACAAAAATTACCAAACACCTTCTATTAATCTGAGTCAGTTTGCGCTACCATTAAGACTGATTAATTTCTAACGAGATCCATTTGTTTCCATGCGTTTTACGTTCCACCTTAGGCTGTTATATTATTATTTTAATAATTAGCACGAATAGTTAAGTGAAAAAATCACCTGAATTGGAGATTCTTTTATGCATCCAACCGTGTAATAAACAATAAAGTTATATTGAATTAACGATTGATGAATGCGAACTATTTTTGTATAGTACTGAAGGCTTTTTTAATATAACAATAATATAGCTCAAAGCAAAAAATACGATAATACGTTAAGTATTTATAAGATGTGAAGTATTGCGTCCAAATCGTAAAATTAACTTTTTATATAAAGTATTAAAAATAAATTATTTTTAAATTTTGCAAAATGCTAGTTTTGAAAACGAAATAATTGAGTTTTGTTCGATGTAAATGTTATATATTGCATTTCTATTACATTTTTCAAAAATCATGAAGTTGTCATAAACAAGTTATTTTAAATTGACTGCATTTAAAATTTCCAAAATTGATGCCTTTGTTAATCTTTTAAAAATCAAATCATCATGTGTAAAAAAAGATAAACATACTAATGATAATGTAGCAAGCAAGAATCATCTGTTGTTACTAATGCAAGTCTTGCACCTGAGATACAATTTAGGCATTTGTGATGGCGTTTTGAATAAAATTCAAACCGTGTGATACTAAATGTTTTTTACACTCACTTTCACTACCACTAAATATACCCATTTTATTTTGACCATTCGCTTATTTATTGTAAGTCAATTTAAAATCAACCTTCTTGCACAAAAATTAATCTTATTCTGTATTTTGGTGAAATAGAATATATTTAAGTATAAATAATTTAGTATTTCAAATTTTTTAAATTTTCAAATCCAATTTGAAAATAAAAATTCTGTGCAGACTTAACATATATTCAGATTTATTTTCATAATATATATGTTTGAATAGTTAGTAATCTAAATAGAATGTGATTTTGTAGATGATTTAAGTTGTTATAGAATTTGTATTACGAAATAGATACTCCTAAAATTTCTGAACACCATGTTTCTTTTTTAACTTTTTTTTGAGATCACAAACAAAATTTTCAAGTATGTAAAAATACTATAGCTTTACAAAATTAATTTAAAAAACGGACAAATTCCTTAATAGTGTAAAATATATATATATATAATAATAAAACAACGAAATTTGTTTTTGAAAATCATCAACATATTTCCTGTGCACCATGTGTAATGTACATAGCTAGTTTTAACACGTGTTCTTAAATTTTAATATGGTTTTGGACAAATTATGAGGGCGCCACCGTATCCACACCCAGCAAAAACAGGTCTTCTCATTTGAATCTAAAGTGAAAATGCGTTCCTATAAAGTTAGTATCCCACGCATGTTAGTAGCATGTATATTACGATATCAGTGCGCAAAGTAGTGATTCGAGCGAAGCGACGGTGACAAAAGAACAAGTGTGGATACACCTACGCAGTACACGAGTATCGAATACAATATTTTTTCCTTTTTTGCACCAATTTCAATTATGTGAACTCATTTAAGTTTCCAATATGTCTCAATCGCATACGTTGACAAAACCATGGGGAGAGGTTTGATTGGGGAAGGGGGAACGTAAGTAGGAAAATAGAATTTAAAGTCTAATTTTTCGCGTTTTGTTTTAAAAATAGAGTACACGTGCTTAATCAACTGATCCATATATATTCAGATGATATATTTTCACGTTTGATCCTAAATTCTAGAAGATTGGCTAATTTGCTGGCACTTAAAAAATACAAACAAGGCATACAATAGCTCATGTTGCTTACTTATTTCTTTAGTGTAAAAGTGAGCTGAACAGCATCGCAACTCTAAAGTTGATAAACATAATCAGATACATAAAAACCACGGTGACTTTTTAGAATTTAGCTAATATTACAATATAGTATACTTAAGGAAAAAATAAAGACGTGTATATTTATTTGTTAAATACCATATACATATGCCTTTGAAAGGCATCCTATAGAGGCAAATACAGTTGCCTCTACATAGAGATGGCATACATAAACATTAATACTAATAAACTTAAAACTACATATAGTTTATGTTATTAAATTTTCCTAAGGGAACAAGTTTTAAAGATAAAAAATAAACTCGAGATAATTCTTAATTATGATTATGCTCTCTAAATCTGAAAGAGTGAAAAATGACTCTAAAGAGTGAAAAATCATTCTTTCGGATTTACAGTGTGTTTTTGACTATTTTGATCAAGCTCGTCATTAATGCTTCTTATTTTCTTCCTCATAAAAATAGGCTTAAATACGATAAATGATAAGGCATTGTCTTGTATTTTTCGATCCTAAAAACGTATTTGTTATAGAGAAAGCAGCCATTAAACAGCATGTTATAGTCAAATTTAAAAAATGGACGCACATCAAATATTTTGTTTTTAATAGTTAAAAAAAACTAAGGTAAGTTGAATGTTTATATTGTGATTTTTAATGTGTTAATTTCGTACGTAATAATTATATATTTTAGCCAACAAGCGCAAAAAGCTACTTGTGAACCGAGAAACAATTGTGAGCTATCAAATTGTTGACGTGGAGTAAAATCCTCTAATTAGTAGTGGCATTGATATATTTGATGATTACCGCAACATATGATATGAAGTTCGAAATTGCTTCATTAATTTTATTCCGCGATAATAAAAAAAAACCCTGAGCTACAATTAACAAAAGTATAAATTATCAGTATTCAAACTTTGTCTTATATTGTATATTCTATTTATAACGATGTTCGCTGTGAACATCGTTATAAATTTCCTTTTTTTAAATAGATAGAAATATTGTTTCACGCGTATTTTTGGCGCAGAGCTATTTGAATTGTTTGTAATATGCATTGTTTATTATTAAAATAAATAGATATGATGAGGTAGAAATGATCAGCAGTTAGTAGCCGACTGGCCAGCTCGTTAAGCAGTTTTAGCCTAGTGACATTTTAGTCAGGTTTTTAACTAAAGCAATGCCTTAGGATTGCGATTAAAAAAGCGTAAGCATCAATAAAATTAACTAATAATTATGTAAATTAACACTTCAAAGCAACAAAAAACATTTTTTACACTACCAATACTTACTGACACATTGTTTAAAATGCATCTTCTCATGTTGCCGTCTTAATAAAATAGAAAAACATGAAAAAAAAATCCACATAAGATTGTATGCTATATGCATATCTCTTTCCTCTTTCGAGGTTAAGCACGTGTTTCGCATAATCCAGAATTCGAGCAGTCCTGCGCCATTACCTAAGCAGTTATCGTGTCTTGCCTTGTAGATTCAGTTTGAAAATGCCACACAGAATCTTACTTAAAGTTTTGGTTGAGTCACTTAAATCGAAGTGTCAGGGTGAGCTTTATTGTTGAGCTAATTAACAAGCGTTTTAGTATAGCTTTACATTAAAAAAGCTAACTTTTCCAGAAGGTTGGGAAAAACGTCAAAATGATGTCACATAGTACATACCTAAGTAGTATTGCTTTATAATATGGCAATACCCTCTAGAAACTTTATTATTGCTAATTCCTCTTGTATAAACCCCATTACTGCAATAATGAGGTCTGCGTTCATCCGACTGTTGCATGAAGAAAATCGTCAAGTATTTTTCATATGTGCATGAAGTTCAACTTTATGAAATCTTGGAAAATTTGTAATATTTGATGATAAATGATAATCATTACAAATTTCAAAATTTGCTCCATATTTTTCATGTATTTCAGGAAACAGTTTTAGGCGGTTTTAAGCGAAGCAGTATGTTGACACGTGGGTAAAAGTTATTTTTTGATGAAAGTAGATCTTTCTGGAGTACCCACGTTGCACGCTAAATTAATGGCGAACAACAGTAGTAGATAGGCTATAGGCATACTGGCTCATGCGGATTCTGGCTCACCCCCTCCTCTCTCAGTGTGAGCCAGAATACGTACGGAGTCTGGCTCACCCCCTTTCTCAAAATGAGCCAGAAACCGTAAATGAGCCAGAATGCCTATAGTGTTCTCTACTATTTATTTTTTTATTTATTTATTCATTTAATTTTTTCTTACAAATGTTTGCATGACTGATAGAATAATTTCATAAGTTTGACAGTGTGAAGTGCGCAGGCAGTCTTGTAGATTGGATTATGATTTGTGCAAACTGTGACGCACTTGAAAGATGGATTTGATGGATAGCCATATTGTTGAATGTTGTAGACGGAAAATTTGAATCGTTGAAGCCATTTCTGTTTTAATGCACCGATGACAAAAATTTTTGATGCGTCATGGAGAGCGTCACGAAGCAAGTTTCTAATTTGAGAGTATTGATGTCCATCTGTTTTCCACCTGATGCCATGATAATTATGTTTAAGTCAATTGTTTTCCCTCTGCATTTTGTCTGAGAGTTTTTTTCCATGAGAAGGGATTTTTGAATATTAGAAAAACAGGATCACTATTTTTGTTAAGAGGTATGATTGCTATTTCCTTTAGAATATAATCTTCTTCGGTTTGCTTGAAACCAGTCATGTCTACTGCATACTCCATTTTTTTGGTGCAGCCTAGACGAGCTTCTTGACATTCCCACTGATAGGATCGTACTGAACGACGCGATCGTGTAAGATTAGGCAGTATGCTGAAGTGTGAGCAGGAAAATCTTTTTTAGCCTCAAACTCCAGACGTACATCGACAGGAACGCTCTTGAGAGATTCGTTTTGTCGTGAACAGTCAATAACTATGAGTGGTTCATTCTTGATGAACATAGGCTTTGTCAGCAATGGCTGCGGATCTCTTCCATAGTATGATTTTTGAAAATTAGCATACATATCATAGAGAATTGCATACTGATTGTTATATATGTCGAGATTCATATTGTTGTATGGATAATATTGTGAATTTAAGAAAAGTTTCACATTACTTATCTCACAATGATCAAATCTACTGGCATTTGCAGTTCTTGTAGCTTTTCTCTTTGTTTGTAGTCCGAGAATTACAAAACGAGGTTTCTCCAATTGATTTGAAGTTTTCACTGTCCAGACGTCTTTATTCGTGCTTGGAAGAAGAGGATATTCAAATATCTCCCAAGAACGAAAACACATAGAGATGGGGTTATCCTTACCAATGAAATTCAATAGCTGGATTTTTTGTTTATCTGATGCAATAACATATGGCATTAACCATTCTATCTTCGTTATTTTTACTTCACAATCTTCATAAGTAGTTACGCCAGATGATGTAGTTCCATTCTGGATTATTGCATTTAAGTCGCTTCTCGATCTTGTAAGAATGAGCTCATGCTTCATATTAACTATAATTTTTTTATAGTCTTCTGCAAAGCCCAAGATCATACTCAGTGGAATCGCTACATCAAAGTTTCCCTTTTCATCGACAAACGTTTTGGTATCTTCTTCATCACCAAGCCAGCCTGCGTTTTCTAGCATGTTATTCTGATTCGAATTAAATGAAGTCCATCCTTTCATGAGACTGCTCAAACCGACATTTTTACTTTTATCAATCTCCACAGCATTAATTTCATAACGAATTTCATCAAACAGATGACAAATGCCATTGTTCACGTATTTAGTTTTAGTTGGTGCTGTTAAATCATCTTTTAGTTTCAATTTCCCACATACGTGGATAGAACTACGCGATGGTAAGAGGCATAGATCTTGATGTTGTATAGAAATACGAATTTCATCACTATTATCAAAGCTTAATGATGAGTATGGTTGATGGGCGTGTACCTCGTAATGAGCAATAGACTTATCGAAGACACCTGATTGAATGCTTAGAATTTCGTCCATTTTTCTGGAAGCAACAAAGAATTATACACGTGAATTTTTTCCACGAACTTTTAGTCCTAGGCTTTTCAGAAACTGAATGCTCTTCCGTGTTAACGGTTTGAGTTTCTTTGGTCGACTGATGACTGGTTGACATGATGGCTGACTTATATATGTTCCAGAATTGTAAACGATACCCATTATACAGATTTGACGCGAAGTCTAATAGTAATTTCCTCTCCTCGGAAATTCACCAAATTTCCGTCCTGATCTACAATTCGAATTTGTAGATGATCTATGAACTTAACACTTAGTGGTAGATATATCACATGAGACGGAACTTCTAAGATTTTATATCCTGGAGGCACTCTGGGAAAGAACTCAATGATTCTATGAACTTTCTTATTATTGATGTAAGCACCTGCAGTAATGTTGCACTCTACTCTGAGTGCATTGATTCTCAAAATTTTCACAGGTAAATCAGAGCTGTGTTGAATGTTCTCTTTGAGAATGCGAGGAGCGAAGCCAAGGAGACGGCCTATTGAATCGCGAGGTTTGAGATCTATCTGATGACTGCAGAGAATTTCACTTCTGAGAGTATTGTTGTTAGCTTTCAAAGAAAATTCAATTCCTTTGGATTTCAAAGTTTCTTGTAAAAATTGATTTATAGCATCAATTTCATAGCTGCCCGTAGGGATAGTGATAATATTATTTTTGCTCAAATGAAGTTTATTATTTGAATGGTCAACATTGGGAATAGAGTTGAATGTTAAAAGTTCAACTAATCCCAAGACAAAATTTTTATGCTGTGGCAGTTCAATCGAAGGAAAATATTGCGCTTCTAAGACAGATGAGTTTCCTGAGAGACTCAGAGTGAAGCTATCTTCCATGACTGATCTGATGCTAATGAATCTATTCGTCTGCGAACATCTCTTTTATAGTCTCCCAGCTAAGAAGTAGAGACAAAGATGTCCACATATAAATGAGTCAAAATTTTGATATCTTTTGTAATTGTATTTCACTTCCTTCACGTTAAAATACATCATGAGATCCTTGGGAGGTTTGAGATCACCAAAACTATCGAAATAAAGTACTTCAGGACCACGTTTGCGATAGCAAACCCAGTGAGTGCCTCTATTTTGAAAATCATCCAAGTTTACCACTGCTGATTCATTACGCCATGGACCATCGGGTGGTAGATTATTTCTCATGAAAACACCACGGAAATCTGAAATTTTCATCATATGAGCATATTTTTTTAGATCGTAGTCAGTCAGTGCACGATTTGGCAAAGTTAAATCGAAGTTTTTTTTTTCTACTGACTTAATGACCACGACCGATATGAGGTTTCATAAATAATCCCATTCCACTTTTATAGGGCTTAAGATGAAGACCTTTGCCTAAAGCAATAGCTTCTATGGTCTCGTTATGCCTCTTACTTTCTTCATAATTTTTCTGCGCAGCTTTAGCATCATTAACTGCTTTAGCTATTCCAGCAGCACCTCCTGCTAGAGCACCGGTAGCACTTAGTCCTGCGAACAATGGAATGAGAAAAGGAAGAACTCCACCAATTTTTGATGAAAGCGGCAGAACACGTGGAATGATAACTTTTTTATTTCCACCTACACTTTTAACAGCTTGACGTGCGCCCTTCAAGGCTGATTGAATAACCTTGCGAGAACTTTTACTTGTTGACATTGACTTTTTAGCTGCAGTCACTAACTTATTAAATTTCAGTCCCATTCCAGTTTTTCCTTTTAATTTCATAGCATCGCTAACAGCAAAAGCAAAAGCTTTTTCACCAAGACTAGCATCCTTAGCTCTAACACGCTGCATAGCTTCTTCAGCAAGCATCTTGTCAGCAGCTTTACGATCTCCGTTTTTATCGGAGTAAGCTATGTCGTGTTTTTTACAAGCCTGATCAAGCGGATTAATGCCAGGATCTCCTCTTTTCATTCGCTTTTTCAATTTGGTTCCTGGACCGCAGTATTGATATCCAGGAAGATGCATTTCAACAGGTAAATTATTGATAACTTTATCAAGCAATCCATAGCCTTTCGGCTGTTTCTGAGATTTGTGTATGATCATCTCTCTTAGAGTGTTGATTCACAACTGACATTCATGATATAAAACGAGCGTTTATATTTCGAGAGCTCAATGTTATATTTGACTCTGTTGAGTGAACATGGATTTTACCGAGCAGAACGTCAAACTCCCCGTGACAAATTTCGATTTTGGAAAAGAGAAGAGAAAAAAGCGTCATGGGGAATTACTACCAGATAGTATACGAGCAGTTTTCTGCGGCCCATCGAACTGTGGAAAAACAAATAGTTTATTGGCTTTAATAACACATCCCAATGGTCTTAGGTTTGAAAATTTGTATGTATACTCTAAATCCTTGAATCAGCCAAAGTATCAATTTCTCAAAAGTGTCCTGGATCCGATTGAAGGAGTATCATATCTTTCGTTCAGTGAGCATGAATCTGTAGTATCTCCAGATCAAGCCCTTCCAAATTCAATAATGATTTTTGATGATGTGGCATGTGAGAAGCAGGATAATGTCAGAGCATTCTTCTGTATGGGAAGACATAAGAGTGTAGATAGCTTCTATCTATGTCAATCTTATGCTCATATAGGAAAACATCTCATTAGAGATAACGTCAATTTGTTAGTAATTTATCGACAAGATGATGTAAATCTTAAACATATCTATGAAGATCATGTGAATACCGATTTAACTTTCAACGAATTTCGGAATCTTTGTTCTGAATGTTGGAAGAATGATATATATGGATTCATCGTTATTGACAAAGATCGACCGATGAATGAGGGTAGATACAGAAAAGGATTTTACTGTTTTGCAATAAAAAATGAATTATGAGTCTCAAACTTACAGTTCAGTTGTAGACATCGCCACGTAAGCATGTCAGACTTCACTAAAGAGAAGAATGTTCTTAGTGAGCTCTTGCGAGCTCGTGAGGCTATTAAGAAAAAATACACTTTATTAAAACAGGAGAAAGATGATTTTGAAAAAGTCATCGGTGATACTCTAAAACCAGTCATCACACCACTTGAGAAACTTGTTGAGATGAAAAGTGAAAGCCCACTACAGCAACCATCCAATCACATTATGGATCAAAACAACAGTAAAAAACGAATGAGAATTGATCGATCGAGTTTAATGGATTATACCGTTTATGATTATGATGATAATGATAATAATGATGATGTTTTTAACACAATAACCAATTCTACATTTAAATCCGCGAGTGGAAAAAATGAATCAGCTGAAGACTTTTTATCAATGCTAGATAAAAGCCCTAGAACCATTGATAATATATACGGAGTGCGAAAGGTTGATGAAGTGTATATGATTGGTGATTCAGAAATTGAATTTGATGATAAATATGTCAAAGTAAGAAATGAAAGTTATCCTAAAACGAATGGACTAATGGAATTACTATTTAAAAAATATCCGGATGATCTTTTAAGTTCAGCAGATCGTGCAAATTATCGCAAGATATTGGAAGCAACAAATGCTCATCGGAAAAAATTCAGCAAAGATGAATCTATACGAATGTCGAGAAGTAATAAATATAAGAATGTTTTAGCACCAATGTTCCGCAGCACTCCACGTAAAAAGAATATAAACAGCAGCGGAGGAGGACTTATACCTAAATATAAAATAGCTAAGAAAAATTCTTCCATTGATCTCGTTCATTGGGATGATCCAAACGAGCTTACTGAGAGACTTCGATTATTGATTGCCGAACAATCAGCTGGAAATAATAATCACATCAATGAAATCCAGTCGATTATTGAGGAATTACGCGAAGCTGGGCATATATATTGTCATGCAACTTTCTTCTTTGCATCAGTACTACCATGAGTCTCGATGTGTTTGGAAGAAAACTCGAGGGCTCGCAAGTGAGTCGCGGTCCTCCAGGCATTGGTTTCAATTTTACACCGGACGGTGATTTTGATTTAGAAAATAAGCGACTTTGCAACCTAGGACAGCCCAATCATCCAAACGATGCAATCACCTTGCACTCACTGAAAGTTATTCTACAAACTGAAATAAATTATATAGCTGCTAAAATTGCTGGAATTGGTGAAGTTATAGAAGAATATAAGCAGCAAGTTGAAAAACAGCAATTGGAAGTGAATACAAAATTGCGTTATCTTTATAGTACAACTCTTCGCAATTACTCTGGCATTGATTATATCATTGAAGAAGTGAATAAACAATTAAAAGTTCGTATAGACGAATTTCCAGATGGATTTTCATCTACTGTAAACGATGATGGAACGTCAAAGAGTAGCTGAAGAGCTGCACAAGCCAGCACGTCGGCGATACAAGAGAAGAAAATATGACATACGTGGAATAGATGAGACTTGGCAAGCGGATCTTGTAGAAATGATACCATATTCTAAAGAGAATAAAGGTTTTCATTACTTACTCACTGTCATAGATATATTTTCAAAGTATGCATGGGCCGTGCCAGTCAAGTCAAAGAGTGGTAATGATGTTACTACAGCTATGAAGTCAATACTGAAAGAAGGACGAGTACCGAAGAATTTACAAACTGACCAAGGAAAAGAATTTTACAATTCAATTTTTCAAAAACTTATGAAAAAGCACAATATACACTTATACTCTTCGCATAGTAATCTTCATGCAAGTATATGCGAACGATTCAATAGAACGTTAAAAAATGCAATGTGGACAGAATTCAGCAAACAAGGAAGCTATAAATGGTTGGATATTCTACCTAACTTGCTCAAAGCCTACAATTCGAGAAAACATCGGACAACAGGAATCGAGCCTGAAAATGTTACACTGGCAAATGAGCGAGAAGTCAAGAGACATTTTCCAAATGAAAAGTCGCCAGTGAAAAAACCTAAATTTAAAGTAGGAGATAAAGTATGAATAAGTAGGATAAAAAATGTTTTTGAAAAAGGTTATACGCCAAACTGATCAACAGAAATTTTCACAATAACGCGAGTTATAAAAACAGATCCAGTAACTTACCACCTCAAAGATTATTATGATAAACCCGTCTCTGGTGGCTTTTGTGAAACGGAAATTCATAAAACTATGTATCCGGAAATTTATTTAGTAGAAAAAGTTTTAAAGAAAAGTGGTAAACGCGTATATGTTAAATGGTTAGGATTTAGTGACAAGCATAATAGTTGGATAGATAAAAATGAGATTGTATGAATTATTCAAGGTTTAAATAAATAAGAAAGCAATTGTTATTATATTTAATAATGTATTTATTCATGTAAATTGTACACAAGTTTTAATAAATAAATAAATAGTATTTAACAAGTATCAGTCTTTGTATTTCATTATTTTAGCATGTGGTGAACTTAAAAGAAGTTCCACCCTGATATGTTATAAATAAACTAAGTTTATTTGCTGTGTTAGAGAGATTATTGAAAAATTCTTGATCTTTCAAGATTGCTGATGAAATCTTCCCGGGCAGAAATATTTGAAAGCTGTCATCGATCTCAGCCACGATCTTTGTGCCGAATCTGGTCTTTACTTCCTTGAGTGCAGTCACCATGTACTCATGATCTTTTTCCAAGTCCGTAACTTTCTTCTTAGGCAAGAACTCGCGCTCAGCAATCTTGTTGAGTGCAGATAGATCCATTCTGAAAAGTGAAAATAAGAATGAAAGTTAGTGAAAAATGTCTTATAGGTGAGAATTTAGAGAGAGAGAACTAAGAAATAGAATTTACTTATTTTAGAGTTAGGTGAGTCTTGGTCTCTTTGCACAAGATTGGTTGTTCGCTTCGATTTCTCGAATGTGCTCTTCATCGTGTTTCGTCCGTTCATATAGCCCGTTTCCCACCACAATTTCTGCCCCTTCCATAGCCTCTAGTAATATATCATTTCTGAGGCAATAAGAATCTTTTATCATCGTGTGGACTTAGAGCAATTTTTTCCCGTTTTTAGTATGCACAATGTGTAATTTTGAACGAATATTACACTGCTCACGTTTTATAATAACAAGATCCTGAAGGCATTTTCGATAATCTTCAAACGTGATTGATTTCTTTACAACACTAGATTTTATACCTTTACCTTTTTTCACTGTCACGGCTCCATTAATCAAAATACTGTACATTTTACTTCTTAAACCAATGAATTCTGTCATAATCTTGCCACAGCATTCGTCTTTCATCAATCCAGGAACTTTTTTATTAACACGTGGAATTCCAAACTGATTATTTTCATCATAATCAGAAGTATCAAATTTATGTACATCTTCTTTCATTACTTGATACATATCTACATCCTCAATTTCATATATTAAACTATTAGTTTCCGTATACAGGAGTTTGCATTTTTCTCCAACTCGCTTTTTCATATATGAATAATGAAAATCATATACTAATGTTTTTGACAAATCTAGAATTGAGAGACCAACGTATATTGGTTTTTTGATTGTAATACTTGTCCTTTTCAGCTGTATGGCAACCAAATTTTCATCGAAGATTGCACAACTGTGAAAATTTGGCAGAGCTATGCGTGCTTCTGCTTCGTATCTGCCTGTAAATTTATTTACTAATCGCACATCTACACGTTTCCGCTCTCGTCCAATACACTTTCCATAGACTGCATTAATTATCAATTTGTAGAAGAGTTTTTCAAACTCATTCTTTGCCTGCTTTCGCTTTTCTGTGTTAAATTCAACTTATGGTTTGAGCCACGCCCTTTGCTCAAAACTCAAAATCCTATGCACCTTTTTTAATCGAAGTCCATTATCTAAGACCTGCTTAAGTGCTCGATAATGAATGACATACCTTTTCTTGTCATTCAAAGTCGTGAGAAGTTTCTTTTGCTTTGAACCAGGTGGTGCAAGATGTTCTGCGCAAAAAGGTAAATCCCTATGATCATCATGTATTTCTTCAGGATACTCCAAGTCAACTTCAGCAAAATAGCCTATATCAGAATCTGGTGGTGTATTGAAAAAACTTGGATTTGCCTCATAATCAATCCATTCAAATTTTCCAACTGGTAAAGGCTGTACCATTGCCCATCCATAAAGATTGTTGATATAAGAGAGTCTTTGTTTTCTGATCCTTATTGTATGAAGAACCCATATATGGATTGTTTGCCTTGGCATATCGATTACAACACTGACTTATTCCACCTCGAATGCCCGATTCGATAAACATTAGCATGTCAATATCTGTAAGAAGCTCCAATTCTACCTTTGTCATTTTTAAAGCTGTTGAAAAAGTTAGTCCAGGAGTCGTATAAAAGTGAGCAGGACATAAATCATAGGCTTTAAGAGATGTTTCTCGAAAACTCTCGAAAACGTCGGCCAATAGTAAAACATCGGTTTTCAGATAAAGATCTGAATATTCTCCCAACGTACTAATATTGAACTTATTCCAAACTTGGCCAGCATGCTTATAGTCTTCTTCAACAATATGAGAATCTGTCAGCTTATTATAAAAATCATTCTTTTCTGGCAATTTTGTAGTCGTCAACTTATCTAATCCATTTACAAAATCATATGGAAATACACCTTTTCGTCAAAGGAGATCTATCTTTTCATCTGTAAGTCCATCTGATCGAAATTCCTTTACTGCTATTGGCACATTTTTCGGATATGATGCAAGCTTTTCCAATGATGAAGGTAGAAAACAAACCATGCTGCAGCTGTATGATCTATAGCCAGATAAGCTATCATCAAAACTGCATTTTATGAAGTATCCTATGCTGTATGCAGTTCGTGCAGTTGGAAAGCATTCTCATTCTCAGTAGGTTTCAATAAACATTCAAAATCCGCATAAATAACAAAAGGAACCTTTTCACTCTTACTATAAACTTCGAATTTGAGAATATTATTCTTACAATCAGGCAAATTTATTCGACAATCATTTAAATTTTTTTTACAATCGCTTTCATTATCAAAGCCAATCACTGATTTTTTCTTTTTTTTTTTAAAGAAAGAGGAATCTATATTATCAATAAATAATAATTTTTATAAATGAATAATAATTATTATGATATTATTAAAAGAAATGTCATTATTTTTTTTTTTCAATGAAATAACGTTGAACAAAGTGGATTAAAGAGAAAGGAAGAATAATGTATACGATATTATTTTTATTTATTTACACCTTATTCTATTTTCATACATCATCACAAAAAAAATAATAAATTTTTTACATTACTTTACTTTTTTTTGGTTTCTTTTAAATTTTGATACATCGATAGGGTCGATTATAATTTCCATGTCGATAATTCGCGGAACATTTCTTTGTTGTACCTATTCCTGTTGCTTCTGCTGCTGCTGTTGTTGTTGCTGCTGCTGCTGCTGTTGTTGCTGTTGTTGCTGCTGCTGCTGCTGTAGATGCTGCTGATGTTGTTGCTGCTGCTGTTGTTGTTGTTGTTGCTGTTGTTGCTGCTGCTGCTGCTGATGTTGATGCTGTTGCTGTTGTTGCTGCTGCTGTTGTTATTGCTGCTGCTGCTGTTGATGCTGCTGCTTCCAAGCATGAATAAACACGTCTGGACAGTGAAAACTTCAAATCAATTGGAGAAACTTCGTTTTGTAATTCTCGGACTACGAACAAAGAGAAAAGCTACAAGAACTGCAAATGCCAGTAGATTTGATCATTGTGAGATAAGTAATGTGAAACTTTTCTTAAATTCACAATATTATCCATACAACAATATGAATCTCGACACATATAACAATCAGTATACAATTCTCTATGATATGTATGCTAATTTTCAAAAATCATACTATGGAAGAGATCCGAAGCCGTTGCTGACAAAGCCTATGTTCATCAAGAATGAACCACTCATAGTTATTGACTGTTCACGACAAAACGAATCTCTCAAGAGCACTCCTGTCGATGTACGTCTGGAGTTTGAGGCTAAAAAAGATTTTCCTGCTCACACTTCAGCATACTGACTAATCTTACACGATCGCGTCGTTCAGTACAATCCTATCAGTGGGAATGTCAAGAAGCTCGTCTAGGCTGCACCAAAAAAATGGAGTATGCAGTAGACATGACTGGTTTCAAGCAAACCGAAGAAGATTATATTCTAAAGGAAATATCAATCATACCTCTTAACAAAAATAGTGATACTGTTTTTCTAATATTCAAAAATCCCTTCTCATGGAAAAAACTCTCAGACAAAATGCAGAGGGAAAACAATTGGCTTAAACATAATTATCATGGCATCAGGTGGAAAACAGATGGACATCAATACTCTCAAATTGGAAACTTGCTTCGTGACGCTCTCCATGACGTATCAAAAATTTTTGTCATCGGTGCATTAAAACAGAAATGGCTTCAACGATTCAAATTTTTCGTCTACAACATTCAACAATATGTCTATCCATCAAAACCATCTTTCAAGTGCGTCACAGTTTGCACAAATCATAATCCAATCTACAAGACTGCCTGCATACTTCACACTGTCAAACTTATGGTGCGAGAGGCATCTGTGCGTTCCCTACAAAACCCAATCAGATATCTCTGCAAATGATTTTTAAACAGCAGTGTTGTCTTTGGGAAAGTGAAAGGGATAGTACCTGTGGGATTTGTATGTATAGTCGGCGGTCAATATTTTCTATCTTCGCGTTTCTCAGTCAGAAAACACCTGTGCGCTGGTCGTCGTCCATATCTGCGTGAGGATCGTATTGGAAATGTGATGGATAGTACCTATGCAATCTGTCCGCGCAGAAGGGCGACTAACTTATCGCAGTTGTGAGGAAAAACACATGTCGCTGGAAGCTGTATATATCTGCGTGGGATAGTTTGTATACGTATCCCAGAATTATCTACGCTAAGTTTGTATAAGGAGCATTTCTCGCATACATTGCGTAAAGTAGAGGAAAACACCTGTGCGCGGGTCGTCGTCCTTATCTGCGTGAGGATCGTATTGGAAATGTGAGGGATAGTACCTATGCAATCTGCCCGCGCAGACGGGGGACTAACTTAACGGAGTCGAAAGGAAAAACACCTGACGCTGGAAGCTGTATACATCCGCGTGGGATAGTTTGTATACGTATCCGAGAGTGATTCCTAGGCAGTCTGTAGTATGCATAATGACTCCAGTATAATGTGTAAAGGCATGGGAAAACACCTGTGCTAGGGTCACCGTCTGTACCTGCGCGAAGGAGGAGGAGCATGAACCCACCGCTAAATTTTTTCGGGACACGGAGAAGGGAAGATTGGGACTTATACATACTACGGTTACTGGCTTACTTTGAGAGGGGGAAGAATTCTCGGTCGCTAGGGGAGGGAAGGGAGGGATCGACACTCCCTCTATCTAAAAATACACAGCTCGGATTCTGGCTCACTTTGAGAGGGGGAAGAATTCTCGGTCGCTAGGGGAGGAAAGGGAGGGATCGACAATCCCTCCATTTAAAATACACAGCTCGGATTCTGGCTCACACTGAGAGAGGAGGGGGTGAGCCAGAATCCGCATGAGCCAGTATGCCTATAGCCTATCTACTAACAACTGATATGTGAATAAGTTGAAACGTATATGGATGATGTTTAACACTTGAATTTATTCTAACAAATTCTATACTAACAATAAGTACAAAGTGTTGCAGAGACCGAAAGGTCTTGTGTGTTCAGAGGTTACAATATTTCTGTTCTGGATCTGTCGGGTAGATGCTGCTGAGGACTAGCAATGCTGTAGTTGGAATTGGTAAAAGAGGGCATGATGGCAGAGAAACGTGCTTTTTCCGTCAGCGAGAGGATTAGACCAGGTATGGAGTTTTTTGAGAGTATGAACCGTAGAGGGGTTCAGGTAGGCGGAGTAATTCGGAACGGTTATTGGGTACGAAATCTCCGTACTGCTATGGATAATGGAGCTGATCTTTTTATTAGGATCGGAAAAACCCCAGCGACGGAGATATTTTATGATACCTAGAAATGACGGTTGGGAAAACCCAAATGGCAATTAAACTTTATGCTACCTAACCCGGTATACTATAAAGTGCGTCATAATGAGCGTCTACGTGATAGAAGCGTAGCGTTTTACATGTAGGGACACAATACAGTACTTTCTACGCAGCCATCAGATTTTTTCCCCATCGCTATTTTATTTATCGTACATGTGAGTATGTACAGTAAGTACTTGTGCATGCAAGAGAATTTGAGATTTATTACAAGTTACAATTCTTTTTTAAAAGTATTTCCTATAATAGAACAGGAATTTCTATAAAGTAGAGTTTTTATTCATACATTTTTATCAGTACAGAATACGGAAAATGTATACAGTTGTATGAAGGTAAATAAAGCAGGTTTCTTGGGTACAATATTTTTCGTGTTGCTTTCGTCGTGAAAGCTTGGTGAAGACCGAGACCGATGATGACGCTTTAAGCTCGCCTCAGTGATGCGCTTCGGTTATTTTCAAAGGGAAAGCGTCGCCTGCCGTCATATACAGCGAATCTGATTTTAAAAGCGTCGTTTGCTATTAATCTGTTGAAAGATACAAGAAAAGTTTCAAAGCCTCCTACATTTTCTTCTCTATAAAAGTGATACCGGAAAATTGAAGCCGAAAATAGCCGTTAATTCTGATAAATCGAGAAATGTGATTGGTTAAAGGCGGCTCTGTAGCTAATATCTAAAAACTTACCGTGATTGATTTTTTTAATGACGCTAAATTTAAAAAAGTTAAACCTTTAGATGTAGCGCACGTGGAGCGCGCTTAGATGCACCTATTTATTTATTATCAGAAACTTAATATTAAATAAAAATTTTGTAATAGTATAAAATAAAATAAAATAACAAAGTGACAGATCAATTGTATGACAACCTGAATAGATATTCTTATTTCAACTATAATAAAAAATTTTGAATTCTAAATTAAAATGCTTATTTACTAAAATAATTTCCCTTCATTATAACTATATTAATACTGAATTTGTTAGGTTACAATGTACCTTTGATCTTGGTAGCAGGGTGTTACTAGACAAAGTTTTGTAACCATTTATTGCACTCAATTCTCTCGTTCACCAATATATCTAATTAAAATTTGCCTCGCTGTAGTGAAGGTTTCGGTAGATGCATTCTCTGTAATGTGGAAACATCTGTATATGTTGATATGCTAAATCGCATTTGCAAGATGAGGTGAAGACTATGTCATCAAGAACTATTAGGTCCTTATGCTGTGGTTGTTATTTTAGAGGGTACATTGAGTTGATAAAAGTCTGCTTACATTTTACACCTCTATCAATTATAGATAAGCTTTGTTAGAACCTAAGTAGTTTAGATCACCATATGACATGCGGTAGTTGTTTTTTTTTTTTTTTTTTGTAGAATCGGTTTGCATGGTGCTTTACTTGCTTCTCTTGAAGCCGTCTTGATGTTATTGTTTTCAGTCATTTCATCTGTGGTGGCCACACAGCACCCACTCGCACACTCACACTAACACACGCTCTCATACACACACACACACACATTCATATACACACTCGCACTCACGCACGCGCACGCGAAGATTCCAGCGTTCGTGCCTCGAACGACGCGGCCCGGATTAGAAATCGGTTTTTCCGGTCCGGCCGAGCGCATCTGGACAATTAAGTCCTCCGCATCGAGGAAGCCGTAAAACGCTCGGGCCCGCCCTCGAACCCTTTATTGCGGTCCTCCGCATCTCGATGCGGGCGGCGAAAGCTCGCCGGCGCGGAAATTCTCGACGCAATAAAACGATAAACGCCAGCCGCTTGGGCCAGCTGACCTCGCCACCGACGCGCTGTCCGGACCGCGCGCGCTCCGTCCCTGCCAATCCGATCCACGATCGGTACAGGAGGCGGAACGGTCGAGACTCTCGACGATCGACGCTGGAGCCGACCAACGACAGTTCATCAGGAGACACGACACGAGTCGCATCACACCCAGTCCCTGTAGCGCGAAACTTCCACGAATAAACCGTCACGTCTAAATACTAAGTTCTGTGTTACTTCTTTCCTCACATCTTCTATCACTCTCCTGCGCCACCTCACTCCCAAACATCTATATCATCAAAATCTGTTTCTATAGGTTTATTTTATACTGTTATTTAGTTTTTCCTTAGTTGTATCTGTTATTTTTTGACGAAGTGCAAATGTTTTATTTTTATGCTTTCCTTCTTGATTCTACAGTCGCAACATATGGCGTCTTGTTTGATGTGTCTGTCTGGTCATTTGCTGCCATCCAGTTAGTGTTGTTGACTTCATCTATTAACCTTTACTTATTAATAATCTGAGTTGCAATATTAGTGATTTTATCTATGATTTCTTTTTGAGTGTTATAATTTAATATTTTAGTCCAAATGTAGGTAGACATACGTCGGTGAGAGTGTTTGTAATTTAGTTTGCACTTACCTTTTGCACATATGTATGTGCGAGCATCTATTAGCAATTTTTCGGTAAGTACATCCTCATGGGCTTCAAATGTAGGACGTTTGTTCCTGAGATTGCTGATTTGATGTGTGTGGGAAATTGTTTCAGTATTAATTGAGTATTACCTTTTATTAACAGTGAATAGTATATTTTTTTTTTTCAAATTTTGACAATCAAGTTTGTATGCCATTCATCTTTATGTTATATTTTTCGCAATCCAGTCTCTTATTATTTTTTTTTATATTTTTAGGCACTACCGCGACACGGAAATGCCTTATAGTTTTGTCATCAAAAAATGTGTGAGATGCGATATCTCACGGAATTTTCGACAGATCGGGCTGAAATTTTGGGAGGAGTCTACTCTATGTTTTTTCGAAATGCGGGCACAATTAGTTTAATTTTTGCGTGTTTTTTGAATGAAAATTTCGGCGTTGCACAATTATCTCTGAGATACTTTTATCAATCGGGCTGAAAATATAATAAGGTGTAAAATTTTTTTCGGCTTGATCCTGCATGTATACGCAGAATGCGGTCACGTCCAAAAATCGCTAAAACGGTTTTTTGTCTCTAACTCGAATTCTATGCATTCTACAAAAAAAGTTAAATAGAAAAGTTGTAGATCTCAAAGAAATACAACTTTTTTCTCTTAATACTTAAGCATGAAAATGCTTGTAATTCGAGTTAATCACAAGCATACATTTTTATTAAATCGAAGTTTCAAAGAAATAACTGAATACTGTTGAAAATGCTTTGTAATTTCAAACATTTCTAAACTTCTTTTTTCATTAATTTTGGTTTTTAAGAAAAATTATTTACCTCCCTTGAAAAGTTACTAATTTTCTAGATTGCTAAACTTGGCAAATTTAAAAATTATTAATGCGTTGAGAAACGATTTCCTACACTAATATTCTGTAAAGACTAAGAAATTTTAGCGTTAAAAAATACGTGGATAAACATTAATCTGCATTGATGATGATTTTTGGTGATTTTTGAAATGATTTTTTCCGTGTAGGTACAACGAAACTTTCGTGCAGGTACATTATAGACATTTGAAGTGCCTTAAAATAGCCGATCACACAATATTAAGGATTAACGTAATATTACATATGATACAGTTTACGCAGATATAGCTCGGGAAAATAAAGAATGTTTCAGATCGCATGAAAGCTCTTGAGCAAATACATATGGGCAGGTAGGTATAGGAACGCAGAGAATACAACTTTATACCCTACGCACAGAGGGGAGTGTCTTTCATGAAAAGCTATGGAACAGCTGTAAAAACCTATTTCAAAAAATGGGCCTTTCTCACAGGCAGCTCGCAAGCAGTTGCTACGTTTATTCAGGTGCCGTTTTTTTCTAGCGGTCAAAATCCTCGCTTGCTACGCTCGTTTAGAGACATGTAGTATAAAATTCTCAAATTTACCGGGTTAAAACATAAATTACCTCTACTTCCCCATTGTGACACTCGGTACAATGTTTTGTGAATTTTGTCACTGTTTGTAGGATTCCAATTGAACGCGTGGTTCATTTGGACTAAAATTTAGAAGGACACTTCGTATACTTCTAATTTTGGTATGATTACAGAGATTTTAGTTTGAATGAGTAGGGCAGGAAGATTGTAGAGAAGGGGAGTCAACGGGATAGGAGTTTGAAGCCAGAAAATAGTGAAAACTTTTTCAGTCATATTCCGCCGCATGGTGGCGCTTTAAACAGTTGTCTTCATTGTGACGTCACTTCCCGGAATGATTTAAAAACGAGCATTTTCAATGAACTAAATTTTATTTTATATATCGGAAATTATACCTTTTACAATAAACAAATGACTTATTATCTAATCATTTACAAATTCAATGAATATTGTTATAAATTAACTGATGAATCGAAGTTTATATGTCGACATAGAAACTGAAAAAATTTGATCGTATAAGTATTGTATGTACGAAATGTTATTTAATGAAATGATAAAATAAAAATTGATAAATATTGAATACACACACAAAGCAAAAACAGGGAAATGAAACTTAAACAAAGATGCTCCGTGTAGGTTATAGCAAAACACGTAGCAGACGAGCTCGAGATGCGTGTGCTCACGGGGCTCGGACACTCGGCCCGCTCGGCTCAGTCCCCGATTAGAAATTGAGTACGGCGTGCCTGTGGTAAAATTAGGCCCTGAGTTGGCATGCCTGAAGTTACCTTAAGGTTAATTTTCATGCATGTAACGGGAGGCAGGTGTGGCACGGATTTGGCTTCCACAGCTTCAAATGTTGCGTAAAATCGCCTGAATGTAGCCGGAGAATAAAATAGAATCCGGGAAATACGTTAGAGCAGTAGGAATCCTGAAGTTCTTATATTGGTTTGAGGTTAGATCTCTTGGATATTTTGCAGAAATATACATTAGAAAATGTATAACAATTTAAAAAGATTATCTCAGAGTAGTCGCCTGAGAATTCAAAATTTTTGTCTAAAACGAAAAATAATTCAGTCTGAAGAGAATGGTGCATACTCCAGTAAAAACCCGTACATGCAAGACACACATGAAGAGGAATCTACTCAGCCAAAAGAAATTATAGCAGTAGTTCAACCAGTTATTTTGCAATCTGATCAACTCACAACTGATCAATCAATTGTTGAATCTAACATGGTTTTAACTGAAAAATGTCAAAAAGAAAGTGTTTTTGAAACTGTAGTTGACAAAAGTACATGTGACACAGAAGATCTGAAGATAAACTTTGATAGATTTTCTTCTGACAGTGATACGGATAGTGATCATTTTGAT
>QLSS01000093.1:401270-418627 GCA_024372645.1 Trichomalopsis sarcophagae
AAACTTTGATAGATTTTCTTCTGACAGTGATACGGATAGTGATCATTTTGATGATAGTGATGAAAGTGAATGTTCAAATGGAGCTGATGGTGTAGCTATAGATTGCTAAGCTTCTAGTTCTGATAAATTAGATATTGCTGAAGATTTGAGAGCATGGAGTAAAAAGTTTATTGTTCCGTATTCACATGTTGATGGTCTTCTATCAGTGTTAAGACCTTATCACTCAAATCTTTCACTTTCATCTAAAACACTCATGAAAAGAAAAGACCAATCAAAGTACGAAATTAGAAAATTTAATCCAAATGCTATTGATGATGATTCAGAATATGTTTATTTTGGAATTGAAAAACAGTTAAAGCGCATCGTCAACCCTGATTTATACCAGGATAAAGCTTTGAAACTTCAATTTCATTTTGATGGTTTGCCTCTTTATAGTTCAAGTTCAAAGGAATTCTGGCCAGTGTTAGGAAAAGTATACACAAACAATAATTTATATCAACCTTTTGCAATAGCTGTTCATTGTGGTAAGGGTAAGCCAAAATGTGTTAAACTATATTTGAAGGAATTTACTGAAGAACTTAATAAACTTTTAAATATTGGAATCGACATTGATGGAAAGCATTNGATAGTGATGAAAGTGAATTTTCAAATGGAGCTGATGATGTAACTATAGATTGCGAAGCTTCTGGTTCTCATAAATTAGATATTGCTGACGTCAATCCTGATTTACACCAGGATAAAGCTTTGAAACTTCAATTTCATTCTGATGGTTTGTCTCTTTATAGTTCAAGTTCAAACGAATTCTGGCCAGTGTTAGGAAAAGTATACACAAACAATAATTTATATCAACCTTTTGCAATAGCTGTTCATTGTGGTAAGGGTAAGCCAAAATGTGTTAAACTATATTTGAAGGAATTTACTGAAGAACTTAATAAACTTTTAAATATTGGAATCGACATTGATGGAAAGCATTTTACTGTTTCTGTTATGTGTATGATTTGTGATCGTCCTGCTCGGGCATTTGTGAAGTGCATTAAAGGTCACACCGGTTATTATGCATGTGAGCGCTGTACAGTTAATGGGTGTAGACTAAATAATAAGACTGTGTTTTCTCTTGATGAAGGAGAATTAAGAAGTTATACTTCATTTAGAAACCAAGAAAAAATTGATCATCACCATGACATATCACCTTTAGAATCTATAAATCCATCAATGGACATGGTAAAAGATTTTCCTTTAGATGTAATGCATCTTGGTTGCCTAAGAATAATGAAGCGATTATTGATTGAATATTGGACAAAAACATCTACAAAAATATTGAAAAGAAATAAAATTCTTAGAATTTCTCAACGATTGATGAATCTATCCAAACAAGTACCAACAGAATTTCAGAGAACTACAAGATCTGTTCGTGAAATTTCAAAGTGGAAGGCCACTGACAATGAGTGCAGATCTTTTTCTTTTATATAGAGGATTGTTTGTTCTAAAAAATATTCTTCCTGACAATCTATACAAACATTTTTTATTGTTAAGTATAGCAATCCGTATTTTAAGTTGCCGATGCTTATATGATCTTTTTTTGGATGAAGCGGATTGTTACTGATGAATCTATATATGGTAAAGACGCTTTAATTTTAAACTTTCACAGTTTGGTACATTTAAGTGATGATGTTAGACATTTCAATTGCCCACTGGATGACATTTCTGCTTTTTCCTTTGAAAGCACTTTAGGAAAAATGAAGAAATATTTGAGAAGTGGTAACAAACCACTATCACAATTGTGTCGCAGACTAGAAGAAGACTACATGTTTCATAAGAATATACCAAGAGAACGCCCAAAGTCAACTATTGTAAAATTAAAAGCACAAAAAGTGAAAGGAAAGTGTGAAAAGTTATTGATTAAAAAAGGTGTAGTACAATGACTGTGAGTTAAGCACAAAATCACCTAACAATGTTGTTTTGTTAAAAAATCATGATGTGCTCCAAATTGTAAGCATGTACAGTACCAATAACGCTACAGAAATTTATCTTGTTGGAAAAAAGTTAAAAGTTATCCAGCCAGCCTTGAATTACCCAACCAATTCCTCAGTATTTGATATATTTAAAATAACGTTAGATGGTAGCTCTGAAATGGTTACAATTATGTTGAACCACGTTAAATGTAAAATGGTTTTATTGACAATCATTGAATTAGAAGAAGATTTAGGAGAATCATATGTTGTACCAATTCTTCATATGAACTAATGAATAATGTGAGTAACATAAATATTTTATTTCATTATAAAGAAAATATTTGGTATTCATTTTTACAATGCATTGTTATTTAGTTGATCAGTTTTCCTACTTTCTGTTTACAGAAGTTAATGCAAAAATGACGAGTCTTGAAGCTAAAGTAATTAATATCCAAAAAGATGTGGATGAAATAAAAACTTTAACAGCAGAGAAAAGGCCTTTTAAGGAATTTGAAGAGATATTGCCACTTAACAAATTTTCTGAAACGCATGAATTAACTTTTCCTCTTAAAACTATGGATGAGTTTATAAGTTTCGAGGAAGAACTTGTAAATGGTGCATTCAAAGATTTGGTGAGTTATTTAAAAAAAAAAATTATTCCCTTAAAATGCTCAGTTTTATTTGGTTTAATATTATTGAATTCTTCCTTTTCTAGAAAGCTCATTTTATATGTACGATCAATACTAACTATGATTTATTCCAAGTTTGTAATATGACTGTAAAAAAATTGCTCTCTTGAGAGGTAATGATGAGTTTTACTGCACAAAAGCAGAACAAAGACAAATCCAAAAAAATGTTTAAAGAAACTTCACTGTATCAATGTTTGAAAAGTAAGAGAATAATATTATTTAACATAATAATAAATATCGTAACAATTTTAAATCTGTATATTGTTATTTCAATTAAATTAATAAACTCTTTTACAGAATCACTGATGCATAGCTATAGTGGTAAGCATATTGTTGATGACAAAACGTTATGCCGAAATATTGGCATTATTATCAACAATGTGACAGACTGGGAGGGCTACAGAGCTAAGAGACAAAGATTAGTCAACGAATGATTGATTAGAAAGAAGTTACAAGTTTGTACTGTAAAAAGAAAAAAATTATTATATAAATTGCGTACTAAAAAACCAGAGTTCTGTAAACATGACACAATCTAAGTGTTCCTTATATATTACTGTGTTACACTGAAATGTAAAAAAATGTTTAACTAATTTAAATAAATTATACTTATACCCATCTTTAAAGTTATAATTATTTTATTTTACATTTCTTTAAATTGTTCTATACTACTATTTCTATTTTTCGATTTTTGTTTGCTACTTCAGGGCCGTATAAGGTCCTGATCTAAAAAGCGGATTCATACAAGGACGAAACTTCAGGCATTTTCATAAGGTCCTTATAAGGTCCTAATTTTATATTTGTGATTAAACAAACATTTGGCATCTTGCCAGGCCCGGATTCGCGCCCCGTTACATGCATGATATGGGCCAAAACCGGGTTCCGGAACAGGATCGAACTGGGAACTTCAGGTTCCGGATCCGGCCCACATCCTTGCCTTAAGTTGATTTCTAGTCGGGGTCGCAACATATATTGTTACGCCATCTAACGATGAATCACTTCTTTTCCATCATTTTGGATATTTTACTTATGTATTATTGATTACTGAACCGCTGTCAAATCAGTTTAAAAATGCAGCGATTTTTAACAAGATGGCGGCCATTCTGAAGTGTACTGTTCACAACGCCGTCTATCGGCGAATCATTTTCTGATAGTTTTCAGGATTTTGCTAGCATCGCGTTGACTCTCCTTCTCTACAGTCTTCCTGGAGTAGGGGGTAACAAACTCGCCTAGAAGCCGCAGAGGTTTATCACCTGATCACGTGATATGGAAATGGAGGTTGATGCATACAGAGATAAGAGAGCTGCATGCATAACGCAAAGGAATGCTCACTTCGATAGCCTGACAGCAGAACTGATGAACCGATGGAGTAGGTCAGAGGTGCATAAGCAAATTAAAGACCTTGCCTGAACCATAAGAGCGAGCTATAAGAATCTCTGCATAGCAGCCCTACTGAAAAAATCACATCATGTACTCAATTTTTTTGTATATAAAAAATTACAAAATTAAATATCTGCGTTTAAATCAGTGCACATAAATATATTATTTAAAATGTATACATACTACAAAATTATTATATAAAAAAAAATTATGTTTATTTCTAAAATGAATATAAAATAATTATTAAATTATGTTGATATGAGAAGTCTTTATTAAACTAAACTTATTAGTAATACATATTTGCAAAACTACAATAATTTTTGCAGTGATAGAACACAATTGGTATATTTAGTATCTCCCTAACAACTATATAATATAGGTAGATATATAATGTGCATACAAGTTTATGTTTGCACATGAACTTGTATGCACATTTAAAATTTCCCAATTTACAACATTTTTACAATTGATTTTTTTTTAATTTTAGTTAATCGGGAGTGTGTGTAGTATACGTTTCGACTGTAAATATGAACTTTATGGCGTGAATATTTAAAATCAATTATTTTGAATTACAATTAATATGTGTGTTAATATTTTTTTAGTAAAGCTTTTTAAATTTATTAAATCAAAATTATACTAAGCTGAAAATTTTGGAAAATTTTAATATTTTCGAAATTGTTTCAACAGTTTTTAACGATTTAAAGCTTTAGTAAGGAAATGAACAAAAAAAATTAATCGAGCAGATTTCCAATTCTCCGATTATTGTAGGCTCGTTCTACCTATATAGGGGGCGAAAATTTATTAATTGATACATGTATTGTGATCAGGGACTCCGCTCTACTTTTTGTAGATTTTGAGATATTTAAGATTGCATATGTAGTGTTGTTGGAGTTCATGTGGGGTATGTAAATAAGAATGAACGTCTCTTATACACCAGATGCTGATTGTCGTCAGAATTGAATTATTTTAATTATTCATTTATATTTAATATATATTTCTCATATAGATCATAATGTTGCGCGCGCGGAGCGCGCTAAATGTCACTAGTATTAATAAAAGTGCTAATAACTTATGGTGTATAACATGCGACTGTTAGTAAATGAACCCTCGAATACCTGCTGATTTCCTAGGTACGTTATTCCAATCTGCAATTCCACATTTCTAATACAAGTGAGTGCGTGGAGTCATGATCTAGGTACTTTTATTTAGCTGACTGGGTCGAAGGCGCTGCTAGTTGTGGAACGATGCGCGTCTCGAGAGTGCACTTGAAAATGCAGCAATGCTTGCTGTCGAGCTTCGACGATCTTTCGTTTCGTTCTCCTTGCTGCTCCTAAGTAAGTATATGTGTAAGCACCACAACGTCCGGCACTACAATGATCCGAATCGTTGGTGGAAGGCGGAACTCGAGATGCCAAGATGCATCTCGAGCTATGTTGCCGCAATTCTCGGAATAATGAATCTGTGCCGATTTGAGAGATTGTCATTCAGGTCATGCGTTTATGCGCTCGCTCTCTTTCTCTCTATATAGCGTGTCGTTTGTCTTCGTGTAAAAATTAAGTTTATGGCCCGCCATGCCGCCGATCAACTATAGATGGGACTTTTTTACGATCTCCGTTACTTAAATTTTACGAACCATGTACATGGCTCGCATGTGATTTATCGAACGCAATAGAAATATCTTCAGTATGTTCAACCTACCTGTTCTATCATTAGATAAATTTTCTGCTTATATTATGATTCAGTTGTGTTTTTTTCCAAACTTGCTGTAAGCAACCTGCATATATGTGGGTCGACATATATGTGGGTATTATATAAAGCATAAAAGACATTATTGTTATGATTTTTTCCAGTATGGCTAACACGAATGCAACCTAAAAGTTTCGATCGTTCCATCTTGAAGGAGTTTTATTTGTCGTCTGAATGATCAATTAAAAAGGACGCGTTTGTGGTTCGATTTTGAATTTGAATTTGTATTATAAATTTTATAAGAATGATCAGTAAAGCAATAATATTTGTAATAAAATGAGATATTAGGATGGTATCTTATTATATTTAAACAGTTACTAATATTTAGAGTTTTACCATCAGGAAATGCACAACATAACCTATACGTACGTTCGGATTTCTAGAGCGATGTCAACGTACATACAAAAACAAAGCAGTTTTGGACTAACTTGTGAGCCCTTTCATCATTGTCTAAACTCTCCGTGTCTCTGACAGGTGAAAATATATGGTGCATCCGAATTTTTCCATTTCCCTCATAACAATATCCGCACCGATTCTAGATATAGTGGTGTGTCTGCACCTATGCTAAAACACCGCACGAAGCGTGTCCAAAGTCGCTAGTACTTTAAAAATATAGAAATTATTTTTCATGTCTTTTATAATATAGAAATTAAAGTAGTGTAAAATGTAAAACTCGATATATTATAACGCCAAAATCAATAAAATGGCTAGTGTGTGTGTGTGTGTGTGTGTTCTTCTAGTGAAAAAGTGTATTTCGAGTAGATTTTGACTGGATTATTGGGAGTTTAAAGTTGCAAAGTGATACTAGCGGCAGCTTCGGGAATTAAGAAACATAGGGTCAACAAAGTCTCTGTTTTACATTGGTGGTATATGGGAGTTCAGTATTTTCAGTCAATTTTTGAATAACAATTATTGTAAATTGTATGTGAATTCGTTAAAGTAACTTGTAGAGTTGACTATTATCTAGGGCAGCTATTCATCTAGGCAAAATGTATTTTTGTACTGAATACAGAAAACTTACAAAAAAAAGAGTCTGCTGCACGAATTCGTTCCTGAAGGACTGTAATTCCAAAATGCAAAAACTCTGTCATTGAGTTTTTACTCAGTACTCAGCAAAGGAACGATATTTACCACAAATTGACTTTAAAAAATTTATTTTGAGTATCTGAGCAAGAGTACGAACAGTCCATTTTTTACCTACCACTTTTACGTCATTTTTATTGATTTCATTTTAGTAACAATATACCTGTGAACAGATAAGGCTTAGATTTCAAAGAACTTGTTTGTAAACATGTTAATCATGCCACAATTTATAATGTTCTGGCCTTCTATCATGTTTCTTGACGACGGTGTAGTCTCACTCGGAGTGTATAAGGACACTGACAAGATTTTGTATCGTGTAAAAGTTTATATTTCTACACGGAAAAAATGGTTGGCAACAGTAACAAACCATTTGGCAAAATACGCACCAACTATTTTTTTGGTTAACCTTACCAAGTACTTGGTAAGTATAATAAAATAATTGGTAAGTTACCTGTTTTTTTGGTAACATTTATTAAGTTACTGGTTAGGTTAACGAAAAAAATAGTTGGTGCGTATTTTGCCAAGCGGTTTGTTACCGTTACCAACCATTTTTTTCCGTGTAATAGTAATACACATTTTTGGATTGCACCTTCATACACTGAGTGGATAAAGTTGAATCGTGGCTTGTTTTCGATAATTTTTCCCATAAGAGAATTTAAACTGCTCGGCAAAAAAATATGTATTTTACAATCTTGGAAACCCAAAGTTTTTTGGGTTCTGGGTGGCCTAAGGAACTCAAAAAATTTGATCTGGTAGGTGTGCCCTCAAATTTGAAATTTGTTCACTCAGACCCCCGAAGTGTCCGGTTTTTTCTGGATTTGCATATATAGGACTGACTCCGAAACTTTTGGAAAATTCGAACTTTAAACTAATCCTCTAGGGAGATTGAAGTCATCAAACTTGCCTTACATCGATCTGCCAAGAAGCGGAAATTATCTTTTAACAACTCCAAAAGTGCAAAAGCAATACTTTCCAATCAACTTTTTTCCTCTCGCTCGCGCAGCACGGCCTCGGGGAGTATAAAAACTTAAAAAACTGCCAACCTACCGGGCGCAAGGGCCGTAATCTCGCTCCAAATGCTGGAAACTGATAACATCCCATGCTGGGCACCATCTCGCGCTGGGAGCATCTCCCCTACTTAAGAAAATAATCATTTATAAAAGCAAAAATTTCATTACAACGCAATCTTGAAATTCCGGACTTCAAAAACTTAATAGATTTGTTTATTTTTATTCAAATTATTTATTTCTATCAATTCATATCCTATACAGATATATAGAATGTAGAGAACACGCAGAAGCTTTTGTATTCATACTATAGGCGCAACTTCTGTATTTCTTCTCAAAAATAATTATTCTGAAATCCCAATGCATAATTTGTTTAGTAAACCTATATAATATTTTGTCAGAAACCATACCTTTATTTGTTTATAGATATATACTTTTTAAAATATCGTATATTGTCACGTGTGTACACACGTCACGCGTTTCTAATTACTATAAGAACACGAGTAGAAGAGTGCAATGCGGTGGCGGCCGTGCCCCGTGGCGCAAAGACAGAACGTCTCCCTGATAACACAAAACGTTATTAAGACGCCATTAAAACGTCTTAAAAACGTCTTTTTAACGTTATTTTGTCCGCAACAAATTTACCCAAAATCTATGGGAAACGTCATAAAAACGTCATTTAAACGTCCTCTATCCGTTATTAAGACGTCCTAAAATTAATAAAATTAAAATTAAATTAATTAATAAAATATTAAACAAAGTTTAAAGTGGTAATGGTTACCACTTTAAACAAATTTATAAATTAATATTTTATTAATTAATTTTTGACGTTATGTCGTGTTTTTTATGACGTTTTAATGACGTCTTAATAACGTTTTGTGTTATCAGGGCTACCTTGCAGGCCAGAGGATCTCGGTTAAAGCCCGGGGTCCGTCACTTTTTCGTTGCACTCTTCACTCGTAACAGTATGCTATATATAAATTTCTTAGAATCTTTGCGTTATTTTGTAACGTTTCATATTTTACACATTTGATAAGAATATATCATTCACAAAAGTCTTTGGTATTTTAGCTTAGCGTGTGATGTCACTTCATAATAACAATGGAAAAATATCATAGTAACAGTTGCAATTATATTCGCATGAGTTCTCATTACGCACATGTGCTTATTGCTTCCACGTTCGAATATTCCACGCTAAGTAAAAGTCTCTATTATTCTCATAAATAATAATATATAAAAATGATTTGAACTCATATTTTATTCCATATACCATGTTTTTTTATTATTTGCAATTACATCGCATGTTAATATTTTTGAAAAATTACAACTTATAATATTTTAAATTCTCGACATTTTACAATTCACGTGATCAGGTTTATTTAACACCGAAGACAAGAGACTATGGCCCACCACAGTAAATCAAAAATAAAACGACTACACTTTAAATTCACATTATGACAGATACAAAGAAAAGAAGCATAAAAATACTTTTTTCTTCTCTATCAAAAAAAAATAACTTAAAAATTTGAAGTATTATCATATTGATAATTTTTCTTGAACCGGTCGTCTGCTTGAGTCAGTCTTTGTCACAAAATAATGCTCTCCCTAGAACAAAATTAAATATTACTTAAACACATTTTAAAAACGTGAATGAAATGATCAATGTAGTCTGTATGACAAAATTATATCGGTATATCTAACGTTAAAAATAGCTTTGGATACAGACGAGAGCTCGCCAGGGGTGTGTTGGAGTTAGGTAGGGTTGGGTATAGGGGTCTGATCTCATCCAATGAGAACCTGCACCTAAAATAATCATGGTGGGCGCTCAAATTTTTGCAAAATATAAATGCGGGATTTCTGATTAACAAATGTTCAAGCAGTTCGTTGTAATATCATATTTACTAATATGTAGGAAAACGACAAAGCGTTAGCAAACTAATCTTTCTAATCAATAAATTAGTGAATCTTTCTATTAGGCCAACAAATATTGCTTTCCCAACACGCTCATAAATGGGCCTTTTTTCATGCTCAAAAGTCGTAGAAAATCGTCCATTCCAAGCGTTTTAGGAAAAGTTTGAGCTCAAGCGAGGAAAAATTTTTTTCTCCCCCCTGTGTTGATACCCACTTTTCAAATCTCTCAAATTTTCTCAAATTTTTTGTGTACGACTTGAAATACACGATCTCCTACTCAACTTTCACGCATAAAAAAAGTCCCTTTCATGCCCTTGTTGGAAAAAACACGGTGTGCAACACGGGAATAAAAGCTATGTCAGACTCGGGTGAGGTGTTTTCAGCGCATAGCTTATTTTCTCCCTTGCTGCATAATGTACTATATTATTGCGATAAGAATAGAATATCCGTATACTTTTTATTAGTATTATGTGTACCTATAGATGCACGTTATTAGTTTATATATCACATATATTCATTTGCGTAATATAATTTTGTTATGCTACATAGTTATGCTTTAAATTAAAACTTTATACATTTTGAGCAGCTGCGTCACGGCTGAAGCCAAAACTTATAATGCGACACAAACTATGACGCATACCTACATAAATTCGACTCATGCTATGACGTGTACAGCTGCAAATGTAACCGTCGTCTGTCTTTTCTCACAGGTCGATCGTGGCACTTCCAGAACAGTGTCGACCAATCATGTGTAGCTGTGTCTTGTATATTAAGCAAACGTGTGACGAAAACTGCGAATCAAAGTTCTCATTTGAAACCAGAAAATGTGGGATTCGAATAATTATTTGTACTTATCTGTACTTATTTTACGTATATTATATATATATATATATATATATATATATATATATTAAAATGAGATTTTTGATTCGCTTTATATATATATATATATATATATATATATATATATATATATATATATATATTGTTTTTTATTTATTGTTAAATATAAACATGTTTTATAATTATAATTATATAAGATTTGAACAAATGTACTGGACTATAAATTAGGAAACTTTATAAAATACACATTTTTATAATCGTATTTGAAATATTTAAAATATTTGAAAAATTGTAATTATTGAAGTATTTGTAAAGATTATTTAGAACCTTAACTCAAGTCAATATCAAATTTGCAATGTAAAATCTAAGACTTAAATACTTTTTATTAGTATTATGTATACCTATAGATGCATGATATTAGTTCATAGATCACATATATTCATTTGCGTAATATAATTATGTCGATTTACACGCCGTGTAATAATGGGTCGATTTGAGTCACAAGTATCGTATACTATTTTATAGCATCTGCCTGCCCTAAGTCCGCTATATCACAACTATCCGTGACATAAACAGTCGAGTACTGCACCGTGCGGATGCACGGTCGCTAGCTATGCTCGGACGATAATGCACGGTGCAATAAAAAACTGTTTAGGTCACGGATAGGCGTGACTTAAATACGGACTTAGGTCACGCAGTGCTATAAATGCACTTTTGCGCACGCTCCGCGTACGCTCAAGCCTATTTTTCGCCCCTATATCGAAAAATACCGTTCGGTACACGAAAGATTGTCACCGCTCGCTTCGCTTGGGCATTAAACTTTAACCCACGGGAATAAACAACGACTTTACTTCCTTGTTGCATAATGTACTATTATTGGAATAATTATTTACAATTTTTTAATTATTTTTTGAAAAATAATAAATTCATCATATGTACGAATTTTGATTAATTGTGTTATCGCTTGTAAACGATGGGTGTGCTGATTTTCTTAATTCGCGTTGTTGAGATCACACCTTCGTTCCCTACGAAGAGTAGCACTGTTCAAATTTTCCAGTGAAAAGTAGCACAATTCAGGTTTACCGCGAAGACTAGCACAATTCAGATTCTTTTTTTTAAAAAAAAAGATTCGTTATTTTTTAAATCGTTGGGTTCAAATTGTTACTCTTTTCTTCCACTTTCGGTTTGAATTCAAGAATTCAGATTAGTTTATTTTATGATCAGCTATATACGTGACGATGAAAACGGCCAAAAAATGGCCATTATTGATAGGCATATATATAGCTGATTGTAAAACGAAGATAAAAGAAAAGAGCTTTTATTTGAGCCCTGGATGATTAAAATTGGTCGCTTGGATCAAAAGTTATAAGAATTTTAAGAATACGAGAAAAATCGCTGATTTTCGTAAAGCATCTTACTATCTTCGTGACGTTTTACTATTTTCAAGCCTAGACAACTTTTGACGTAGGCAACCATTATTAACCCACCAGCTCTCAAATTAATTCATTTTTATAATACTTTGATTCTATTAAAATACATTTTTATATTGCGCCTCTTGACAATAAGTGGCAATTTTCTGGTTTTCGTTAATTTTTCCTGTGTTAAATTCCCATAAGAGAATTTGAACTGCCCCGCAAAAAAGTTTGGAAAGCAATCGGCGATGTACGCGGGAATTTTCTCACTCTAGATGACCCAAAGAATCAAAAAAATTTGGTCTGGTAGGCGTGCCCTCAATTTGAAATTCTCAACTTCCAACACCCGAGTTGTGTACTGTCGGTCGTGGATTTGCAAATATGTAAAGTAAAGATACCGAGCACTGCTGACACACCTTAAAATCGGCTAGTTCTTATGTATTATGAATTAATTGAGTAGAAGAAATGTATACGCCATGAAATGAAATAATTTTTCTCGTGATCATTAATATTGTATTGAGAGAAGAGATTTGACAACGTTGTAACTGACGCTTGAATTAGGAAGAATGAGACGTTGCCAGATCTCCACGGCCGTTAGGCTTAATGCATGCAAACGGTTTGAATACACAATTCTATGTGTAAGTTCCTGGACTTTCCCTACGTCCAATAGCGATACTGATCTTAGGTCATTCGTACTCTTATACCCAATGGCAATACGGGTTTGCCCCCCCCCCCCTCCCCCTATTGTGATTTCATATACAACGGTCCGAGCGTAGGTTTTGTTCCAGTATAATGGTTTGTATAAAAGCATGTGGTGCCCAGATATAGGTATAATGTGGAAACTGGATTTCAGTTCATATTTTTTTTTTTTTTGACATATTGTATATTACACATTTATATATGTGGCAATTAACGATCCACCTACGTAGCGATCAAAATATTTATGAACTATAATTAAGCTAGGGGAAGCCGGGGTGCATAATTTTGAGTATACAAGCTTGGATTCAATTTGCGTTGAATTTGAGATTGAGTCTTACGTGGAGTCGAGCTTAGAGTCTCTTCTGAGGTAGTCGGGGCAATAGTCGTGCGCCTCGAAACGACCGATGCAGTCATTAAGAGGTCCGTAGGCATCGATTTCGTGGCTGTCCAGGGCCCACTCTAGGGAGGCGCGCAAACTCTCGAGCTGCTGACAGGGCCAGCCCTCCGTCAGCCTGACCAGTCTGCGCAATAAATCCTGCATCTGCGTCTCGCTTAGCCGCTCAGCACTTCGGGACGCTCTCAAAGGATTTCCGGCCGGGCCGTGGAGCCGCTGGCGCTTCGCAGAGGGACCCTCGCCGCCTCCGCGCTCGCGTTTGCCCGCGACCGACGCCGCCGCTGCCGTGGCTGCAAGAAAATCGAATACAGCACGCTAAGTAAGCACGTTTTCGCTCGCGCTCTCACACTCCGGATAACCGCGCTCGCCCGAAGGGCTGTAAGAGTGCGCTCTTTTTCTCTCCCCCCTCTCACTCTGTATATGTATGCTATACCATGTTGCGCAGGGAGAATAAGAGACGTGGTCACGCGGACGAGTTTCGTTATGCTCGTTTCAGGCATGTATATATCCGTATAAGTATACGCGGCCCTCGAGCGGTATTCCGTCACATTGATTTTTTTCCCATGCTCTAGATCCTCCCTTTATTATAACCGTCTCCCCAAACTTGCCGCTAAAATTAATGCCTAGCTTTTGCGTATATTATACGTACTACTGAGGTCCAGTAGCTTAGACGCCCTGTTGTACAAACATTGAACGTCTTTACTTGCAGCAGTGATCTTATAGCGATACATCTCTTTAAGCTGAAATTAATTTTTGGAGATACCGATATCAATTCAATGCTGAGCTTTTAAATATAAAAGGTTTTCATAAATGTTCGATCATGTGGACAATGAAAATTATACTGATTATACAATAATTGCGAAATCAATAAGCAAGAAAACTATCAAATGGCGCTGTAGCGCCACGAAGGCGAGTTGAGAAGCAGACGAAGTTGCGGCGCCCATGACACTATTTACTTCTATATTGGTGTTCGGATTTTTCATGACACAGAAAAAAATGCTTGTTGTTACTGTTCGTGAGATTTTTTGGCTTATTAGTATGTTTTCTGAGCTAAACTATGATTTCCAACAAAAATATTAGTGAAAAGGCTGCTTATTTTTATAATATGTGAGTGTATAATCCACAAATGCTAAAATTACGTTTTTCTTCTTCAGCCCGGAATGTGAAAGGACCGTTAAGTTAGCCGCAAGAACTGTTAGGACCGTGAAGTTGGCCTCAAAGCTATATACTGATGAGAATTGCTTTCTCAAGAAAATATAGTAATATATTACGATATTTTGAATTAAGAGGTTGCCAGTGCATTACTCTGCGTTCCGGAGCTGTAACAGTAACTAGCTTGCCAGGGTAGCCGATGAAAAGGTCTAGGTGGCGCGCTCCGTGGTTTTTTGTGTCTAGGTGTAAAAATCATTCGAGGAAGGTGTCTAGAGGTACAGGGTAGCCGATAACGAGGTCTAGGTAGTTAGCCCCGTGGTTTTTGGTGTCTAGGTGTAAAAATCATTTAAGGGCGGCGTCTAGGTGTACAGGGTGGCCGATGACGAGGTCTGGGTAGTTCGCACCCTGGTTTTTGGTGTCTAGGTGTAGAAATAATTCGAGGGTGATGTATATTGGAACAATCAGTGATTTCATCTTAGTAAAAAAAATGTTACAAAAAAGCTGTGGTCGAATGGTTCTAAAGATGCTTATGTTTTATTTTTACGACTTTGAATATGAAATACCCTAAACAATATAAAAAAAAGAATTAAAATCTCTAAAAAATATTACTCTTAAAAAAGTAAAAGGTTAGGCGTGTTTGATATATTCTGCAACAAATTTATAGATAGAAAAGAACTGAGACCAATCAAAGTCAAGTTTATTATATTTAATCGTAATGAAGCAAAGAACAACTCTCAAGATAATTACTACGTCACTTGCCATGCCCGTTTCATTCTGTTTATTGGTGGACAACTAAATTTTCTTTTTATCAATATTAGAACATTATACAAACACTATAAGTACAATGAAACGGGCATGGCAAGTGACGTAGTAATTATCTTGAGAGTTGTTCTTTGCTTCATTACGATTAAATATAATAAACTTGACTTTGTTTGATTGATCTCAGTTCTTTTCTATCAATAATTTTGTTGCGGAATATATCAAACTCGCTTAACCTTTTACTTTTTTAAGAGTTATATGACAGACGCTGAAAAATCTAACCTGTTTTTAATTCAAATCAACGATTAATGTTATTTGAGAATAATACAATTTTATATACATAAGTTTCAAATAAAAACGCTACTTTTAATAGAATTATGTTGATATTGATTAGAGTATTGGTATAGAATAAAAATATAATAGTGTATTTATAAGGTCGGCCATGACCCTGGTAAAAACGTTCTCGAATATTTCACAATCGCTTGGCCAATTTTGCTAACATTGGCTAATGATTTTGGTAACGGCTAGCCAGGAAACCCTGACATTTTCTTACGGTTTTTTTAGAAATGGCTGGCATTCGACTAGTGCAATTTTTAAATTGTAAAAAAGTAAAATATACTTTATTTACAACACAAATAACGCATTCATAATGTTATATTATTAATAATCAAACGCTAGATTGATAAATGATACACTTTACACCGTGAAATAAGTTAATTAAGTACGCGTATATTAGGTTAGATTTGGAGTTTATGTGAGCACATGGCTCGAGCAATGCGCTCTGTCGACAACTTTTTACCGACAGTGCGCCGGAATCACATAAAAATCCACCAGCGTTGGCCAGACCTTACCTCATTACGCGAAATCCGCTGGTGGATTATAATAGCCATTAGCCAATAGTACACGGAGTGTGTCACGCAATGAGGAAAAGGTGTTGCTCGTATGATAATATCCTGCTATATGTTTAAAGTAGGCTTTTTTAGACGGAGTGTGAATATCTACACGAGGTCAAAAAGCCCGCTTAGCCCTTGGTGCAAACAATAGTTTTTGTAACGCATGTATTGATTTCTGCATTTTTTGTGCCTATATAAGTGGAACAAAGGTGACTTTTTGACACGAGCACAAAGCTTTTTTTGCTCGCTAATTTAAAAAAGCCCGCTTAGCCCTTGGTGCACACCATACTTTTTGTAACGTATGTATGGATTTTCGCGTTTCAAAACGCGCTTGTTGAATTTCTTGCGAGTTTAGAAGATTTGCCAATGAATTAAGTAGCGGGCGCAATAGTATATTTCGATACAAATGCTCGTTGATTCTACACGAGTACTTTTGTCCCTAATTTTAGGTCGAAAAAGTATATTCTGTACCAAGGGCGTAAAATGGGTTTTTTAGAGCGAGTGTATGGAGTTTGCAGTACAAATGCGGAGATGGGATAGCATGAGCGCGTCTCTCGTGTATATTAAGCCAGACTGACGTGATTATTTTTTGACACGGGAACTACGCTCTTGTTCAAACATTTTAGAAAAGTAAAATTTAATTTTTTTTGTGAATAATAAATATAATGCAAATGCATCCAAATCAGCGCTTTTTTAAAATGCGGGGAAAAAAGTTTTTTTGCCTGCTAAAATAACTTTTATGCCCGCTGGTTAAAAAAGAGTAACTTCAGTCCCAAATAATAAGTACGAAAAATGCGAAAATGGTTCGTGTGTTACAAAAATGACAATATAATCCTACCTAAATGCGCAAAGTTTGATTTTACGAACGCATTTGTGTTTAGAAAGTGCCACTATTCCATATGCTAAGTAGAGCGTGAGTGAATGTATCTATATATAAAACACATACTCATATAGATATATTTCTACACTGAGTAGATGTACCCATACTCGCTTTAGTGGCCCTCGCTTGCTTGAAAGATTCCGCTCTCGCGGGAATTACCGACTTTGCGCATTCGTATGGTATAGTGTACTATTTTCACTCCATTATTAAACTAGATTTTCTCCTAACTTCGTGGGCTTTGAAGAAGGCATTTTCATGCACGTTTTATTGATAATTGTTTTATTAATACTACCTGATCTGGATCTTCCTAAATTCTCGGGAATAAGAGATCCAAGTTTTGCTCGCATTCTGGTTTCGATTTTGACCTTTCTTGCAGGCAGTGAATCTGACATATCACCTGTTCATAAATAAGAATAAATTTAATCGCTTGGAATCGATCATTCATTTTGTGTACTATGTAAATTTTTATTTTTATGCAATAGTTTGTTTCAGAGAGCAATCGGTTGTTTTGAAAAATTATTAAGAGTTTTCAACACACATTTTGCTTTCTTTCATATATA
>QLSS01000093.1:419027-493505 GCA_024372645.1 Trichomalopsis sarcophagae
TAATATATCACTTTCTCTTAGATCTTAGATAGTAACAAGCAGTAATAATATTTATTTAATAAAAAATTAAAAAGTCGCCTCTACAAAATGCAGTTTTTTCATTAGAAAAAATAAATGCATACCGATAGATGATTTTTGGGACAGAGTGTCGGAGCCAGAACTGGTTCTTAAGAAGAGTTCGTGGAAGTAATTTTCTCGTTCAGTTGCATTTGGTGAATCTATTTGTTGAATTTCTCCCTGGTGCTCATTGAATAACTCTAAAATCTAAAGATATATTGGTACAAGCAAATTAGTTATCTGATATGTTTGAAAGAATAATTCATCAAGTCTTTATACTTTGGTACTGATAGTTAGGCACCAACATAGCGTCGCTCCCTACAAAGACTAGCACAGTTAAAATTTTCAAACGAAAACTAGCACAACTCACGATTTGCCGTGAAGAGTAGCACAGTTCAGAAATGCCGCCAAGAGTAGCACAACTCGCGACTTTATATTACTTAAAATGTGAGTATTTCACGTTTTTATTGGGTTATTTGCTTGGTTAAGTTCATGAAAACCTTGGACAAAGACAGACAAAACTCAAAGTTTTTAAAAGTTTCGGAAATTTCTAAAAAAAAGTGAAAATTTAGAAAAAATGCTTGTAAAAAACTATTGTATTTGGAGGTAAACAATTTTAAATTCGGTAAAAAGTTGTCAATTGTGAATATGTAAAAATGTTAATTAGGGACAGGGAACATTTGAACAGTGCTACTCTTCGTAGGGAGCGACGAATAATGAATACAAAGATGGTTATATGCTATCAAACGCGTCACTCAGTTTCTAGTACACTGTACCGAAATATTACGGGTGTTGATGAAGCATTTTATTTCTTGATAATAGAAAATGAATAAGGAGACACTATTCGGGCTGGTCAATATGAGGATACATTTTTATATTCGGTAATTATTAGGTTTATTATTTATAACAGACATGTAAAAAAGTTGGAGTCTGATAAAATTCAATTAAAATTGAATCTAGAGTAAATGTATAACACAACATTTAAGCTTCTTGTCACGAATTTCTTTGAAAAAGCTTAACTAATAAAACAAACAGGAATAGTTAACCTCTTGTGGCAAATCTTGTTTACTGCATTTGGCCGTTATAAGAACGAGGATATGAACCGAACGATCTAGACTTCGTATTAGAGATGTAAATACTACGCGCCCGGCTTCTTCCACCAAATCCCACCAAGATAGAACATCTGGCACGTACAATAGAGATGGTAGCGTGTGTCGCGCAGCCTTCACTTTCTACAAAAAGAAATATACCGTTTTTTAGTAAGATTCAATACGAACAGGGGGTATATTACAGTGCTCGTGTAACGCCTAGATGTATTCGCATGCACGTATAAATTTTGACGCGCAATGAACTCGCGAATCGAAAAGACGTGTTTATTTTTGAAGCAAAAAATGTTAGCGAGTTTTTGATCTTAAGATTTTCATATTTTTGTACAGTTTAACTTGCGGCACTAGAAGCACAGCATACTGCGCTTCAAAAGAATTAATGATTAATAACAAAATAATATTTCATCGTAAATAATAGCTATACTTGAATAATTGATTCTTCAGCGGCTCTTCCTGTTTCTTCAAAGAGAGTTGTCACATCTAAGATATGACATGGTAGATGCTCCAGAGTGTGAAGGACAGCTGGCCCCAGATGACGAGTGTGACAATCGTCTGTTCCGCACAATAAGATTCTCGGACAATTCGTCGAATGCAGCGAAGCTTTCTTATTTCTGCGTGTATTTAATATACCGACAATAACAGTATATTATTTGCTCAGGAAGAGAAAGATATCGTTTACAATAGGAAACGCTTGGGCTTTTTCAGACTTGGATAATTTCTTACGAAAATGATGTGCTAAGATCCATGCAGAGATCTCTGCAAAGTTTTCTGCACAAAATCGTGACCGTTTTCTTTTAATTTCCTATGAATTTTAAAAAGCAAAAAATTATGATGATGAGTATCTATCTAGTAGGCACTATAATCCGGATGATAATCCATACATATAGCCACTTATCAAATTAATTTTTTGCTTTTAGAAGTTTTCTGGAAATTTCAAAGGGACAGTCTAAATTCTACGCAGAGGATTTGTGTAGAATAAACTCTGCCGAGATCTATGCACAGATTTTAACACATTGTTTTCGTCAGGGTGATTCGAGTATGATCTATATGACTTGATTCTTAATCCTAGCTTAGAATAGTCCATTTTCGCTCCTAATAATAATAACTTAATTTGTATAAGGATTCAGTTTTCCGGACATTGGCATTTGACAGATTCAATCTACTCGTAGGAACGAAGATTTTATACCCGACTCTATCAAATTAATACTTAACATGTACGGGTCGAATCTATTAAAATTTTCAAAATTGATTAGGTAATATTAATAGTAATATTTTATATATGTTCATGCGTATGGATTAATTTTCTTACGATTCATCAGAGTTTATCATTTCAGGGGGGCAGACAATATGCAAGTTTGACATGATATGACTCAACCGATCCTGGAGCAGTGGACGTATTTCTGACGATAATGTTTTCACCGGTGCTATGCTAATGCGATGCGAGGCTGGCACTATGTTCTGTTGAGCTTTTATGAAGTCTAATTTTTCGACCTGCAATGATAAATAAATAAATACTAATTATAAGAAAATATTTCATTTGTAATTCGTTCAAAAAGATGATAAGATCCGCGGCAGTTCATTAATATTTTCAATACTCGTATAATTAACTTGCAAGTAATATAATAAAGACGCTTTTTTGTTTAGAATTTTAACCAATCAGGATAATTTATGCAATAATTTTTATATAAGGCGCAAACAAATCTGTGGGAACCGCCTAAGTAGGTTCCTCGCGTTTTTGGAACCACACTATTTCAATGTTCATTCATTTACAGGATAGGAGCTAAACAAATAAGTAAGTAGCTATAAAAAAAATGGACTTTTAAAAAAGTAAAAGGTTAGGCGAGTTTGATATATTTCTGCAACTCTCCGAGGTGAGGTCGCTTCACTAGCATGCATTTCATTCGGCTTCATTTACGTTTTGGTCTTTTTCTCATTAAAATAGCCGGTAAACTGAATTTTTAAGGGTACTGATCGATTTAGTATGCCATTCTCTTGCTAAAAGTATGTTTTTTTCACTGACCCATTATTTTAAGCATATTAAAAAACGATCTGAATCTCAAATTTTGCTGTCATCCCATAAGAGGAGAGCGTTTCCAATGTTAATGTTTTTGTTAATATTTCGGTAACGGATCGATCAATCGATCTGAAATTTTCACAGGTCATGTGCGATGCATAAAGGAAAAGATATATACTCATTTGGGGAGATTCTCATCACTTTGCTATATCCTCGGACCCTCCTTAAACTGCCCGGCAAAAAAATAAGTATTTCGAAATGCGGGAACCCAAGGGTTTTCCGGTTCTGGGTGGCCTAAGGAACCCAAAAAAGTTGGTCTGGGAGGTATGCCCTCAAAATTCAATTTCGTTCACTCAGACCCCCAAAAATATCCGGGTTTTAATGGATTTGCACATATCAGTAACCTCGTTGCAGATTTTTCTACACGAAACTTGGCAGAGAATATCCTGCAGCATGTTGTATATAGGTGGAAGCTAGTAAATGCCCGGGTGCTGTAGCATTGTCACCTCTTTTATACAAGTTGAAGATAGTAGCTGGAGTCACTATTGGAGTTTTATTATGAGTCCACCAAAACGAGCAGGGACTTGTTGGCAATGGCTAGAGGAAATACAATGTCAGTCTGTACATGCCACAGAGGTCATGAGTAGGACAAAAAGAGGGAAACACCTACGTAATAGTGAAAGAGTGCGTGAACATCGCGATTGACCGAATTTAATTGTGCTTGCTCAAACTTTGAAACATCTATTCGTCCTGTTAAGTGAGAGCTGCGCCCCTACCGGATTTGCAGGTGAACCCTCTACGATCCCCCTTCTGGTAAAAAAATAACATTATTAATCATTTTATTATTTATACATTTTTATGAAACAAAAAATGTGAACAATAACATCAAAGTTTATAAGTGTCACGTGCCAAATTGCACAAGATAATTATCGGATATTGGAGCAGCTATATACTTATACTTTTTGTCAACAGTTTTTTTAAAAATTCTCATGTAGTCAGTTTCTAAGAACGTTTAATAGTCAATCTGTAGTGAGTTCGCGTTAATGAGTCATGGCGGACGCCGTCGGGTGTGGCACGCCAAACATGTTCTCGCAACTTGATAATGTGAATAGCATAGATCATTTGCTAAATAATAAGAGAAAGAAAGACGAGAATAGTGCAACTTACTATCAGTTTACCCCTGATTGGAAAAAGTCATCGAAGGTTAAGAGTGCTCTACCCATCCTGACAACCAATCAAAACGCGTGATTTTTCTCCACGAATTACAGCTTTATTTAATAATAAATAATAAATCCGTTTGTTGCAACGTATTCTTTGGATATTTCTGCAGGTGGCATGTTATCGAAATTTAGCCAAATAAAACTCTAACACGTTGCAATAAACAATGCACAATTTGAAACAGAAGGCAGATACTATAGCAGATTTTCTTCGCTCTTGCTGCACGAGCAGACGACATATCAGTGTAATTTTGCATTGTTTATTGCAACGTGTTAGAGTTTTATTTGGCTAAATTTCGATAACATGCCACCTGCAGAAATATCCAAAGAATACGTTGCAACAAACGGATTTATTATTTATTATTAAATAAAGCTGTAATTCGTGGAGAAAAATCACGCGTTCTGATTGGTTGTCAGGATGGGTAGAGCACTCTTAACGAAAGTCCTAATTTAGCGAAGAATTTGTCGAGCGAAGCAAAATGAGGTTATGTCAACACTGCAATAGATGCGAGCAAGGTCAGTAAGTTAAGGGAGATCAGGCGTGATCAAGAATTGGACGATATGAATAATAGTATAGCTAAATTGAATAGCAAAGATAAAGAGAAGCCGCGAGTCAATCTTCCTGATAACTTTGAAAGTTCTAACAATGGATTAACTAACTGCGAGAGACTAAGTAATTCGAATATTAATATGATGGGGGAATTTAGATGCCCACCGATTTTTGTTGAAAAGTTTGACACCAAACAACTGATAGCTGTTGTAAAAATTATTCTAAATAAAGACGAGTTCTCTATAAAGTACATTAATGTAAGCAAGTATGCTATTCATACTAACACGGAAGAGGATTATAAACTAGTTATGATTGACCTAAAAAATCAAAAGGTAAAATTTTATACGTAAACTCCCAAAAGTCAAAACCTGAAATCTGTAGTTATTAAAGGCATAAATGGTGACTTTACCAATGATGATATATTTAGAGAACTAAAAGATAAAAAAGCAGAAAGGGTGGAAATCATTAAAGTAACTTCAAATTTGTGAAATTTCTGATAGCTCAACTCCTGGTGCCACACAAGGAAATTGTGAAATATCTTGGTGTAAATATAGATAATACCTTAAAATTCAACCAGGTTGTCAAGATCCAATTAGTAAAGCTTGTAAGACTAATCATAAGTTATTCTATTCAAGTGCCTTGGAAGTAAAAGCTAAAATAATCTGTTATCATCTATTAATCAGACCCATATTAAGTTATGCTAGCCCAATTTGGTTTAACATAAGCGCCAATCTTATGGAAAAAATCAGGGTCTTTGCAAGGAAATGTTTAGACAAATATAGAGATCCAGAAGACAATTATCGTTACAGGATTAGTAACAAAAGAATTTATAACATAGCAAAAATTAATATATTTGATAATTTCATTATTAAATTAACGAGAAATCACATCAAGTACTCATCTAAAGTTAAAAACAATGGTTTGATATGTGGACCATACTTTCCTAATGAGGAATGTATGGCTAAAACTACAAAAACTGGATTTATGTCTCTCGAAGGTTTCTTATACCTGGATAAAATGAAAATGATTCAAAGTGACGATGGCACGCCTATCATCTATCATATAAGCAGACATGGCCAACAAAAAGTTAATCTATGATGCTAATACACCGCAGAGACTGGACCTAGTATACTCTACTGCGATACCAGACATGGACAAGAAAGCCTTCAACTTCAAGAAAAGATCAAGTTATTGGTGGCTAGAGGACATTATAAATATTGATAATAGATAATGTAATAATTATAAAGAGTAGCTCGTGCACTCCTGAGCATTTCACTTTTGTTTTGTTTTTTTTTTTGTTTGTTTGAAAAATATAGTTAAAAATAAAGTTGGTTTTTTCTATCATTTTTTCAAACAGGGAACATCTATAAGATAAGACTCATGTTTATTTAGCCTCCGGCAAAAATGAAATGTATTATATGTACTGAATTATTATTTTCATACAGCGCCAAATTCTGTATCCCAACTTTGTAAAATATGCTCTTGGTGTGTCAACGTTCACCAATGTACACTATATATGATTTGTGAATAAATGTTGTTTCATTAAAATAAAAAAAAGTGAGTTCGCGTTAAAATATTATCTTAGTTGGGTTATGTGTTGTCGAGCCAGCAGATTTATTCCAAAGATTTTCACCTTCGATCTATTTTCGAGTCGTCACATCCATAATTCAGCAAATCAATAATATTAATAAAAAAGTCTTTTCTTTCGACATTGTTAAAGTCGCACATTCTATTTAGAGCAATTCAAAATTTCAAATAGCCGTTTGGGGGATCATGGAAGCTTCACCTACAAATCCAGTAAATGGTATCGCTCTTATGTAACATGAAGAATTACGCTCTTTATGAAATATTCTATATACAAAACGAAAGACGAAAAGTATGGTTGAAACACATGTTTTGCGACCTCGACGAGATAACTGAAAAACGTCATAAATCAACGGTCCGGTAAGCCTCTTTCTAAGCATCAACCCTTTAGGATTATAGGATTTAAGGCATTCCATCTGCTCGCTGTAAAGTTTATTGTTTTATTTTTTTCTGTCTACCCCTAGATAGAGATACTACATCGTGGCAGTTGATTAAAATGTGGAAATTAAAATTTTTTCACATTATAATTTATAAGATTTATAATATCAAAAATATAATAAAAACCAAATAAGCTCGAGGAGACCTATTGAAGATCTACTTATTTTAAAATCTGGGATTGACTAGATACTCATAAGGTAAATTCAACATAACGTTATAGGTATCTAACCGAGCAATAGTAGTTACAGCACGCAATAGGTATCGCTATTTAGTGATCTGAAAAGCCCACTACCTATGTTCGAAATGACAAAGTTATAAAAGGACATTAGTAGTATTTGTTGGCACTGCATCATCAATTAGAACGAAAAACAACGAAATTTTTTTTTTATATAGGCAATTAGCAAAAATTATGTAATTTTATTATTACAAATTTGAAAATAACAAAATAAGAAGAAGTGGTGGTAATCCAATTCAGCTATGGAGCAGTAAAAACAGTAAACTATGTAGAATTAAATACAAATGAAGTCACGTGATTGTATAATAATAAATAACTCAAAAAGTAGTAAATAAGTCAAATATTACGAATGTAATGAATGACTACTTCAGTCCCGTATGGAAATTTTCAACAGTATTAAAACGCAAATCACCGTATAATTGTGATACATTTGGGTACATTACTGTAGACTTAAGTACGTTGACGTACATTCGCGTACGTTTTGGGTGGAAATCTAATATTTAATAAAACATTGTACGTAATCGTACCCAATTGTGCGCAAAAGTACGAAAAACTATGCCTACGTACGCCAACGTACGCCAACGTACGCCAACATACGCCAACGTACGAAAAATTGCTGGAATATACTCATTTATACAAATATGTGCAGCTTTATACAGTATCAGAGATAAAACAATTTTTATACGTAAAATTTTACGGTTCTAAAAGATACTCGCTTGTGCATAAGCGTACGCAAAAGTACGAAGACGTACGCGAACGTACACAATTATACATGTTTGTACACAATTGTATAGAAAAGTAGTATTACTTAATTTTCTGAATTTTAACTGGAAGTACACAAGGGAATTTTTAATGACTCGTGGGAGATATTTTATTGATATTAAATGTTTCATAAAAAATAACCATTTATTTAATAATTATATCATAATTTAGTTTACATATTTAGTAAGCATTGCTTTGTGAACAGAACTTATAATATTTAAAAAAACTTTTGTTTAAATCAAATTATTAAAAAATAAAAATTTTGTAGTTCACAGCCAGTGTTTTGGTGTTATCATCTGGATGAAAAACCGTATTGGCCCTCATTATGTAAATTTTATAAATTTTATTAATTTAAAACAACTTCGAAAAAATATACTAAAGGTTAAAAATATTAAGCTGATATCACCTAATAATCAGCTGACGTTTTGGTACGATTACCAGTAGATTATCAGCTGAACTTATTTAGTCGGTTATTATTACATATATTATTACTCATATTTCTTGTTTTGTCTGAAATATAATGTTTTTGATAAAAAAAAAATTTTTTTTTAGTAACAATCTTTTTTTATTTTCAAAATCAAATGTACTATTAGCCAGTTTTCAACTATATCGTTATTTAATATTTTTAAAAATACTGTCAATGCGAGGTCCAAATAACCTAGCTATAATGATAAGTTAAAAAGTGATATTAAGGGCCCTCGAGCATATCGCTATAGTCAACTTTTATATATCTCTAATAAAAATTAACTTATAAAAAAGTTAAAGTCTAGGCGAGTTTGATAATTTTCCGCAAGGAAATTACAGATAGAAAAGAACTGAGATCAATCAAACAAAGTCAAGTACATTATATTTAATCGTAATGAAGCAAGGAACAACTCTCAAGCTAATTACTACGTAACTTGCCATGTTTCATTTTACTTATGTGGTGTTTGTATGACGTTTTAATCCATAAAAAAAATGTTAGTTGTTCACTAATAAACAAAAAGAAATAAACATAAGTCAATTTTTTTAGAGATTTCAATCCTTTTAAGTAAATTTTTAAAATATTTTTCATATTTGTCATAAAAATAAAATATAAGCATTTTTAGCACCTTTCGACTATGGCTTTTTTGCATAATATTTTTATCGCTAAAATGAAATCACTGATTGTTCTGATATATACACCACCCTCGAATGATCTTTACACCTAGACACCGAAAACCACGGTGCGAACTACCTAGACCTCGGTCTCATCGGCCACTCTGTACTCCTAGGACGCCGTCCTCGTATGATTTTCACACCTAAACACAAAAAACCACGGAGCGCACCACCTAGACGTCGTCATCAGCCACCCTGTAAATATATCTAGCACTTATAATCCGCGCCACTCCTCGGAGTAAGGCGAGCGGAGAAGCGGAGTAAATCTAAAACAAAAATATTTAAACCCACCTACCCCAAGCGCAGCAAGTTTAATAAAAAAATACGTCGGCAAATCGGAGGAAGGCGAGCGATGGCGAGGAGTGAATCTAAAACCAAAATGCTAAATCCATTTACCCCAGGCACATCAGGATTAAAAATAAAATACGTCGGCAAATCGGAGTAAGGCGAGCGCCACTCGATATGATAGAAGTGTGTGAGAAAGCAATATCCAACTACACTATACGTATAGCTAGTATATAAGTGGCAAACTTCAGGGTCCTAACATTTTTGGTCTGGAGAATCTGTAGAATAAAGAGATGATTTGAGCATTCGGGAATTACACATCCGTTCATTTTGAATGTGAAACAGTTTTTTTGCCAATATTTTGCCAATAGTAATTTTGATAGGTTGCAGGTTATTTATAGTTATTCGCGGTATACTCGCGGTATTTAGCCGGATTAAATAATGAAAACGTATATATCGGTATATAAAGCAGGTCAAAAACATAACATCAATAATGACAGACCGATTTCACTTATATCCAACACTGCGAAAATCTTTGAAAGAATCATCTTTAAAAGGATGATATTATATCTAAGCATCGATTTGGATTTAGAAAGATTATTGGCTATATAAGAGTGCGTTAAACTATATTACCGAAGTATTATATAATAAGGTGGATAAGAATAAACGAACGATTGTAATTCTCCTCGAATTGGCCAAGGCGTTAAATACTGTAGATCATAAATTGTTACTTAAAAATTGCTTAGTATTAGGGTTCAAGCTTTGGATCTGAGCTTTCAAGAGACCTTGATAAAAGATGTCGAACTCTTAAAATAGAAGATAGTGACAGTGATAACTTGCTAATAAATACAGGTGTTCCTACGGGTACTTACTATTCTGGGGCTTTTAATATTACACATAAACAATATCATAAGAAGATCCCCCTGAACCTACTCTGTCATAGTAGAAGGTCAAATTAAAATGAGCAGATTCTCATTAGTGATACATAATTGGCTGGCGTCGAATAAATTATCTCTGAATGTAGATCAGACAGTCTGCATGACTTACGGAAGCTATTGTGATAGTATATATCGACACAAATAGAAGTTAAAATTCAGGATCGGAAGATTGCTAGAGTTGAGAATTATCAATACCTGATGGGAATCGCGTTCGACTATAATTTAAGGTGGGACAAAATAAAACCAAGTACCTAGAATATATTTTTTATAAGATTGCAATCACTTGTGTCAACGGAAACTTTAAGAATTATATAGTATGTTTTATTTTTTTAAAGTATGATTAGCTATAGAAGCATAGCATATAGAGCGGAGTATATAAGAATAATCAAGATCTGGTACAGAAATTACAAAGCATAATTTAAAAAATAATAAAACTAGATTAACATACATTAGAAGTACACGATGACCCTTTAAAACTAGAGCAACTTTTTGTTTTCGAATCATTAAGATTCTATTATGTTATGATCTCAAGATACGATTCCTAAGTTCTACTAATTTGACTAAAAATAAGAGCTTAATTATAACCAAAAATAAAAAACAGTCTGCAATAGAAATTGTTGTAACAAATCTATAATTACTTATAATGTGCTACCAAACAATCCAAAGGTATATGAGATATAAATAAAATCAGGATAACATACTATTGTTACTGCAATATATATATATATATATTTTAAACAAATAATTGTTGTTATCTTTTATACTGTTAATTGTAATTTAATTTAGTTTTTGTTTGTAACGCCAAGCTCGCGAACAGCTAACTGTGTATACCTCTGCAAGATATGAGTATATTCTATTTTTACTGTGTACTACAATTTTTGGTACTAAATAATTAAAGCAGAAAATTTCAAAATATGAACTCGTGCAATAAGTCAGCAGCAGATAACAATCTTTTTCCCGCTACTGACTTTTTTTTGCCCACTACCAAATTGTTTTGTCCGCAGGTAAAAAAACTGACACTTTACGGTTAATGGATACAAAAAACGCGGAAATCATGCATGTGTTCTAAAAAAATTAGTTTTAAAACCTTATAGCTTATAGTATTTCCAAGCAATAATTTTGTTTATTATTTATCAAACTTAAAAATTGGTTTATGCGTATGATAGTTTTCAATTGTAGTAATGTAAGATACGCGCTTTTAGCGAGGTTGCAGCATCAGTAGTTATCTGTGTGGTCGGATGATCCGAAATTATCTTTTGTTTGTTCAAGTGCTACGTAGTAAAATATTGAAATCAATGCATAGATTTATTTTGCCATTTAAAATAATTGTTTTAAAAGATTTTCCACTCTAAATATTTATTAAAATTACAATTATCGATGTGTTAAAAAGCATAAACATAAACTCGATAAAAAATCTGTCCTGTCATCTGTGCATGAAATTGTTGCCTGATATTTTTTCGGTTTACATAGTCTATTTTAGATCCTATATATAATTACCCTATTGCAGATGCCAGTGCGGTACATTAGGCATTTGGAAATGTCAAAGGAGAAGACACTGGTAATATCATAAATATATAGAAAAATATATATACTACCGTTTGTAGTAGCCATATGAATAATTTCATTTTTACTCGGAGCGACAGAAATTTAATTGCAATAATCGTGAATAACTAATTAGAACGAAAGTTTTTCAGAGTTTCATAATTTGGATACCTTTTTTACCTACAACGATTTTCATATTCTGCTCACAATACGTATACGAAATTTGTATATCTTTGTATACATACCTTGAAAAAAACTGCTAGGCTATAATATAACACATTCAAACATTTTTGCGAATATTTCCTATGGATTTTTATATTTATATTATTCAAAATAGCCAATTTACATATATTTTGCGCAAAATCTTGTACTTCTATTTGATCGAGGTCGGTCAAGTCCATTCAGCATTGCATCAGCTAATTCATCAATTTGATGCTATCAAAAAAGGTTCTCAAATCCACAACCATTACGTCACGGATTTAGCTAAAACGGTAGGCCCTATTTTTTTAAATGTGGGCCTATACATACAGGTATAACTATGTCTTATAATATTTTTTCCTACTTAAAAGTTTCGATCGCTTGATCTCTAGGGAGTTTCATTTCTTGCCCAATTGGTCAGTTAAATGACACTTGCTCTGGGCGAATTTGAACTATGGCCTATTTTTCATATATATATATATATATATATATATATATATATATATATATATATATATATATATATATATATATATAGAGAGAGAGAGAGAGAAAATTAAATAAGTAGAGTACCCTCATAAAAATAAACCAACCAAACTGTCAGTCCAACCTAATGTGCTGACAAAAGCACGCTTATTAAACGAATTTTTTCGTTTTTTCGAGCTATTGTTGCCAAAATAATACGTAAGAAGTTAAAATCTTATGTGAATATGATAGTTGGTGTGTGTGCTTTATCAATAAATAAACGAACGACCGTTTTTCGTAATCGACGTTGCGCTAATAGTAAATTTCCCTGAAAAGTGTTCAATGTCCGTGGAATAGCTCGTAAAAGAACACGCCCATAACTCCCAACAATTTATATCCTGTAAATTTAAATGCAGTTTTTTGTAAATATGGTTGCATTCACGAGATTTTGATCGCGCAGTCAATTCGAATCGAACCGGTGACTGATAGGCAAAACGACATAAGTCTACTTTTCGCGAAAATCAAGATAACTGTGGATTTCATATCTTCAAAAAGTCCTTTTCCATTTAAAAATTGCCGAAAGGTTGCCCTAAAGCTACGGTATACTCAAGAAATAAGTCTATAAGTCTGATTTTTCGATTTTGTTCCTGGCATAAAGACACAAGTCCATTTTAAAATGAGTTTTCTAATGTGATGGTGGCTTCACCGAGACTTGGTTTTGCTGATTTAAAACAAAATATTTTCTTTTAACCCGTTTCCAGACATTCGAAAGGTTATATGTTTCAGAAAAACAACAGTAAACACTGAAAAAAAAAATAATAATAATATACAACAACAATGTACTTATGTCCTTTAGTATTGCTTTAGTTATGGGCGTGCAAGCTGGGAATACAATTTTGGAATTGTTTTGAAAGCTTATTCAAGTATGTTGTATGACTGATGAGCCGATTGTCTCGCAAAAAGTCGTCTATCTCGTTTGCTCTGATCTTACGTATAAGTCAGAACATTATTGAAACCGCTTTTTCTCAAAAACATGAAAAGTGGACTTTTGCCCGTCAGTCACAAAAATATACGCTATCGAAGTACGATCAACTATCACGAAAAATCATAAATAATATATAATATAAAACTGACAAAATTCATATGATACCATAAATTATTCTGAATAAAATAAAAGTGTATAATGTTAGTGTATTGGGCTAGTTAAAACTATCAGATTCAAAATTTTGAAGTGTATATTTCTACAGTACAGCTTTTTGACCTCGCGTGTTTGCAGTACTGGTCTTCAGCTCGCGCTAGCTCGCCTTGACTCGTCCTGCAAAATCCACACTGGGTGTAACACGCCTTTTTGGTACACAATATACTATTTTTTCTATACAGCTATTCGACTCGATTAGATGATTATTCCGAATATGATAATTACTTTTGATATCGCAAAAGATATTAATGAAAATGAAACGAAATTCGAATCTCATCTTTTCCTTACTCACTACTGCATTACTATACTGCAACCGTTGACATTCTTTAGATACTAGTGACATTTAGCGCGCTCCGCGCGTGCAACATTATGATCTATCTGAGAAATAGATATTAAATATAAATGAATAATTAAAATAATTCAATTCTGATGACAATCAGTATCTGGTGTATAAGAGACGTTCATTCTTATTTACATACCCCACATCAACTCCAACAACACTACATATGCAATCTTAAATATCTCAAAATCTAATGAACCTAAATGAGCGCCTAGTAAAAGGACTCGAAATACCACAAAAATCTACATGATTTTAAATTGTCAACATGTCTCACTCTTTTTTACTGCAGTTAACGCATGTCCCATAGAAAAACATTTTTTCCACTATTTTTGTCTCGGTATCTGACACATGAATTACTTAAAATTTATAGGGTAAATAGTTCTTATTACTCTCTATTATCATGATAGTTTTTAAACAGTGTTTCCCTGTTTAGTTACCAAATTATAATAAATTAAAAAAAATTTTCGAAAGAAATTAAATCTTAAATAACTTAAAATCTAATTGACCTATTGAACCTCAGCCCAAAGAACGTGATCAAGATACCATATAAAATACTAAATGAATCTAAAATTTTAACTTGATTCATGCCTTTTTACACCAATTATCGTGTTCCGTAGGAAAACGATATTTTCAGTAAGAAAGGAAGCAAAAAACTTACCATACACCCATAAGATTATTTAGAATGATTTCAGCTAATTCGAGTAATAAAATGATAAGTCCAATTTCAGCTTTTAACATTTCCAAAAAAGTATTATATCAGATATTTCTGATCCATATAGTCATTAAGCTATTGAAAAAATGAAATCATGTAAAATATTTGATACGCGTACTTTTTAGTCTCACAAAATTTCATTTTTTCAATATCTTATAAACTATGGATCAGAACTATATGATATAATGTGTTTTTGGAAATGCTAAACACTTAAAAATTAATTAAAATTGGAGTTATCCTCTTATTACTTGAAATAGTTGAGATCATATTTTTTACCAATTGCCGAACAAAGCCAAAATTTTCAATTTTTATTGTAACGGATTCTAAATCATTTCAAATGATCTTATGGGTGCAAAGTAAGATTTTTTCATATAGCCGTTATATACAATCAGTTATTGTTCTCAAATAATACAGGTGCATACATCAAAACAAATATAACAGTACATTTCTATTTTATAAGAACAATTTTGTTTTGGTTTAATGCATGTACATTATTTGACACAAATTGCTTTAAAACTATAAATTGATACCTTATGATGTTATTTCTTTGTAAAAATAAGTTTGGACTGATCAGAAGTGATTTTAATTATTGTCTTAAAAAAAACTCACCACAAACCCATCAGATCATTCAGAATAATTTACAAATGAGCTTAAATAAAAATTGAAAATTTTGGTTTTTGTCGGCAAATGGTCAAAAATATGATTTCAGCTAATTCAAGTGACAAAAGATTAAGTCCAATTTCAACTTATTTTTCAGTTTTCAATATTTCCAAAAATATATATCATATAGTTCTGATCCATATAGTGAAGCTACTGAAAAACAGAAATCATGTAAAATCTTTGGTGCGCGTACTTTTCATTTTCATCGGTTTTCTTTTTTTTAATAAGTTGCAGAGTATTTTGAAATGTTCAGAACTAAAAAATAAGTTGTAATTTGACTTGCACTTTTACCACTTTAATTAGTTGAAATTATATTTTAGACCATTTTCCAACAAATGCCAAAATTTTTAGTTTGTATATAGTAACTGATTCAAAGTCATCATTCTAAATAATCTTAAGGGTACGTAATAAGATTTTTTTGTAAAGCAGTTTTGTAAAAGCAGTTGTCTCCTCAAATAATATACACGCACGCACCAAAACAAATATAACAGCTGCTTAAGTTTGTTAAATTTTTGCAAATTCCTATTAAAGAGCTTGATAGTATTTCCATATTCTTTGAGAATAAAACATTTATATATTCTAAACTGACAATGGTTTTATATTAGGCACACACATATAATATATATTTATTTATTTATGTGTTATAGTAGAAAGTGCTTCTCACAAAAACTACAAAAGTAAATTATGCTGTTTTTATTTTGAGGTTATAACCTCAAACTGAAAATCTAAACCTAATTACAATTAAAACTATAATTAACAGCAAAAGTTAATGATATTTATTTTCATTTATGTTTTTTTAACACAATAGTAATAATAATTAAGAACACAATAACGTAATTTATTTTTTTTTCTAAACAAAACTCTAAAATCCCATCAAAAATCTAAAATTTAAAATTTTGCGCCTTTTTTCAGGCCACCAATCAAAACTCGTTTTAGTCGGCTTCACTTTTCTCTGTTCTCAATTTTAAGAAGGATGCACGCTCAGCTTATGCTTCAATAAGGCAGTGAAGAAATAAAAAAAATTCCAGCGTATGTACATATAAGAAAGCATAAGATCATCGTTGGAAAGTTAACCTTTTATAGATTATTCTTCGGTTGCAATAAAATGGTATACATTCAAACTGATGTATTCACACGTCATCATCGATATTTTCTCGGTCAAAAAGAACGAAACTACAGAATCAGCAAGTTGTAATAAAAATAATGCCGCAAAGATTTATAAAACTGCATTAAAATTGCCCCTATTAAGGATATGGTTTTGTTTCTGATTTCGACGATACGAATATATCATCGCTCCTAATGGCGCAGTCTAGCACAGGTCAAATTTTTCAACAAAAACTAGCACGACTAAAAATTATCCACAAAGAAAGGTAGCATGGCAGTTCGAATATAATACGAAGACTAGCACAATTCAGGAATTAACACGCGATTTGGGTGAGTCAAGTAAGATGTGCCGCACTTGTAATGGAAAATTTGAACTGCGCTAGCTTAGTGTAACGGAGTGATGATAAAGCGTTTGACATTTCTAAGAAGTAACTGAAAAGCGATACTTTAAAATATTGTTAAAAGTGGGCTTGAATTAAAATGAAAACAATTAGCAATATTAAATAAATAAGGTGATAAATGAATTTATATAATTAGAAAGATTAAAGATGAAGGATTGCTCTAAGATATAAATGCTGAAATCGATTAGGACTAGTAAGTAGTAACAACAACAACAACAACAACCAATTCCTTATTCAACTATACAGTTGAGAGTATGACCTCTAATCTTGCGATTTTAAAAAGTTGAATTATTTGTCTAGTGCAAGTGTTCATGCAATGATTTCTTTTTTTCACCAGTATAATGTTGACTGAAAATTGTTCCCAAGAAAAGAACCAGGTTTCGGAGAAATATTTTCTGTCTGTATCAGGAACTACAAATTTTATTTATATCATAATGGAATGCATTCTATGGATTCTTTAGATCCTACTATAACAAAGATAAATTAGGCTGTGCATCGGCTGCGCATGAGTTGTCGACATACACACAACCCACGTATTTCTCAACCGACACGCTGCTTGTGCCCGAGCCTGATGAATGCTCAGGCGAGAGCACGTTGGGCGCGTACAGTAGAGTGGGGGTAAGAATTAAATGTTGCTCTTTATCCCGACTTGGTCGCAATCAAGTACGCACTTTGTGCTGGCATGTGTTAAAAATAAGTTTACATTTTCCGTCAATTCTTATGCAGAGTACGAGTTTTAAATGTAAATATACTATTTGCGATTTAAGTCTCTTAGAAATAAGTTACAAATACAAAGAAAATCATAAAATTCGCCAGAATACTATATGTTATTCGCATAAATGTTAAATTTTTGTATTACCTTTAAAGACCTTTCGTTGATATGATACTTGGATTTAGTAGTGTATATTTGGGGATAATTCCTTCGAACACAGCACATAACAGCTTCAGTACAAAGGGCTTGAAGATCGCTACCGCAGAAGCCGACAGTTTTTGATGCCAAATATGCAAGGAACTTCTGTGGGGGTTTTTGTTTCCAACTTTTCACGTGTATCTAAAGTAATAAAGTAAAATAATGGCCATTTTATAAATCTACTTAAAATCTCCGTAACATTTTGGGTAAATCATATTATTACCTTAAAACAATATTCTAGTAAATATTGAATCATGTACGAAAAATGTGTAACAAAGTGTAAGTAATCGTAACATTGCATTATTATTATACATAATATATTGTTGCTATGCACGAGGCAAAGTTTTGCGCCACTCGGTTTTTGGCCAAAATCTGGCCTAAACATAGCGACCCCAAAAACCCTCCAGTATCTACGGACTAACCAATTCTGACCAAAATAAAGATTCGCAGCGACAAAAGGCGTTAAAAGTCAATCCAGAGTGTGTCGCTGCCAGTACAGGCTACATTGAATCAGCCATCGTGAATTACGAACAGATTTTTTCTTCTGTTATTAAAATCGCAACAGAAGAAAATTTCAAAGTGTCTGTAACCAGCAACTTACTTGGTGATATTATAGTTACAATGTCCATTACACTTTATTACATTTTTTGTAATAAAATTTAGCATGCATTGAATAAATATAATATACGTTTGTGGTGATGTCAACGCGCGTGAGCAAGCTGGATACCGTGAAATATCTACATCATAATAATGTGTATTGTCGACCGGCATTATAGCAGCATAATATGTAGCAGATTTTTTAGAAGTTGGAAGCAAGGAGAGGTCAGGATTTAATTTCATGAATTATAGTTAAGTTAGAATTATATAAATTTCATATTGTGTATATCGATATAAAAGTGCGAGTTTTTATCATTGATATAAAATTTTTAATCCGCTATGACTTTTATTACTGTTCCTTATATCTCATTATAGCTATAATAACTGATTGCCTTGTCTCATAAATCCGAACCATATTTTTTCACTTTATTCCGACCTGGAGATACTTATTAAATTACTATCTCAAAAATTAATTTTAGCATAATTTATCTCAGCCCTTATAATCATATACCAGGATCAATTGTCGACAAAATGCGCGCGCGGTTTCTCCGTTATTTAAAAACTATTATGTGACTTCTTGTATATTGGATTGAGTTAAATCGACTGAAATATTATAATACGAAGCACGTTTTTTGATGATATGGTTATAAGCTTATGCAATTATTTAACTGTAAAAATGAAATTCATATATTGCTCGGCAAAAGTTGCCAGACTCCTGAGATTGTGCACAACCCGTGAAGTTATTTTTATTTCTTTATCGTTTTTCGTTTTTTTTTTTCTTTTAAGGAATAGCTGACGCGTAAAATGTCGAAAGCAAATGGAAGGGAGCGAAGGCCAGCGGGGCTCGTAATGGAAGGCGACGCGGGAATGGGTTTGGGTCGGCGGTACAGGAGCAATCTACCGAAAGTATATCCTTTCTGGCGGCGTAACAGGGAAGGGGGAAGTAAAGTTCTCGGTCAAATCTGCCGGGTCTCCGCAGCGCGGGATCAATCGCGTCGGGTCTATTCGTGGCTCCGATGACGATGATCTCGGAATTGTTGTCCAGGCCGTCCATCAGAGCCAGCAGAGTCGAGACGACACTGGCGTGCACGAAATCCTGACGACTCGATCTTACGGGTGCCAATCCGTCGACCTCGTCGAAGAAAATGATGCAGGGCCGGCTTTGCTGCGCCTAGTATATTACGGATACACGTTAAACGAGCATAGTCGTCGCCTCGTAAGCTCCGAGAAGCGACGAGGGGGAAAAAGATTAATTAGCGCGCGGGATGCATATACTTAAGCGGGAGCAAAGGGAAAGAGGTGCCAACCATTTGGAAAATTTTCTGTAGCTTCTTCTCGCTCTCGCCAACCCATTTGCTCAGGCAGTCCGACCCCTTGCGCGAGATAAAAGAGACCTTTCTGTCGGAATTGCTGCACTCTACTGCCAACGCGCTTGCCACCAACGTTTTTCCAGTGCCTGTAAATGGTACAAAAAATTGAAGGAAAAAATCTCGTCTTCGTGAGAACATGTGTTTTTTTTGCTCTGTGCGAAATTCAAGCTCAATTGTAACGGCCGAATTCATTTTGTAAGCATCATCAATAATAAATCCTGCTGTTAATAAGTGGTGGCTCATTTTTGTACCAAAAATCCAAGAAAATAGTCGACTACACGACTTATATACACAACTTGTATGCGCAATTAAAGAAAAGGTTGATTGAAAATAACACTCACGACGTTTCGAGAATATTTCAGGCTATTTTTACTCCAAGATGTAGGTTATCTTTTTAGATGACGAGCGTGAATACTTACATCACTGGAGGAGTGTTCATTCAAACTCATTGAGCTTATCAAGCTATCAGTTAGACCAAAATTACCTGGCGGCCCGTAAAAAAGGAGTCCTCTTGGTGGCCGGAGATTGAATTTCGCGTAAATGTCCCCATACATAAGAGGGAACAGAACCATTTCCTTGACAATTCGTATGTGCTTTTCGAGACCGCCGACGCACGAGAAATCCTTTACTCCCGACATTTTTTACGGCTTTCTTTTCGTCGGGTAGAAAATAGAAACAATATCACTTTACACCTCTTGCCACAGAACCAGAAACAGTTTAGTCCGCGGGGATGGATTTTTCCACACGCTGGTCACATCAATGGTCACGATCGTTCCATTGACCATTCCTGGATGAATAAGCAATATCACCAGCAGAATTTTGATTCAAATCTTGAGCATGGCTTGGTTCTTCTCTTTGTTCAGAAAGTTGCACTGGAATTTATACGAAAAAGGCTGTTAGATGTTTTCACGGTGAAATTTCATAACCTTGACGTTTCGTCGTGTTGGCGCGGCGGTGCAAGAAGAAAAAAAAAAACACGCGAGATTTTGTAAGATTCGAAATGGAGTTCTATTATATGATTATCATTTGAAAGTAAACAAAAATAAGCTAAGACGAAAGTATTTGAAAGATGCATTTTTAGCGTATAATACGTTTTTCCAACAAGATCTTTCTACTATAAGGTTATCAAAAAGTGATACAGAAATTTACGCACACACACAATTTGAATTTTGAAAATTCGGCAATGTTAAATTAAGAAAAATAATGTTCTCAAAGTAATATAAAGTATATAATTTGAATATCTACAATTATCATTTACTATTATAATTTGGTTAATAATGTGGCTACATCATCTTTAATTTTAAATTAAAACTTCAAATACGAAGTCGAAACCATGTTTATTTTCATTAATTTAACAAAGTTATTTATGAGTACGGTACACGTCTTAGACCAAGTAAGTGAGAGGGATGGAGGGAGGGAGAGTGAGAGAGAGAGAGAGAGAGAGAGAGAGAGAGAGAGAGAGACGGGTGAAATACTGTAACAATATAGGTATATCGCTATATTAGCCTATAGGGATATAATGAGAGTGGACTGTAAGTCATATCATAAACCAAGTGAGCTAGGCTAGTTGAATTTAGGAATACCTCCCTGAGGAATACTATAGCAAGAGATTTTATGGGTTTATATCATGACAGATGATTCGAAAGAGAAAGTTTTCAGCACCAGGTATACACGTGGTAAAAATATGAAGGTCAGATGTTGGGGCTGACTGCCGGAGTGTCAAGCACAAGAGAGGGTGAATGAATAAGGGTCATCAGGTATTTTCGCTCTGTGCACAATTTACTATCAGCGCCACTTTTGACGGCAAAACTGAGAACTGTTGGTTTGTTAAAATATATTGGCTTATGGGGAAATCTACAGAAAATATGCAGTTAGAGTGCTCGAACTACACTTTTCTTATACTACACTTTTCTTATCCTATGAGGTCTATAGAACACTGAAAAGGCGATGATCCTGCGATATCGACCTCGGTACAATGATTTCTGGGCGATTAAAATTTTTTTTCGTGAAATTTTCGTCGTAAAAATTCATGAATAGTAGCCATTGTTCAACGGCATATACTCAAGCTCTGGGGGTGCAAACGGTAAATGCGTATTTATATGATCAAAGTATGAGATATTTCTTCAATTTTTGCCCTGGTGAGTTAAAAATAGTTGCTTACATTCAAAGTTGTCTTGGTCTGAAAATAGCGAAAAATCGAAATTTTTCATAAAAAACACAAGGTAATTTTTTTATTTTTCTGTAGATTTTCCCTTATATGTGGAGAGTTATACAAAATAATTTAGTGAGAAATTGATATTGATCACCGCACCAGTTATATAGATATACTAGCAAATGCTAGTTTGCTAGTATATCTATATAAAACGCGACCATTTGCTTCCAACTTCTGAAAAAACGAGGGCCTTAATGACTTTAAATAAATTACAGGACGTAGATATAACGGTACAATTTTTGCGCGGAAGTGAGCTGGACATCATGCGTCAACGGGATCCTGGAGAAAAAGTTACTTCAAAGTACGCTTTCCTTCCGAGTCACTAACCTCGGCCAACATAAACAATAAACGATCTGATGTAATTCTGTAGAAACAACTAATATAATGTATTCGATCTTTCAAATTACCGCTTAGATTCTCTATTGATCAGAATAGTTATAACGCGTCTAATCTCAGGTATGGTAGAACGCGTTCAATTCTTATTCTCTGTCTTCCCGGACAACCGCCAAAGCGTTCGGACGATTGCCTAACACTCATAGTGTAATTGAGTCGCAAATTCATTAAAGATAATATATTCTTAAGAGATTGTGAGTGACTTTATTTTACCTGGCTTCGCACACTTGCTTGCATACCTAAAGCATCACGACCGATCTGATTTTACCCAAAATATTTGACATATCTGGAAAATATTTTTGAAATATTCTTTTCCCCTGGGATTCTGTTGATAAATGCTACCCAGCTTATTTCCGCGCAAAGATGGTATCGACAACTAGGTCCTGTAATTTTTTGAGACTCCTATGTACAGCTGTTTTTCTACAAGTTGGGAGCAAAGGAGCACGTCAATTTAACGTGGTTAGTATATCTATATAACTGGCGTGGTAGCCCCTTAAACCGGCGCAAACTTTTTTACAAGATAAATATCAGTGCCCTTGATGTACACAAAAATTTACAAGCATTTTAAACACCTAGGGATTTTATAAGAAATATTTTCTGTCATTGTCCCATATAAGCTACACCAACGAATATAGACTTGGTATAGAAGGACGGTCAGTATTGGCACCGGGGTCCCATTTTAGCTAGCTATCGTGCTGGCTCACGGATCAGCCCCAAGAAGTATAAAATCGAAGCTTATCTCCGTAGAGTGCAGACCCATGTAAACAATAACTAGCCGAATATGTCCCGTAAGAATTTCCGGATCTCGCAGCGGACTTATGCGAATTGTTCTAAATGATTTTATTTCAAGATATTTAAATCCAAACTCTAAAAAAAACAAGTGGTGATCATTCCATTCGTTCTCCAATTGGCTGCTCGTTATCTTACGAAATTCCTTTAAATACTATATATTTAAGAATAAGTAAGTCCATCTAATTAATAAAAATTCTGTAAAAGTGAAGTATAAATTTTAAAATAATGTAAGTCATTTAATGTAAAACATTTAGTCATTATGTTAACTGTAGGTCTTTACATATATAGTACCACCCCTGCGAAACATGAAGGGAGTGTGCTCAACTATGAAAGTATTACTTCTGACACGAGTATTGTAAAATATTTTTCAATTGCCAAACGTTGGTATGAAATTGCAAATTTGTTTTTTACGCGCATACGAGTCATTTGAGAGCACTTAGTGGAAATGGAAATTGTGCCATACTGTGCCAGGACTGTGCTAAACTGGGCCAGACCGTGCCAAACTGTGCTACATATATACCAATTCGAACATTTGGCAATAGCTTGGCATAGCTTGGCATAGTTTGGCACAGCCATGACACAGTTATGGCACACTGTGGCACAGTATAGCACAATAGAACAAATATTTTTCTTGTGTATGGTTTGAGAACTGGCACAGTCCTGGCACAGTTTGGCACAGTTTGGCACAGTTTGGCACAGTCCTGGCACAGTTAGGCACAGTCTAGCACAGTTTGGCACAATCAAAAATTAAAAAAAAATTTGGTCTTTTCATAAGATGAAACCCTGTGGCACAATTTACCACAGTTTGGCACAGTCCTGGCACAGTTTGGCATACTGTGATACAACAGGGCACTGATAGGCACAGTATGATTTAGTATTTGAATAAAATTAATTAAATTAACTTAATCATTTGATGAAATTAGGCATACTGAAATATAACTTTTAGTACATTAATGTAATTGTAAGTCGAGGGTATATGTTAATATAAGTATAAGAACAACAGAAAATTGAAAAAAAATATTTATTTTCTTTATTTAATACATAATATATTTTTTATAATATACAGAAACGACTTATTGTGTTTCAGTGAAAAAATAAATATTGCATATATAATGTGAATGAAAAAACGATACAAGCTTTTTTTTCTATTTAACTTTTCAAGTCCAACGTTCATTATGTTCGGGAATAATCCAACAATGCTATATAAACAGTAGTTTTCTAGATAAAATAAATTATAAAGTCTTTGTCTTAGTCTTTGGATCCATAAATAAAAAAAATTATTAAGAATATAGAACATCGTTCAACGAAATACTTCATTTCAATGACTTTAGAACACACAATATTTATGTTCTTTACAACCAAATTAATATATTAATACTAATTAACTTTAAGCTTTAATACGATGATTTTAGAATAAACAATATTCGTTTTTAACAAAACAAAAATAATTTTAGAACACTAAATAACGCATATTGCTATTCAGTATCTCGATTTTTTTTAAACCTTTGATTATTTCTCCACTTCGCTCTGAGCCTGATCAGAATCTAGTTGCTCATTCAGCTGATGCTGTAGGTTTACAGTAAAATGACTTGCTTCTGATCTGTTGCTATTAATCATCTGATTCGGATTGAGGGTTGTATTACTTAGCTGTTAATTATTTCGAGTAGGACTCTTTTCAGTAGCACCTCTACATACATTAAAAAAAGAATTGAATAAAGGATCACGAGGATGTGAATTATACGATTGAAAACCAGCGGTTGCAGCTTCAGTTACTAGAGGAAACGTGGAGTCATTTGGAAAGATAACTTTTTTGCCCTAGATAATTTTTTCCGAGCAGCTGTTATAACGGTGTGTTGATAACTCGAGCATTTTTCCATTTCTCTATCAATTTGTGATTGTATCTGTCCTTTAGCTACTAAAAACTTATAAAATTCATCCTCTACGACACTTCTTTTAATAGGGGATAAGGCTCAAATATTGTTACATCTTTTTGCTAATCCGTCCGTGCCGTAAATGCCAGTATTAATTACCGTAAAAAACTTCTGATCTTTTGTTGTCTTAAACGCATCTTTGTATGCGTTAACATTAAATTTTACATCTTTCTTTAATCCGACTATATCTTCATCTTCTGCAGGCTCCATAACGTTTGCAACTTGTGATATTTCAAATACTTCATCCAGCATTGTTTTACTTAATAGTTCATTGTCTGCAATTAAGAGGGTTTAATAAATACTTTTTTTAAATTTTGAACTTTTTTTGTCATATTGTGCTAAACTGTGCCTTACTGTGTCAAAGTATACCAGAACTGTGCCAGGACTGTGCCAGTTCTTAAACCATACACAAGAAAAATATTTTTATTTTCAAAAATTGGTATTGTGCCACTCTGTGCCATAACTGTGCCAAACTATGCCAAGCTCTGCCAAGCTATTACCAAATGTTCGAATTAGTATATATGTAGCACAGTGTGGCCTACTTCGGCACAGTCTGGCACAGTTTGGCACAGTCCTGGCAGAGTTTGGCACATCAAATTATTTCTACTAGGGGCAGACTTACCAGATTAAGTTTTAAACATGCTGTCTGACACACAAAACATGTAAAGAAAAAGGATGCCACCTTCAAACCATATGCCAACAAAAAGTTACAGGCCAATTATTAATAAACAAAAAATAGCCTTTATTGCGTCCTGGGTAATTTATTACCTAGCAAAACGAGCATTTTCTTCTTCGGCATCAATGAGCAGCTGGGCTTGAGATCTCCAATTTAAAATTTAAAGCATAAGTTGCAAGCAATTTAAAATAGGGTAAAAATCGTCGAAAATGGGAAAAAATGTCTGAAAAGCCAAAATTTTCAATTTTTTCTCAGTTTTTCGCTTTTTTGGCAATTTCTAATTTATATTTAAAATTAACATTAAGTATGTGTATGCTACTTTTGAATAGTTTCCAAATGGTATGCAGAGACCAAATTTACAGTATCATTATTTTTTCTAGTATTTTGGGCGGTTTGAGAGATAGTATCACATTTTTGTTTAATCCCTTCAAACAATTTAGCTACATTTTTTTCATTTCCTTCATATTTTGTAAGTTTACAGAAAAGAGAAACAAAAATCTTGATTTTGTACATCTAAAATGTTTTTACTAGTCTCATCACGCGGATAAAATAAATCAAGCGGTTCGTAAGAAATTCGAATTTATTATGCGACAGTGTATGACAATAAGATGTATGTATATGTACGTACATAATAAATAAGGCAGTGTATGTTTTTCTCTTTCGTTTAGATCCGTTTCTTTTTTACGGCTAGACATGCAATTATTTCTGTACCTATTAGTTAATTCGTTTATTTGTACGAGCACTTAAAAACTATCGCTTATAAATATTTTGAGAAAACGAATCACAAATCGTTTTATAAACAAATTATTTATCGAACGTGATTTCAATCACATATTATTGGCGTTATAGTGTAAACATTCTATGTCGAGCATACTCTTTGAAAAACCAAGAAAATCCAGTACAAGATTTGAACACTCTTTTTCTTGAATAGTTAGCATCGAATCACATTGATGTTACAAATTATAAAGAGAGGTTGAGCTTTTCTTAAATATTATCAAATTGGCAGTATGAACTGGTGGAAGCCCACACACTCTTCCAGTTTGAACCAGCTTTTAATGCGCGGATCTAGCTATTATAATTTTAGGGGTTAAGAAAATAATACTGAATTTGAAAATAAGGTTTTTTAATGTAGTTGAAAAATAATATTTTGTTTATATTCAATTCGAAATTAGTGAGCAAAGACAATGATCTGAGTTATGAGTATAAGAAGTCGTTTGTTCCGCATAATTTCTTTATCTTTATATATTTTAAACGAGATATCCCGACATTGCTCTTAAATTAATTATACAATTTCGTTAATTGATTAAAACGAATTTCCATTATCGCACATGCTCCCATCAATTACCTTATAAACTGTGAAATGTCGCGTAGGACTAATTTTCTCGTTTTTATTTTAAAATTAGTAGCAATAAATTGATTTAGATTCAGACAAGGTAATCAATTAAAACCGTGAATTTTGAAATAATATACATACACGCATAGTATCGGAAAATACTATAATTGCCAATTTACCTTATGTGATGTTCCTATAATAGACAATCGAAAATATATTTAATTAAAAATCACACTTTAATCAATATACATAATTCTAAGAATCCTATTACTAGATAATAGCCAACTTTTGTAAATTCAGACATGATATGTTAACAAATTAGCTACACGAGTTACAATTTTGACTCTGCCCTTCTTACAGAGACTACATAATTTACAAGTTGGCTATCTAAGTGAACCACAATTAAGTAGAAAAAGTTGACAATGGGTTCTTACATATGCACAGATGAAAAGGACCTTCATCTTTTTGGCAGGCAAGTGTACTTTTTCATTTTTTTGAAAATTCTTCATAATTAGGATTATACTCAATGAAAACTAAAACAATAGGCATCTATATTGCTAAAATTGACAAATGATACGATTGATAGTCAATTTTTCTCTACTTTAGCGTTGCCGTTAAAATGTTACACGTTTATAACAAGGTAGTGTATAATCACCTGATGGATTAAGTATAAAAGCTATTTACAAACTTTCAATGTTAAAATTTTATTTTAAGTTACCAAGCGGTTTTGTTATTATTCAATTGCTAAGTTCAAAACTAAAGAGCAGGTATGTAACACATTAAAGAGCAAAATGTGCTTACTATAAAGATATTCTATAAAAATAGAAATTTTAAGTAAAATAATGCATAAACTTTTGCAAAAAAAAAGATTGAATTTATTTTATCTAAAAGATTAGAAAATTTAAAGAATTTTCCATATAATACAAAAGTTAATTTTTACACGTTGTTGAATCACACAAATAGATATTCATAAAAATGTATCTAATAATTTATCTATATTCTAACCAAATAAAAAAGTTGACATAGCTAGATATTTTAATCGTATAAACAATGTTGAGCTATTGAATGAGAACTTTATCAACAATCTGGAGTATAATTATCTGCTTCTATTGAACAGTACTAATATTATTGAATGACTATTTGAAAAATTTTATATAAAATATGTTCATTTTACTTTTATTTGGCATAGTATTTTTAGATGCGATTGTTTATTTTCACTCAAATTGAAAACTTGGATTTAATTTTATAATAAGGTAACTTATGGGAGTCTTTCTTCGATATAAAATTATTTTTGATTTCGATTACGAAATAATACAGTCTAATATAGGATCGATTTCATGAGAATTTCAGCAATTAAAAATGCATATCAAAACTAATATAATAATTTGTTGCGTACAACGCAGCAAAAGTTCAGTTCGATTGATCCGCATTAATAACTGATACAGATAAAAACCCTTCACCTTTTTCTTAAATATATGTATCACGCTGTAATCAATATAACAAATTTAGCTTAGTTAACGCGCCTTGTGTAACGACCTTCAATTTTCACAGAAAACTTTATAGCCGTAACAATAATGAGAAAACTTCGAGAGTAATTAAAAAACTGTCTTAATAATTAAGTAAGAATAAACTTGTTACACTTTTTTTAAGAATAACATTAAAATTAGAATGTCATTAAATAAGCGTCTGTTTTCTTAATCTTGCATGACACTTTCGTTTTCCCCAATTTTATATTTTTCAAAAATTTTCACATCTTTTAACAAGTCCTGAAAAAGAAATAATTTACTTATTAATAATAATTTGAAGCATAAAGCATTAAAGAGAAAAATTAAACTATTAGTGACTACACGCACACATATATAAGTCAAGATTATATGCTCTTAATTTACCTTTGGCAGTGATTTTCTATCGTAAGTTCGAGCATATTGACCAACGCTTCTGCTTAATTGTACATAAACATCGCACAATAATTCAATGGGGAACATTTCTGTGGCTTTGACAGTGTAAGCGAAAACTTTGTCAAGCTCGATTCTGTCGATCATAACTTTGTCGCTCTCCTGAGGATTATTCATTAGACTAGAATCGCTATCGACGGCAAATGAAAGATCTTCGGCATTCAGGCTTTCGCGCCTTGAAGACGAGTTTGAAACGTTATTTTCAACAGATTTTTCAACTTCTCCGTGCGACACGTCCATGCTTTCCACTTCGTTATTAATTACGTTCTTTTTCTCTGGTACATTCTTATCAGCATCTGCAAAATGATTCAACTGTGCATCTCTCGTAGATTCATTTTGCGAATCATTATCAGTATCTGTATGATCGGATATGGGCACGTGCCCATTTAAAACACAGTGTGCTTCTGATTCAAACTCCTGAAATTTCTCTAAATCAATACCCTGTGCTGATGTTTCAGAAGCTGCTGCTGTTGTAGTTACTTCCTGCGGCTTACTGCTAGAGTTTTCGTTATTTGTACTATCATCAAAGGAGATTTTTTTCTTTTTGGCGACCTTCTTGACAAAACCTCGAGCCCAAGCGTGTAGTCTACGCTTCCTCGAGCTTGGCAACTTTTTGCCATTTACTACAATGGCACTGCCTGCACTACCTTCTCTCCTGTCACTTTTTTCACTGGCGTTGAAAGGCTCAGTCTTTTGACTCTCTTTTTTCCTATTTACACCATTACGTTGAATCTTTCGATTTTTCGATATTGTTCTACACTTATCTTCAAAGTCTGAATCCAGCTCAGCTTTTATTAACGCGTAGGCATTGTCGCGAAGTGAGCAAGCACGATGCCTTATCAATTTATCAGCAGGATCCCTGCAAATTTATACAATTATTTATACATTGGTACAAATGCAATAATATTGATAAGCAACTGAATCTAAGAGAAGTGGTCTTCAATGAAAGTTTTATGGGAAAATTTCAAACATTTTTCATTGCTTACGTTTCCTAATTTTTGTACTTTGGGATGTAAAAATACATAATAGAACATTAAACAAATGTACACAATATAATTGAAAACCACTACATAACTACTGAGCAAAAATTGTGACAACGACAACAACAACAACGGATAAACAGGAAAGACTGAACTACCTCTTGATTAATCCAAGGGAGGGCCTATCACGCAAGCTGACATGAAAACACAACATGAACGTCAGTACGAACGTATTATGATGTGATTTGCATATATAATGTGTTTAAGTATTATAAAATGAATAAAATTAGAAAAAATTAATAATTAAAAAATCATGTATTCCAATAAAATCTGACCGTTTTCTATGAAAACCCGACAAAAAAGTAAAAGCAAAAATGACAAAAGTTTTTTTTGAAACTCATAAATTACGTGATTGTACTTTCGAAATTGAAAACCAAACAGTAATTAAAAAAATTAAAAAAAAAAAACAATAAAAGGATAAATTCTTACAATTATTTACATTCTAATCAAAGAATTGTTTTCATAAACGTGAAAACATATTTACCTGTCTGGATTATATTCTAAAGCATTTCGACAAATAAGATCAATATCATCCAAAAAATCTCGAGCACATAAATAACAATGCATATCGATTTTTGTCATCATTGTTTCAAGATCCATAGGTTGTTCAATGATTTCATTATAGTCTGGAACTTCCTCAATGTCTACTGGCTTTGTAAACATGAAAAATCTACAAATAGAATATTAGATTATCAGTTATCCTGTTAATAACATCCAGGCAACATCTATTAACCAACCCTGAAACTTACTGTCTGTTTCTAGCGAGTTTAGCACAAATTTCTCTCAAAAATATTCTCAGTTCCCTTAACGATATTTCTTCTTTTTCATACAAAATTTTTTGTTCTTCTGGTGTTAATTTCTTTGGTTCAGGATCTGGTGCCAATGGCAATTCTTCTAATTCTTCAATATTTTTCTTCTTTATTTGAGGGGGTTTCAAACTTTGTACTGTAAATACTGGTTTGAAAAACTTTGTTCTTTGTTCTTCTGTTGGACTACAAATCGAATGGATTTCTCCTCTAAGAGCACTGAACAAGCTTTTCAATTGGTCTGGTAACTCTTCATACGTGACTCCACTAGTTGCAATAATTAATATAGGTGTAGACGGATCCAATGAGGCAATGCGGCAAAGAAAAACAGCCTTTACCGTTTCTGGTACTAAGGGCCACCACTGATCGATTGCTGCTATGTAAATTATGGACGGTATATTTCTGCTTGCTTCATTGAATACCTTAAGGTAATAAATACATTAATTGTGGCATAGAATTTTGTAAATTTACTCAAAACATGTATTTCCCATAAAAAAATATTTATTAACCTGTACACATGTTTCTTCTGGAGATCGTGCGCTTTCTGCAAAAAGAGTACTAACATTTAGACTGTGTACTGGAAGGTGCTCCATTTGATATATTGCAGCTTGTGCCAATTGTGGTCCTTGATTTCGAGCCATACTTCCACCAGTTATTAAAAGTCGTGGTCTATGAATACCTTTTGTTACTTTCAACCTGAAAACAGATTTAAACTCTATATCATATGCATAAAAATAATAAAGTTAAAAACTTAAACAGTCGTCATACTTGGCCAGTTCTTGATTAATACCCTGAGGAAATATTTTCCTTATTGTACCAAGAAGTTCTTGCAATGAAGATCCAAGAAGTGGCTCTATAAATGGAGCTAATTTTCTACCTATACATGGCGTTACACGGTGTGATGATGGAACTAAAAGTGAACTTGCCCGTACAAAATCAGCTTTCTTCACCTCAACACGGGCAGGATTTAAAAGCAAACGATTACTAGTTAAATAAATTTGAGGATATGTTCGTTTTAAACCTTGAATCACAGCTTCAGTACAAAGCGCTTTCAAATCAGAACCACAATAACCAGTGGCTTTTTCAGCTAATGATTGCATTAAATCCTCAGTGGGAGGATTACTCCATTTTTTAACGTGAATCTTCAAAATATCTAATCTCTCTTTCACAGCAGGTAAGGGGAAAAATAATTCTCGATCAAACCGTCCAGGCCGTCTTAATGCTGGATCAATAGCATCTATTCTATTCGTTGCTCCAATAACAATTACCTATAGACAAAAAAGAGTTGATTTGAAATACTATAATTAACTTATATTGCACATTTAACGTTTGAAATATTTGTTTAAAGGTTTACCTCTCCTCTATCACTAAGACCATCCATTAGGGCGAGAAGAGTTGATACAATACTAGCATGGATCTGATCTTGCTTCGTGCTGCGCACAGGTGCTAACCCATCAATTTCGTCAAAGAATATAATTGATGGTTTCATTTGCTGTGCTTGTTCAAATAATAATCTCAACTGTCGTTCAGATTCGCCAACCCATTTGGTCAAACAATCTGCACCTTTACGCATAAAAAATGATACCTTTCTGCTACCTTGACTACATTCATTAGCTAATGCCCTGGCTAGTAAAGTTTTACCAGTACCTGTGATAATGAAAACATGATAAATTGCATTATTCAAAGTTTATTTAAAAAAATTATACTATCCACAGTGAAATAAAATATATATATATATATATATATATATACATATATACCTGGAGGTCCATGAAATAATACACCTTTTGGAGGTGTTATATGAAAACGCTCAAAAACATCCGGATACATCATTGGAAAAACTACCATTTCTTTCAAACAATGGATGTGTGATTCTAATCCACCAACATCATTGAAAGTGATATCCGTATCTACTGATATAGGACTAATATCCGCTTTTTTATCAGTTGGACCTCCTTGAGGTATTGCTGATTGTCTATAATTACAAAGCATTGTAAAGTTTAATAGAGAGTTTCAATTAAGTGATTTTATTTTGTAGCAATATGATAACACTTTACCTAGATTTTTTACTCTTTTTTTTATCATAACACTGTGGTTCTGAATCGCTTGAATCTGTACTACTCGAACTTTTACTTCTATGTTTTCGTCTTCGCATTGAATTACTAAGAACACTCCTGAAAGCTCTGATTGATCTCCTTACTGGTTCGACATTTGCTTGAAATCTATCAACTGTAGGTTTTTTTTGACGTAAGCTATATTTGCGTAGACCAGGTGTGTATGATGATTCGCTCATATCACTATCTTCTACTGTAAATAGTTAAAATGAATTAGTTAAAAAATAACATATATTTTAAAAATATTTTGGGAAATAATTGAGGTCATTTTTTAATAAAAATATATATGCGTATTATAAATTATGTTTCTAAATTAAATAAAACTGAACAATTTGTTTTAATCAAAAGTTGGTCTAAAGGTATACATATGTATATTATGACTATAATTATCCATACAATACAGTATGTCATAATATATTGTAGTTTTAGTCCAAAGTTTTACCACCAGAGGCATCTGAAAGCATTGCCTGGGAATTTATTTTAAAAATCAATATAGAAGTATAACTACAGCAAATGCACTTAAGTTTACTCATATGATAGCAGCTTCGAATTTGACTGTTGGGAAAATTAGCGAATCCACAGATTTTTTAATTAGTAGTTATGAATTGCAATATGAGGTTAAGCTATAGATAATCATAAATTAAAGTTATTATAATCTGTGCTTAATTAATTTTACCCGTCATTTGCCTTTTTTGTAATACTCTTTGAGAAGTTCTTCGAGTTCTCTTGATTCTGGTGTACATATCCTCATATCCCTAAAAATATAGTCATGTATTGAAGAGCTATTAAAAAATAAATGAAAAATTATTTTCACAAATTTTACATACTTCATTCTCATCATTTTCTGAATTATCATTATTTTCAGCTTTTTCACTTTCTTGAGAATTATCTTCATCCTCATCATCATCCTCGTCGTTTTTCTCATCTTTACCATTGTTATCATTTGATTCAGATTTTATCTTTTCATCTTTTTCCACACAGCTGTTACTTAGTCTGGTTACTGGTCCTTCCCTTGATCTTGAAGGGCTATCAGATTTTCTTGGCCTACAAAATGGAAAATGATGTAATTTTAATTCACATCATAGATGATAAAAAAGACTGAATTTCTGACTTTTAACCTTGATTCCTTTTCATTGTTTGTTGTTTTAGAGTCGGATTTATCATTTGTTTCCATTTTATCTTTTAAATCTCGCTCTGCCCTATCTCGATCTTGTCTTTCTTTCAAAGCTCTTAAATCAATATCACGATCGTTTCTATCTCTTAGGTCATGATCACCTCTGCCTCTTTGCTGAGGCCTACTTCTAAGCTCTCTTTCTCGGTCCGGTCGTTCGCGTAGCGCTCGTTCTCTATCTGGTCTTTCGTGAAGATCGTGCTCCGATCTATCTCGATCTCGGTCGGAGCGCTCTCGAAGACGGTGAGGTCTCACCCTAAGTTCCCGACTTGAATTATGATTGCTATGGTCTCTCAAGTGTCTAGAGGGTGCTTTATTTGGAGGGTGATTTTCTCTCGATCGTATTGTCATTCGTCTACTGAGCCTTTGTGTTCTGGGAGGTTCCTCATCCACCATTTCTTTATCTGAAGATGAATCATGTTGTTTGTACATTGGATATCCTTTTAATGTTTGTGTTCCTAATGAAAAGAAAGTATTATAGCGCATGCATTCTTCATTAAATACACATATTGACGATATCAAATAAACTGTTACCAAATATCCAACTGGTATTGAGATTATCATAGGTCTGTGACTTATTTCTTGTGCTTCGGCGAACTCTTGAATTATTTTTATCCAAGTTTTGATTTGGAGTTGTGTGTGATCGGAGGGTTCGTATACCTTGCAAATGAGCTTTACGTGGATTTTCAAAAATTTCTTCCTCCGTGTCCTCTGCATCCATGGAATCCATAGCATCATCCGACATGATCTAAAATCATCATCGAAAGTGGACTATATTTACTATATTTTCATTTTTTAATTCTATTTTTCAATGGGAATGTGATTCGATAGATACAATATGTGAGTGTACAATAACTGTGCATTTTCAAAGCCATATTACAAGGTTCATTCATTGTTTGGTTTTAAAAGAAATGTGCAGAGTACTTGTAGAAGTTGTTTTCAAGTGAAAATTTAATAAGTACTCCAAGAAGAATCAATAACTATTGAGTGAAAACACAATGGGAATAAAAGAAATGTCAAGATGTTGCAATGCTTAGGTGTGCCAATGACCTCGCAAGGCCAGCATAAGGCCAACAGAAAAGGAATCACTGAGTTGGAACTCTTGGAAAACAGCTTTACAGTCTAGAGCCCAGCGTTAAAGATGTTCTAGCATAGGGCCATAAGGACTAAAACATGCAGTCGGAATCAAACCAGGTTGTATAAAAAAGAGAAAAGTCGCGGACAAAGTAAGGTAATATGCGAGCCTTTTGAACGGAGGCGCGCGCGCGATCGTGTGCGTGATGTCTGTTGAATTAAGGGACATGCATGCATGCAGATAGCCGATAGGTATAATATAGGCTGCAATCGATTGCCTCGGCAGCGCGCGAGGCCCGTCCGAAAATATAGCAGCAGGCGCGGATTTAGGCGGGAGAGCCATCGTACCTTCATCTGTCCGTCAGCAACTCAGAGCTCGAGGGATAGGAAAGCAAACGGCACTCTTGCGCTTGCCTCCTGTCATACGCGCCTGGGTAGCGCGCAACACTGCACACAGACACACGTACACTCGCGCTGACTATTTGCTGCCTCTCGACTCTCGAGTGACAAGTCTCGGCTCTCCTGATGCTGATTCGAATATCCGATGCGACCCTCTTTACCTCTTCTCCCAAACGACCGCTGCTGCTTCACGTTATTCGCCGTTTAGTCTCGCGATACAGGCTACAGACCAAACAACTTTCCGATCGATCGGGCATTCGGGCCCCTGGCCGCTGACAAGGTACGGGAGCCGAGTCCGCGAGTCGACCGTCGAGGCTGAGTCGAGCAGCGGCAGATACACGCTTTCTCTCTCTGCTGCAGCCGATGCTAGCTGATGAATTTAGCGCGCACAGGCATAGGTATAGGCTAAGGATCGGGGCTATCCGCACGAAAGTCGCTAGCTCTCGCAATTGCAAGGAATAACCTAGCTTCACCTAACCTCAAACTTGATCTCCTCCACCTATATTATCGCGCAAGATATATGAGATCGAGCAGAGCTCGGCCTGCACCCTGCCTGCGCAGTCCAAGTAACTAGAATAATGACTAGAATACTAGATACTCGCTATAGGTATATAGAGTGCGGCATCAGGCTGATGAAAAAGATGACCTATGCAGTCTGAACATTATCTTACCTATATATGCCACATTGACATGCTGTCGTTATCTTTTTTCTAGGGATAGATGAATTTTGAAAAGAACCTATGTCATTGCTTTTTCAACTTCACTAAAGTACGTATAAGCACCATACAGAAATTTATTGTTGATAGTTTTTCCACGTACTTGCAGTGTATGTACTTAAGATGCAAATATAATTAGCGGATATTGAAAGTAGTCATTAGTTACCTTTACATCATTAGGTATATGATACATAAGTATTCACACAAATACATATATGCATTACCTATTCATCTGTATGTAAGTGATAAGGCAATTATTGGAAAAAAAGATCAAATAATTGCAACATTATTAGTAATGGAATTTTTCACTGGAAGATTTAGAAAGTTGGAACTGGTTGGAACTTGGCGACCGCAGGCGGACCATCCAGGCGAAGCACAGTTATTGTGCGAGACGGAAGAAATTCGAAAATCAGTGACATCATGATTGACCATATTTTTAAGCGAAATGATGAGGATCAACAGAAAAAATGCTCAGTGATGTTATGGATACGATAAGGTTTCGCGAATTGTGTATGTATACATAGACGTTAGATCATGATTAGCTTATTAGTACTCTTAGTAAGTAGAATCATTCATAACCTGTTTACTGATGCGTTTGAATTGAAAAAAGCTAAATAGTGCTTAGATTCGACGAGCGAGAAACAGTGTATACATATAGGTACCTAGGTACATGCTGATTGACTGCGAGAAGTCGATTAAAATATGCGTGTTATGCCAGTCGCATAATTTATTTCAAGTGTGATACACATATATAAGTACCGTCATTTTTTCTCGACTGACGTTTCAAGAGCGTAAAGCTTGAAAATGTCGTGATGAGCACGCATTATTCTGTTTTAAAATTGCTGCTGTTGATTTTCTTCATTTTTTTGTTCTGACATTGCGTTTTTTCACGGTTTTTACGCAAACAGCAATATGATTTCTGTACTGTCTGGCGTTTGGAATTCTGTAGAAGATATGATAGGTAAGAGTTTATATTTTATTCATTTTTATTCGTTTTGTTTTAATTTTTCATTCAAATGGATTATTGCTTTTTTTTATTAACAATAAATTGTTGTTTGTCTCTTTCAGTTGATTACATTGACTTCAATGTTACACTATGGCTATTAATGCCATTATTAATAACATTTTTACTTCCACTGGTGATTGTTCTACTTTTATATGTAACTGCCTTGATTTTATACGTTTATAGACTACATAGGTATGCATTACTTCTGTAACGTAGTATTAATTGTAGCTATTTTTTTCGAGTGAATGACAAAATCATTGTATTTTTGTTTATATTTCAGGCATAGGTTAAGAAGTGCCTATGGGACTGACTGGAGAAATGCTTCGAGAAGCGTTGTAGCTGCTGTTTGGGACGCACATGGATGGATATGGCATGGTAGGAAGAACCACGAAATGTATCAAGCCGTTTTTATTATTCCGTTAGTTTTTCTTTTGCTCTTCTCTTTATTTTCCGGTTTCCTTTTTCATGATACATAAATTATTGACATTTCAAATTGTTGCATAATGAAATAAATTTTGTGTTCATTAGGTTACGAAGTTGTTGGGATAGAGAATATTCCAACGGATGAACCTGTTTTATTTGTTTACTACCATGGAGCAATACCAATAGATCTTTACTATTTTATATCTAAAGTATTCCTGTTTAATTCAAAACTTATCCATACTGTGGGCGATAGATTTCTTTTTAAATGCCCTGGTTGGTCCATTATTTCTGATGTTCTGAAAGTAATACCTGGCACTATCCAAACATGCTCCTCCATTCTAAAGGAAGGCAACATGCTTGCTATTTCACCAGGTGGTGTATATGAAGCTCAATTTGGTGATGCGTATTACCAGTTGATGTGGAAGAAAAGATTAGGATTTGCAAAAGTAGCTTTGGATGCTAAAGTGGTAAGTTAAAAAAGTAATAAGGAAATCACATTTTTGAAATTAATGTGATAGTAATTTAATTTCTTATTTATGCAGTCTATAGTTCCAATGTTTACAAAAAATATTAGAGAAGCTTTTCGATCAATAAGTTGGGGTAGAAGATTATGGCTGAGATTATATGCAGCAACCAGATTTCCTTTTATTCCAATTTATGGAGGATTCCCAGTTAAACTAAAAACTTATGTTGGTAAACCCATAGCGTATGATGGAAATCTAACACCTGAACAGCTGCAACAAAAGGTTTGATTTTGTCTATAGTCATTTAATTTAAAATTTTCATCATAATTTTTGTTTTTTATTAATTTAAACTACTTGTTTTTATAGGTTGCAGCTGCACTCGATGACTTGATTTGTGAGCATCAAAAAATACCAGGAAGTATTTTTTGGGCATTGGTAGAACGATTTTATGATTTAGATAAGACAGTAGAATGCAATTTGAAAGATACTGAAAAAGTTAAAAACAAAAGAGAATAAGTAGTATTAAAATCGTATATTATAATTTTAGAATCTCACATTTTTGGGATTGAAGCATTTTCAAAGACTTTTTTAAGTTTAGCAATACAAGGTGTTGAATATTTTATCAACATTTTACAAACTTGTTCGTACTAATTATAGAAAAAATATTGTCTTATATTTTTAACTGTTTGTAGTTTTATTGTGTAAAGAGATTTCCATCACATTCCACTCAAAGCATGGATTGTGTTAATGGATGATTACTTAATTAGTGGTGCCTGTGCATTTTTTTTTTAATTCTTACAATTTTATATTTTTTACAAAGATATGTGCAATTATTGTATATTATAAATATCGGCGAACACGTTCTATAATTATGTGATTCCATTGCGATTATGGATTTTTAATACCAACAATGTTAAAAGCTGTATGGTCTTGAAACTGTAGAAAAGTCAATTTTTATTCCAATGGAATGCAAGCAGTTCTATAGGAACTCATGATTACATACCTTTATGTCTTTATCCATTTAAAAAGACGATTCTCTGCGTTTTCAAGAGCAGAATTGTTTTTTCAACTAAAAAAATACTAGTGATATTGTTGCGTTTTACTCTTAAGTTATATTGTATGGTGCAAAAGCTTGTACTTAAATAATCTATTTTAGTGTATTTATTGTTTTTATATGCAACGGATACGAAAATAAAGGAAATGGGAAAAGAAAATTTGTTTTATTTATTATGTCGGCATAACGTGTGAGAGTAAATATTTAGTATAGTTTGAATTTGCCGCGCAAGGCAAGTCGGAAATGCGCGGCTTATATCGAGCGCTGTTTTACAGCGGAAGTTGGCTTTGGCGGTTTAACTAAATAGTCGCCGCCATAACACCGCCATATACCTACATATATATATACGTTGTTATAGGTGCGTTTTATATCGAGAGAATGCAGCGATCCTGGCGGCGGCTATTCCAGTCGGACGGGACGTCTCTCTTTCGCCCGTCTAGAAGTATATACCTATCCCTATTGCCAAAACCAGAGCACATTTTTCTCGGTAAGTTTTTCGGAGCTTATTTAACTTATTTTTACGGCAAATATTAAGCCTTCGTTAATTTGTGAATCTGTGTTGATGATCGTGCGTTTATTATCAACACTCTAAACTTTGCCAGCATTAACTGATAGCGATATATCGCCTATTTTTTCAGAAAATACGCAGACATGGGCGTGAGTGTCGAGGTTCTATCTCCCGGAGACGGTAATTATTATGCTAACTTCTCTCGCTCAGTCGAATGCACACACAAGTACCTAAGTACATGCTTTCAACATCGGCACTCGCTATTTTTGTTTCCCCGGCCCGATAAGTAGTCCCGCGATACTTGGGATACGTCTGTGTAGTGTGTATTATGCTCGTCGCCACTGCTCCATGTATACCTATATTTCCCCATCCAGATCCATCGGAGAGACGCCCTCGTCGTATAGGTACATAAGTACATACATACATGCCTTGCTGCCACGGGTCACCGTCAAAGATGCACAGACAATACCTCGTGTACCTCTCTCTTCCTTCTGCACATATAGTACTTACTTAGCGATCCGTATGTTTCCCGTGGCGAATATAAGTAGTACCTATTTTTAGTAGGCTGATCGCCGCGAAGTCTGAAGCCGAATTGAGCGATGTTTGCATGCACGCCTTGCTTACGAGTCTTTGCATTAGAATCGAAATTGCCATATAGAGGATTTCGTCGTTGTAATCTTAATATGTTTTTGCAATGTGCTAGCAATATCAATCACTGTTAATTGTGTTTTGATACTTATGAAAACTTATGAATTGCTTATAATTCTTAAAATTGCAACATTTAAATTTTAGGACAAACCTACCCCAAAACAGGACAAACTGTCGTTGTCCATTACACAGGTAATCTATAATGGATTGTTTTTTTATTCATTCAACTCATTTTATTTGCTAATTTTTAAATGTAACTTTGTACTTAGGTACTCTGGCTAATGGAAAGAAATTCGACTCAAGCAGAGACCGTGGAGTTCCTTTCAAGTTCAAAATCGGCAAGGGTGAGGTAATCAAGGGCTGGGATCAAGGAGTTGCTCAAATGTGTGTTGGAGAGCGTGCCAGGCTAACTTGTCCACCAGAAGTTGCCTATGGACCTAGAGGACACCCTGGCGTATATCCTTTACTACTGAAATGATAATATATCTTACACGTATATTAATTTTGTATTGATCTTACTTTAAAAGTATATCAAACATTTAAAATTTTATTGCAGTTGTAGATTTAGCTGAATAACAATCTACAGTTTTTTTTGTGTCTAGGGAAACTAAAATACTACTTAATTATAGAATTTTAATTATTACTTTGGTTGAGTAGAATTTCTACTATTTATTTGATTCAAGTTTAACAATTTATTTAATTAAAGTCTTTTTTTTTATGTTAAAACTGTATAATACTGAAAATTGATTTTATTTATTGTAATATTTTATAATTTGATAAATATTTCTCCTTGACAACTATACACTATACCACCAAATGCTACCCTTATCTTCGATGTTGAGCTGTTGAAGGTGGAGTGAAGAAGGTGATGCCTTGAAGCAATAATTACCACGCACTGAACTGACCAAACTATTTCATCTTGGCACCTGACAATTAAACAGCTCTTAAATTTCATTAAGTGACTATATGATAAGTAGTCGTAAGGCAGATGGCACACTGTACAATGTTTATTCAATCGCTTTATTCATTAAAACCTAAAATCAGAAATAATGTATCTAGACGATAGACTAAAGTCAAGGACATTTTTAACTATAGCAAAAATGTCCCAAGTCATTTGTACAGTTGAAGCTTTTTATGGCTTACAGTTTTTATAAAAACAAATTGATCATGGAGTTTTCTCAAGTTCTAAGCGATTGAATCAGAACAAACCAGAAGCATTTTAAAATTTTTAATATTTGTGTTCATTCCACTTAGTACTTCGTAATTTGATATCTTTACTTCAACAATTTGTACAAATTTCAAATATGCTGCAATTTATATTTTATAATTATAAAATGAATATTGATGTAATCGTCAATCCTTATGTGACCAAATCAATAAAGACTTTCCTCTGTCAAAGTATGATAACTTTGTTTTTTTCTAAATAAAATCACCCAATCATTAAAATAATTTTGTTTATTTTTATTATTTACAATTTTTAGGTATTTTCAAATTGACAACGAATGTTATCAAATATAAATATTTAAATAACAGTAAATATGTGAATAAGAAGAATTCAATTTTTAACATAAAACTTCATTATAATATATATTACATATATAACACATTCATGTTCAAAAACATCACATTGTTTTTTAAATAAATAATCGTCTTAAAATAAAATAATATGCATTTGTAACGAATGTATTTACAGTCTAGCTTTTAACTACTTCCAAAATATATTAGTAATGCACAAATTAAATAATTTTTATAAGCATTATTATCATTACTGTTATCATTATTAAAAAGTGCATAAATTAATGCTTTAATTATTACTGACTCAAAAAAGTTATGTGAATTAGTAAACAAACAATTCTGGGAAGTGTATTTCATAAGCTGGTGTTTGACTTGGTTTGGCATCTGATGGAGTTCCACCTGGTATTGATTGAGTGCGAGGTTCAATCATTAAAGCATTGAAAATTTCTGATAATTTGCTCTGTAAAACATCATGCTGTAATAAAATCATGCAAGTATTAAAAATAAGAGTAAATTGAGTTCAACATGAACAAATAATTTTTAAATACCCACTTTTGGTTGTGTTTTTTTAATAAGATCATGGAATGGAGCATTTCTGAATAGTTGAGAAAGTTGTGCTCGTTTTTCTTCTTCTAATATTTGGGTATTATTTGTTTCTGTTAAAATACGCTTCATACTATCAAACGTTAATTCCTCTCCAGGCAGTTTCTGATGAAAATATAAAATATAGTTAGTATATATGGCTATACGAGACAGACTACTAAAGCATATTAAAAATATTAATATATTTAAATAAATACCCTTTGTACACCAGGAGATGATCCTGCACTATCTAGCTCAGTAGTTCCACCATTGATGTCACCCAAAGAACTTCGTCCAGCACTGTCAACCCATGAATGCCTGAAATAAAAAGTTGCATATTAATTTTATTCAATGCTAATATTTTAATAAAAGTTTTGTTAAAATAGTTCTTGTATTTATTATGAAATATAATAGATACATAAATCTTTGAATTATAAGCACAAATCTAAATAAACTTTTAATCATCAGTGACTCTCATACCTTATGTACAGTTTTTTTTTAATTAAATACTTGCTAAATCATGAATATTTATAAAAGTAAAAAATTTTCACTTCACTTTTATGTCATTAATAAAATACGATTCGAAATTCAAATACATGCAACTTTTTAAAATAGTCTTACATCGATATTTACCTGTGCTGTAAAGCACTGCTACTATAACCTGATCCCTGCTGCAATTTTCCTGTTTCTAAACCAACTCCTTTAAGACACTCTGTTACAATAGTTTGATCTACTATAAGTGAAGTTGGTATTCGAGATGGCAAATGTGGATCGTATTGAGAACGTAGGTCAGGTAATAAATGAGTAGCTTCTTTAGAACGAGATTCCACAATCTTCAAGAAAAATCAAATTAGTATTTAAGTGACGTATCACTGATTATTAATTTTAATGCTACCATAGAATGTTACCTTATTTGCATAATCAATAAGAGTAGAAATGTTGCAAATGTTTGCAATCAAAACCAATAAACTGATAACTGTAGAATGTAAATTAAATTTAATTGCTATGTTCATCTGAATACTTGTTAGAGCCAGATCTTGGAGACTCATAACAAGACGTAATAGTTCCAATACTGTTTCTTCTGAAGCCAATTCAACGGTCAAAAGAGCTAAGGTTGTATAAATAGCTTCAACATTTTCAACTCTATTATTTGTAAGTTCTAATGATTCATACAGAGCCATATAAATTTCTGGACCATGTTTTCTGATAAATATTACATCTGGCCTAGATGCTTTTTCAATGGCAAGATCCAATTCAATAACATTTACTCTAAAATAAGATTTATCGTCACAATTAATACAATATTAGATAAGCTAAGCTTAGAAATTTAAATTAAAAATAATTTATGTAGCTTACGTCGGTTTAGCCAGTTTAGTGATATTTTTGTGCCTATCAATCAAAGTGTGGAAAATTTTTTGGACTAGAAGCCTCATCTCAAAATCAGATGCTAAAGACATCCTCAACAAAGGTTGAAGAAAGCTTGGTGGGAATGTTGTGTTGAGATGTATAGTTTGATATTTTGTTCCAACCTATACAAAAAATTAATAATTATAAAATATATAAATGTTACCACCAGAATAATTGCTTTAATAATAAAATTAAAGAAAAGCATTTACCTTTAGTAGTGATTTCAGTAATATACTTTGAAGTAAAACATCTCCTTTTCCAGCTGACGTAATAGAATCAGGCTCTCCATATGGCACTTTGCTCATAATGAATTTCATTATTTCAATCTTTTGATAATCAGGAAGATGATTAGCAAATTCACCAAGTGCATTGATAAGTGCTTCTTGATATAATTGCTCATCATTAGTAGATGACTGATTTCTGGACACACTGACTCGAAGGTGGGTCAATAAGGAACTAATGATTTCCAATACAGAAGGCCCTAAAATATGATACATTGATGAAAGTTCATGTAGCGAAAATTAAAAGTTTTTTTTTTTTCGTAATATTTTACACACCGACACTTTCACCAGCAGCAATAGAAATAATCTTTGATAATGTATCTGCTATACTTGTACGAATTTTTGGAGAAGATTGCGAGTGTTCATCTAAATGAGTCATTAAAGCTTCAACAACAGTGTATGAATACTGAGACTGAAATTCCAAACAAAGATAATATCTGATTATCATGATTAGTCAAGAATAATTTTGTAAACAACATTATTTTTGAAAAGTAAATTACTTGAATGGAAAACATAATTATTCTAAATGTATGGATAGCAAAATAATTTGGAACCCATAACTGATGGTTATCCAAATGCTTCAGAACAGGCTTTATAACACAACGAATGTGACCAAATGATGCTCGCCCCACCAATTCTCTCATACAAGTTTCTGCAAATTGTGGAGGATCTGACCTTTCTTCAGTGGGACTCTCTGGAGTAGCATTTTCCTTATTGGAATATCTTGCATTTTGCATATTGTACAAAAGGGAAGGTACAATTTTATCCATGTGTACCATATTCCAAATGTTTTCTACTAAATCATCGGAGACAGTTTTCCTCACAACACCCTGCAAATTGTAAATGACAATATTAGTCATTGGTTCATTTTGAAATAAAAAAGATTTTATGAAATTGTAAATTACCTGCAGTCCTTGAATCCCTGCAAGCCGAATCTGCTTTCGAACTGTGGAATCATCATTGTTGGAGTGGCACATCGAAGAGTATTTTGATACAAAGAAATCGTAACGTGTGTGATAAGACGGCGTGTCTTCTTCGATGTTGGCAAACCTAACAAACTGGAAGACGAAAGCATTTTGTTCAACTGAATTAATGCATGTATAAAGATTCTTTGGTCACACAGGTTGCTTGGTAGCAAAATTTAAGAAGCAATTTTGCATTGACTAACATTAGTATACCGTAGAAAAATTGTTATTGGGCACATGGGAAAAATGATCATTTTCAAAATATTTCTTATATCCATGGCTAAATAACTCACCGATTGGGTTGCCAGAATTTGCAACTGTGGATCTGTTGATTCTAATAACTTCTGAACCATTTTTAAAAAACTTTCTACAAACAAATTTAAAGTTTGTGCATGGCAGGCAGCTAATAACTGATCCATAGCCTCCATGGCAATAACAACAAACCCATTTCTGCGTCTAAAATAGAACATTTATTATTGTTACTTGATTTTTATCCAAGACATTCATAAAACTTGCAAGAGTACTGCAATTTCAAAAAATGTTGTTCGTACCTAGAAATATCTCTAGAAGCTCTTTGAAACAAATATTCACCTATTCGATCCAACTTTTCTGGACTACTCAATGAGTAGAACATTAGTTTCTCCATATTATTTTTGATTAACCCATCCTAAAATGTGAACAAAAAATTAATGTTTAACATTAATATAAAATGTTAAAAAAAATAACATTTACATAACCAATGTAAACGATAGTCGTAAAAATGACCTATCACACGAGTGCATTATGGGACATACAAAAGTCTAGTCTAGAATTAAAAGCCATGAAATGTCACTTTACCTGAGGATTGACAGGAAAAATATTGTCCACTAATCGTTTGTACCTTGGTCGTAGTGCCGAACAGCACCAGCAGCAGCCTAAAAAATAAACAATAAAATAGTTATGATTGGCCAACGATAAAGTATATAGGTTGAAGTTTTAATAGGTTATTGTTTTTTGACATTACTGAACATGTTGGCAAGGGGCGCTAAGTCGTTGTAGTATGGGTGCTCGAGAAATGGGACGAAAAAAGCTTATAATGGAGGTGTAAACTGCGACGTGATTATGCTATTTCGCGCCAGGGCTTATTTTAGCTCTTTTCCAGGCCAGACAGACGCTGAGCTGAGGCCTGAGGCGCAGCCTTGTTGGCCTTTAGCCTTTACGATGTACTTATGCGAATATGCGCGGAGTCACCTGCGCTGCGGCGCCTCCTTCGATCCACACTTCCACCGCCGTCGCGATCGTTGTGAGCGCGAACACGGCGCGAGGCGGAGGTCCGAAACGCCGAAATCTGAACCCGCCCGGGCTCCGAACCTGCGACTGAGCTGATGGGTCCTGCGGGTCCAGAAGCTGGAAAAAAACGTTCGCAAGGCCACCTAGCGGTTGTTCTTGCAAATGTCCCGTTGATTTTCAAGATTCCCAATTTTCCATAGGTACGACGGTACGGATACGGACGTACGGTAAGGTACCTACATATGCCCTGCAGATGCAGATCACGCTGATCAAGCATATTTTCATTTCCAGATATTTTGAGGCTTCCAACATATGTGGGTAGTATAACGTATGTGCGCGCGCGCGTGTGTATAATGGCTCTTATAGACGCCTGGCATCCCGCAGCACGCCATACATCAGAACCGCAGATATTGCGACACGTTGAGGCGCGAATTTCAAATGTAAAAACAGGACGATTGTTATATAAAATATATTATGAGTCATTCTACGAAAAGTCGGACACTTGACGAACGAAAAATTGAGCTCCTGCAATGTTGTTTTAACAATACGTAAAAAACATGGGGGCCACCTCCAAACCACGCATGCCAAAAAATTTACGGGCCAATTGCTAATTATCAAAATATAGCTTGCATTGCGCTCCGGGTAATTTGGCTGAGCAACTATTATTTTTCCCGGCTTTGTTGGACAGCCGAGTCATATTATAGACCTTGATAATAATAAAAAAAAATCATCAACAATGCTAAAAAGCTAGAATTTTTATTTTTTTCTCAGATTTTCCCATTTTTGACGATTTTCAACCTGTTTTAAATTGCTCGTTACTCTTGATAAGGAAGATCATTTCAAACGATTTATTTTTAAATTCAAGATCTCGGAATCGGCTGTCCATTTATGCCGGAAAAAATAATGCTCGCTCGGCCAGGTAATACATTCGGAGTGCAATAAAGTCTATTTTTCGCTATTTAGTAATTGGCCCGTAACTTTTTGTTGGCATAGGGTTTGGAAGTGCTACCCATGTTTTTTGCAAGAAGTGCTACCCAAAATTGCAAGAACTTGATCTTTCGACCGTAAAGTGTCCAACTTTTCGTCGAATGATTCATATAAATATAAATAAAGGTTTTAATTAAATAACTAGCGACAAATGCCTCGCTCGCTGACGCTCGCTCGGTTGCATTTCGTTTATGACCCTATCGCATTGAACAATTTTAAATTAGTACTATTTGTTAAAAGTTAATTTAAAATTGATATAATAGTTAAATAGAATTCGACACATTGAAAATATTGCATTACTCATACTCAAAATAAAATAAAAATGCAGGTATAGTTGTCACAAAATTATTAAAAAAGTAATTTCTTCTAATTTTTATATTTTTTCGCAATTAAAATAAATTGTGACTTATCTAAAATATTAACAGTATTACGTTTACAGTGTGATACATGTTTTTGATACGTAATTTAGGTAAACAAGTTTGAATAAATTTTTTTAGGAAATATTCGTATGAATATATGTGTGTGTGTATGTGTGTATGTTTACCGTAATATCTATAATGTAATATCGATCAATGTATTTTGGTTTTATTGTGAATTTTCAAATTTCAAAAATTTTATTTTCTATTATTTTTTATGATGAAATAAAATTTTCCAAATGCGATCAAATGTAACTAATAGCGTATAAAAATACCTATATTTTAAAAATAAATTAATTATTTTGCATTAATAGTTATTTTGATATTTAATAAAACGTTTTTTCTGCAAAATTCTCATATCTTTAAAAGTAATTGATACAATACTTTTAAAAAATCCATGACTATGCTTAATAACAATAATTGTGAATTGTTAAAATTTCATGTTGATCCATGCATTAGTTTTTGAGTGAATAATCAAAAATCAAAAAACTGAGTTTTCTATGTCCAACGTTTACGGGAGTAAAAAGGCTTAAATTAACTTATAATTTGGGAAAATATAGATATGTAATTTACGTCGGTTAAGTTCATTTTGCAGCTTATTACACAGATTAGTTCAAAAGATATTAGGGATTATATTTTTTTATCTCTCACGCTGTATACCCTATATAACTGAAAATCATTACTTTTGTTAAAACTTATAACTTGCTAACAAAATCCAGAATGTTTCAAGAAAATGCATAGTATTAGGTGGTTTTGAGGTCTAATTTTCATATGAGTTTTAATTCATTTTTTATCATTATTAATATCCGGAGAAAAAATTTAATTTTGGCAAAAATTGTTTTTCTATGTAAAATTTAAAATATCAGTTCTTCATTTTAAATTTAATTAACAATACAATGATTAGGCAATGTATTTATCTAAGTTTGCATACAGAAAATTTTTTTAAAACATTTAAAAAAAGTATTAACATACTACGATGGATTAAAACAATATTTTATTTTTTGGGACTATAAATTAAGTTGGAGGAAGCTACGTGCCAATGATTTGGCAGCTTTTTTTTTAGATCGTTATAAAATAAAATATTTTTTGTCCAAATTATTGGTGGATTTTAACTGTATGTTATTTATTATTGAGGAATAATTTATGTCCTCACTGGATAATATGCCATACTTTATAAAGTAAATGTACATTTTTTAAATTTCGAATAAATGATTTATATTACTTTCTCCTAAAGGAAGCTTTGTAATAGTAAAATTTTCAGTTTTGTCAAACTTCTGGAAAATACGTTTTGGTGTGTTAGAAATTTAAATTAAGTGTTTTTAGAAAATGTCCGTATGTATGTGTGTGTATATGTATACCGTGATAACTACGAAATTATACAGGCAATGTTATTGGAATTTTCTATTATATAGTGTGCTACCTTTGTGAACGAAGTTATAGCATTTTTTGGTATATTTTCAAATTTTAAAAGTTTGGCGGCGCTGCTAAAAAACCGATTCAACCCGATAAAAATCAATAAGATTCACCATTCAAATCGATAAAAATTTTTATCTACTTGAATGGTGAATTTTAATTTCATTTTTTGCAATAGGTCTTGATAAAATCTGACATAAGTTGATATGGATCGATATAGACCGATCAAACTTCATACAAAAACTTATAATTGAAATAAAGAGACTCGAGATATATCGATTTCAATAGTTATTTTGTATAGAGTTTTTATAGGCATACATCGACCTATATTGGCTCATATCGACCTAAATCCAAAAAATGAAATTAAGATTCCCTATTCAGCTCGATCAGACATTTTATCGGCTTCTATTAACTTTTTCTAACAGGGGGATTACTCATATATTTACACTATACTACATATTAGAAGGGGAGGAGCTTAAAGGCAAAGTGGAGGAGGTTACATGCAATGAATGTAGAGATAAAAAAGGAAAGTAGGAGGAGTTTAGTATAAGAACAGATTAAAATTGATTTTATTGACGAAACGGCTGTAAAGAATAAGGTGTGTGCGAGATATGAGAATAAAAGTGAATTTTTATTTTTTATGTTTTTGTATTTTTTCCTTTTACATATGTTTCGATGCTTTAATCGTAGCCTTCATTAATGTTGTGAGGTTATTTTCCATTCTTTGATTATAATTTGAATAATTTGTATTATTATATCTATGATTTCGATTGTTAGAATAATTATTTCTATAATTATAATTATTATGATTGTTTCGATAATTGTGTCTTCTTCCTCCTTTGTTTCCTCTATCTGAAATTAATTTTATTATAATTAGTAAATTAATATTTTTTTGTTTATTGAATTTGTTAATAATTGAGAGTATTTACACTTCTTGTTTTTAAATTGATTATGATTATTGTGCTGTTGATGCCTATTGCTGGATTGATTCGGTCTTCTTTCTTTTTTTGAAATTAATAAATTATTAGTTTTGATAATTATTGTATGTTTATGTGTGTGTATATATATACACACACACGCATACACACACACACACACATATATATATATATATATATATATATATATATATATATATATATATGTATGTATATATATATATGTATATATTTGAAGCTGCTGTAGCAAAACAACTTGTTACTGAAGATGAAGAATGGGACAAATGTTTAAAAGAAGCAGTACAAATACAATTTCCTATGGCATTTTGTGAGTTATTTACATTCATTTGCATTTTTCATAATCATATTAATGTGCGATTTTTATATGAAAAATACAAAGATAATTTTTACCATCCTAAATATGAACAGAATATAGTTGAAAATATAGCACTAAATGCAATTGAAAAAGTTTTACAAGTCCATGGATATACCTTAAGTGACTTTGATTTGCCAATCAAAGTTCACCAAGAAAGTATAATGCTAAACGAATTACAAAAAAAGGTGGAATCGTTAACTATTATCCAAAAAAATATATTTGATACGATTTTACAAAGTTTTGAATGTAAACAGTATAGATGCATTTTTATTGATAGACCAGGTGGAAGCGGAAAAAGTTATTTACTCAATGTTCTAATAGACTATTTAAAAATGCATAAAATAACATTTTTATGTGTTGCTTGGACAGGCATTGCAGCAAATTTGTTAACTAATGGAAAGACTGTACATACGACATTTAAATTACCACTTAATATAACTGACAGTACTACATGTAATGTGAAATCTAACACAAAAGATGGCAGACAATTGAAAGATGTACAAATTATAATGTGGGATGAAATATCGATGACATCCAAATTTGCTTTTGAAGCAGTTAGTCGTCTATTGCAAGATTTATGTGATGTGACAAAAATTTTTGGAGGTAAAACCGTAGTTGTATCAGGCGATTTTAGGCAAACGTTACCTGTCGTTCGTCATGGTAGTATATAAGTTATTGAAAATTCTGTCAAACATAGTTATTTATGGCCTTATTTTGTTCGAATGACATTAAATGAAAATCTTCGCATATGTAATAATGATAATAGTTTTAAAAAATGGTTATTGAGTGTAGGCGATGGCAAATATTGTAATTCATTCGAAGAAAAAAATGAGTTAATTGAAATTCCGATTGATATAATATCCAAAGAAGGAGACATTATTAAAGAAATTTTTGGGAATAAAATAAGAATTAACGATAAAACATTGAATGATAAAGTAATTTTGGCTCCTAAAAATAATGATGTAATTGATATAAATCATAAAATTCTAAATATAATGGAAAGATGCTGTTTTGATTATTTAAGTATAGATACAGCAGAAGATGATAATGGAGAAAACTTAGATGTTATGTTACCTACAGATTTCTTAAATTCATTAACTCCTAATGGACTTCCTCCACATAAGTTACAATTAAAAGTTGGTGCTATTGTAATTTTATTAAGAAATTTAAATATTAATGAAGGTCTTTGTAACGGTACAAGATTAATTGTAAAGCGATTCTTAAAATATTCAATTCAAGCCGAAATTCTAAGTGGAAAAAATATTGGGAAATTAGTTATCATTCCACGAATAACATTGTCACCATCTAAGGAAGAAGTACCTTTTAATATGCGCCGAAAACAATTTCCAATTAGATTAGGCTTTGCAATGACAATCAATAAATCACAAGGTCAATCATACAATCAAGTTGGTGTTTATCTACCATCACCAGTTTTTAGTCACGGTCAATTATACGTCGCTTTATCTAGGGTAAGAATTAGAGAAAATTTAAAATTGCTACTACTAAATAATGCTAAAATTGAACATAAAGCACAAATTTATACAAAAAATATTGTATTTAAAGAAATATTGTAAAAATCGGCTGCAGCATTCGTTTGAATGCAGCGCTGGAAATGTGAAAATTGGCTGCAGCATTGCTTTGGATGCAGCGCTGGAAATGTGAAAATCGGCTGCAGCATTCGTTTGAATGCAGCGCTGGAAATGTGAAAATCGGCTGCAGCATTCGTTTGAATGCAGCGCTGGAAATTTAAAAATCGGCTGCAGCATTCATTTGAATGCAGCGCTAGAATGACTCTCGAAAAAATATACCTTACCAGCACTTCCTCGCCGTGAGAGTTGGGCAACATATATATTGTTGGCTAGACGCTGGAAGGATACTCTTATGTTGTTAATGATTTATTTTTTTTTTGTTCAGGTCTTCAAATTATCACGGAATTACTTTCAGTTTGATGGAACATTTGTAAAAGATCATTTAAAGGTATATAGTATATAGATGAATTTAAGGTATATATAATATTTACAGATATTATTATTTATATTATTTATTTACGTCGTTTTTCGGTCACTCTTTGTCATTTTTTATCACTTCTGGTCACACGCAATCACTTGCAATCACTTCCGATTCACTCCGGTCCACTTCCGGTTCACTTCCGGTTCACTTCCCGTTGACTTCCGGTTGACTTCGATAAAAAAAGTTTAAAAAAATGAACACCTAACCAAGATAAAATGAGCTACTTCAAAATGTGATCGGAGAAAAATTGATCGTGCTTAATATAATGTAGGATTGTATACAATGTTTTTAGTAATTGATAACGCGTTTATGTATTTTTATTATCTGGGACATTTTCCTTTTCATTCATACAAATATAGTGGAGAATACAGGTAGCATAAATAATGAAATCTGTAGATTTGACATTTAAAACTGACATTCCCATTTGTACTTGGCAGTAATATTTAGTAATAAGTCCATCAGAACGATATATGTCATCCAAGCATTAGATTTAGCTATTACACAACCACATTTCGTCCTTCCTTACAAAGACTAGCACAGTTCAGAAATGCCGTCAAAAGTAGCACAACTCATGTATTTACCGCGAAGACTAACACAACATGCGACTTTATATTACTTAAAATGTGAGTATTTTACGTTTTTATTGGGTTATTGGGTTGGTTAAGTTTCATGAAAACCTTGGACAAAGACAGACAAAACTCAGTTTTAAAAAGTTTCGGAAATTTCTAAAAAAAAGTGAACAATTTAAAAAAATGTTTGTAAAAAACTATTGTATTTGGGAAAACAATTTTAAATTCGGTAAAAAGTTGTAAATTGTAAATATTTAAAAATGTTCATTAGGGACAATTTCGCAAAAATCGGGAAGTTTTTATAGAAATTCGTTGTTTAAACTGAGTTGTGCTAGTTTTCGCGGGAACGCACGAGTCGTGTTAGTCTAGCTTGCGTAAAATGAGTTGTGCTACTTATGATGGGAAATTTCAACATCTTCGTAGAGAGCGACGATATATAGTTATCTGTGTGAGCTTCTCTGCAACAGCTACTTTTTCATATTTCTTTTTAGATCGAAAAGTTTTCGGATAAAAATATTCTAAAGATTTATTTTTGCCAATAAGGATTTCTATTTGCTGAGTATGTAAATATTTTGTAAACCTTAGAACCTGTTATGCTTAATTGTCTTAGCTTTATACAGTCTGACAAGGGATGTAACCAACTCTTCATGTATAAAAATTAGAAATTCTTGTATGGCAACAATTCTTCATTTTTTGTACTTATTGAATTGTGATATTATTCTTATTATAGACGATTCTTCGTTATTAACGATAGCGTCAACTACTTCAAGAGTATTATCGTATATGTATAGAGTAAACTTAGAGAAAGTGCAAAGATGTTTACTCATATATATAGCTGATAAAACCAGTAAAATATTTATCTGATTTTTGAAAACAAAAGTAGAAGGAAAGAGCTTCAATTTGAAGGCCGGTTGGTTAAAATTGACCGCTCGGATGAAAAGTTGTAAGGATTATAAAAATGGGAAAAATCGCTGATTTTCGCAAAAAATCTAAATTTTCACGATTTTTTGCTATTTTCAAGCTTAGACAACTTTTTACCCAGGCAACCGTTTTTAACTCTCCAGCCCTTACATTAAAGCTCTCTTCTGATACTTCACATCCTACACATTTTTGGATTGCGCATGCCAGACACTGAATGGGTAAAGTTGAACGGTGGCTAATTTTCGTTTATTTTTCCCATGTTAAATTCCCGTAAGAGAATTTAAAGTGCCCGGCAATAGTAACTATTTCGAAAACACGGGAACCCAAGATTTTTCGTGTTCTGATGGGTGGCCTAAGGAACCCAAAACAGTTGGTGTGCCCTCAAATTTAAATTGTGTTCACTCAGAACCCCTGAAGTGTCCAGTTTTTTCTGGATTTGCACCTATGACGGGCATAGGCTAGGTGCGTCCGGTTGGAGGGGAGGACTGTCGCTGATGGCAATTTTAACACGCAGTCTTATGAGACCGGGGGCGGTAAAATACCCGTGGCGACCGCTCGTACTATTTTGCGTCCGTAAGATTTAACATTGGTCGGGGAGAGGGGGATGAGGACGCTACCGGTCACGTACCCAGCCTATATGAAATCGATTCGGAAAACACCTTTTACTAGGTAAAATTTTAGCAACTATAAGTTATGACTCCGTCCTTACAAATCTAGCTGTAGCTTTGTCTCATGATTTTTATTTCTCCTTTGAAAACATAAAAAATTATTGAAGAAATTGTCAAAATATAGCCATTTTTGAAATGTCAAGTATTAAAGTTCATTATGTAAGCTAGAATAAGCTGACTAGTAGTGATAAAATATGAAATTGCTGCACTTTTCAAAATTATTATTTGAATGCATATTTGTCGTACTGCAAACTGCACACTCGGTCTAAGAAATCCTACATTATATATACCCTTTGACAGAAAATATACTCAAATACTTAAAAGTAAATGCTCATATTTATTATATCAACGATCAATTTTTTATTCAGTGATTTTTTTTCACAAAGTTTATACATAAATATTCTATGCTTCTACAATTTTTGTATATGTATTGTTTTCACAATTATTACAAGTATTGGAAGACATGAAATTTTGGTGATAAATAATAATGAAATAGATGATACTTGTAGTATATTTCAATTACCGTTCTTTTTAAGTTCTATTATTTTTCATGCAACTTCATATTATTGATTGTAAAAAATAACTGTCATTCTAAATAAATCTATCTTTGAGTAAACATCTTTGCACTTTCTCTAAGTTTACTCTATACATATACGATAATACTCTTGAAGTAGTTGACGCTATCGTTAATAACGAAGAATCGTCTATAATAAGAATAATATCACAATTCAATAAGTACAAGAAATGAAGAATTGCTGTCATACAAGAATTTCTAATTTTTATACATGAAGAGTTGGTTACATCCCTTGTCAGACTGTATAAAGCTAAGACAATTAAGCATAACAGCAACGAAAAAGATAAACAAAAACAGCCATAATTGATGGGCATATATCGTCGGTCCCTACGAAGAGTTGTACGGTTTCAGATTTGCAACGAAGACGAGTACGGTTCAGATTTGACGCGAAGATTAGTACATTTCAGATATTTCCCACATGAAAAAATCTAAGCTTTGGAAAAAAAACAAATAGTTATTTTCGTTAAAACTAATAGAATTGCAATATTTTTAAAGTTGCCAAAAAATTGTTTAAAAATTTTGAAATTTAAAAAGTCGTTATGAGTTTTAATATTAATTTTTTTCTTCCAATCAAGGACATGCCACAGCCCTGTTTTATCGACCCTAACTTATTTAGATTCCACTTTTCGGCGAAACGGCTGCTCAGAATGAATTTTCCTTTTGAGAATCGCATTCTGATGACCTAATAAAGGGCGGACGACCGCTAGTATGTGATTTGTCGTCAATAAAGTAAAATCCATGCTAAATCGAAATCGATAATTTCATAAAAACACGTGGCGGCGGTTGCTTAGGAGATCAACAAGCATGCTCACGCATTTTTTATTTTGGGGTAACAGAACCAGAAGAATCCGATTCTTTGGTTTGTTTACAGAAAAAATCATTACAAAAGGTACAGTGGGATGTTTTTGGTGAACTCTCTGTTCCTATTTGAAACCGATGCTTTGCTCATCGGTATGTGATTCCTCTGGTTCTATTATCCCAAAATAAAAAATCATTTAAATAGCTACAGTAGATGCTGAGAAATGTTAATGCCAAGATAGGCAACGTGCGCGCCATATACATATATGTATATATATATACGCTTCTCCTCCGGCGCTGCTCCGTCCTCCACCACTCGACTGCTAGCACGCGCTCGGCCGATTTTCGCGAAATTTACGACGGTTTGTCGCGTGCTTCCAGACACTTGATCGAATAACTGAAATCTACGTTTTGTAGTGAATGATGTCAACTTTTTGACCCTTTTTTCGAAATTTCAATCGGACTTACGGTACAGCATACAGACCTGCCGGAAAAAACGCCCCGCAAACTTTTGCACATATAAAGAACATTATAATCCCTACTTTTTACCAAAATTTTAGCGCTTTAGCTAAAAAAATAACGGAACTATAAATTTTCGAAAAAACGCATAATTTTCTGGTTTTTCCTGATTATCTCAGGATCTAATTATCCGATTCAGGCGTCCGACCTCTCATTTTATAAGATATTCTTCTTTCCAAAAAGTTTTGCTTCCTCCTAGAGGAAGCTTTGTTTTTGAGGATTTTGAGGAAACTCAAAATTTCTAGAAAATACTTTTTAGTGTGTTAGAAGTTCAAATCAAGTGTTTTTGGAAAATGTCCGTATGGATATGTGTGTGTGTGTATACCGCAATATTTCTAGAACTACTCGGTCAATATCAATAAAATTTGACATGCATGTATATTTTTGGATTCTGAATTCGGGAAAAACATTTATTTTTATTTTTCTAACAATTTTTCTTTTCGTGGCCAATTTTTGATTTTTGAAAAACACTATTTTGCGTTTTTTCCCGATCGTTACAAACAATTCAGCTAATATGCATTTGAAAGAGAATAAAATTACCTACTTTTCCCCGTTTAGTCCTAGGGATCGACCGCTTTGTTCGGTAGATAAAATGAAAAAGGTAATTTTTTTTAAAAAATTCATATCTCTGATACTAAAAATCATAACCTTACGAAAAAATTATGTCGATGGATCACGTGACAAACTATATCCCATTAAAATTTCAAATGATTTGACCACTTATTTTTTTAGTAATAAATTGAAAACTGAAAAAAGGAGTTTTTTTTGTGCCTCGATTACGGACGCAAAAAGGCCTTATTGCACTTGAGATTTTGGGAAAAAGTAAATATTTTATGTGTTTTGGCTAAGTTTATTGCACAGCTTTCGAACCCCTATGGTTCGTAAGATTCAAGGTTTCAATTATTTTTTGATTTCTTATATCTCTAAAACAATGTATGAATTGGCTTTTTCAGACTCGGATGATGCTTGAGCACGAGTCGGAGTCAAGGGCGCCGTAGGCGCCCGAGACAGACACGCGTGCTCAAAACATCACTCGAGTCTGAAAAAGCCACTCCCCCCCTTGTTGCACACCGTACTTTTTATGATAAGTGCACGAATAGGACACTTATCATGCATATGATTTTGAAAATTTTGAAAATACTTATTTAGACACACATATCCATCGGATAGGCTGCAGAGTGAGGAAAAAAATTACTCCCTTGGGAGGAAAAGACTTCGTGAGCAACGCATTGTCTCGAGCTTTGACGTCAATGTGTTATTTGAACAGGCGCACGATGTAATGTATAAGCACGCGTGAGATAACAAAAGTGCTAATATAATTAGCACTTGCCGGCTCTCGTTGCAGAGAAGCTGATAGTTTTGCGAAAAGTGTCGCTCCAAAGGCGGCTCCACGCATGACAGCACACAGAGCTTTGTCACAACGAGAACAATGCGATGATGCATCGTTCATTCTCGCTTGCATGTGCTCGGCCAGCACTGTTAGCTTAAGAGCTGTTGGCTGAGAGAGAAAGAGAGAGAGAGAGAGAGAGAGAGAGAGAGAGAGAGAGAGAGAGAGAATCAATAAAACGTGGTGCGCCTACCGCAGGAGCAGTGTAGCGCGAGTTGTGTTCAATGCAGTGTACACGGCAGGTCCGATGCGCGCATGAATGAGATCCGTGGGAAAGAAATACGATAAGATGAGGAAATAGATACAGGAGTGCGCAGCTGCGCTTGAACTCACATCCTGGATCGGTGCACTTGCCCACGACAGACTCGAAAATGTCTGGCGCCTCGGCCTCGAAGCAACACCTGATAAGAGCCATTTCTCTGCTCTATCTTCGTCTAGCAGATGGTGGCTTTCTTGGCGACGCTTTGACGTCTACTTTTCCGGAATTTCGCGAACAGCCTCCTCCCTCGCTGGACGGCATGTGCACCGCCGCGGCAAAAGTCTGAGCGAGCATGCGGCGCGTTCGGCCCACAGGCGCGCCTCTGCTCCACTGACCCGCATACGGCAGCATAGCCGAGCCAACCCTAACTTGCGCACACTCGCGCACCCTTTTATATATAACTATGAACTAAAGTACTGTACTTCTACATGCCACCCTTTCCTCGCCTCGCTTCATGTCTTCCAGTGCGCGCGCGCGGCCGTCGCCGCATGCGCTCGAACAGGCTACTTTCTCACATATGTTTTTTCAACATTGCTTGTACTTGTACGGAGCGCTGGACCTTGTTTCAAAAAAATGTTGATCTATTTGCCTATACACTCGTGTAATAACGTTAGGACGCTTTGGACGTCTGCGCCCCAATCGATATCGAGGTTTATGTAACGCGAAAAGCTATTTATATCTATTTGAAAGAAACTCTTGGTTCACTTAATTTTTCGATGATGCCGACGCGGATTACACACAATTTTTACCATAAATTCATCGAGCTACTCGTCTTAGATTACAGTGGCAAATGGACAATCATTCTGTACTGTCTGATGTAGATTTGTAATAAAATTTATAGTGAAATAAGTAGATGTACGTTGCTGTCATAAATGTACTCCGGGAATGCTTGTACGAATAAAACACATACTTTATTGTAATGAAGGTTACAATGTGCGTCCGCGCTCTAGCCCTGGTAGGCGAGTTCTGGTTCTGACGTCTTGTCGTGGCAATGCTACCCTTACACACAGGTGGCAGCACTTACATATAGCGTATACAGTAAGGAGACATATGAGGGAGCGAGTTGGAGAGACAAAGAGCGAGTCTTATTAATTAAGGAGGTTCTACCGGTACTGCACTAGTCAAAATGTGCTCCCTTTTTATTTAAAGTTTATTTGTGAAATATACTTTGTTAAACAAGTTGCACAGATGAAGTTATATAAAATAATGATTATACATTCTATTTATACAATTTTATTTATCCTAATATTTATGAAAAGATTCATACAGACGCTGATTTGACTAATTTTTATATTCAATGAATTTTTACTATATGTAAGAGCCTTTGAACAATATTTTTGAGGGATAAATAATGTTTCTTATGTATTCATTGACAACTACAATAAATCTGAACAAAATCTCATTGTTAAATGCTTTGTAATACGCAAATTAATACATTTCCTCATAAGAGACCATGTTAATTGGCATATAATAAAAACCTTTATATTTTAGCTTATATGCTCTGTAGCCATGTGAAAATTTGTATTGGTGTTTCTGACATCTATACTAACCTGTATACAAAATTTTAACAATATCTCATTGTTAATTCTATTACCGGTAGAACCTCCTTAAATAAAAGAGTAATCGAGTGCTATTATTGCCTCAGGGAAGGCAATATAGTTATACTATTACACAATAGGCCCCGCCTTATGCGGTTCCTTCCTGTCTCATTGTTCGAGAGAGACCGGAGTAGAAGAAATGAAGTCAGGTTAATTTTGAGGTTAACACGCTTCAAAAGCTAACGGTCGCTGCTGATTTATCAAGAAATATCCCCCGGTTTTACCGGGCGGATTTTAAGTTAAAAATGACGACAGAGAAAATGGATAGTGATGCAGATGCTCACTCAGAAATAGATTTTGGAGCCAAGAGAAAGTTAGATGAGATAGATGAGAATATTGACCGAAGGGAATATAAGAAACAAACGATAAATGAGATAGAAACCGGAGAGAAAAGTTTTGATAAAGATGTATATTCTGAGAATTGCAAGGGTCCTTACCAAGTATGGATTAAAAATCTTAGTCCATCAAATAAAGTCTTTAATATTTATAAAGTGGGAAAGATAGTAGTAAAGTACTACAAAACAGTGCAAGAAGTAAAAAAGGACGGACGCTTTAGAGGTATTATAGTTTTCAATGACAGAGAGGAAGCTAATAAAGCATTGAAGGATACAATTTTCAAGGATAATGATATGACTACATTTGTCCCAGGATTCAAAAAAATGAGAAAAGGAGTCTTGAGAGACATCCCAATAGATCTTTCAACAGATGGTTTGAAAACGGATATCGTGACTTCTCTGGAGGTTATAAATGTTAGTAGAATGAACAGAAAGAATCCTAACAGTACAAACGAGGATGATAAATGGATACCAACTACATCAGTAATGGTCACCTTCAAAGGAGATTTTCTTCCTAAAGAAGTTAGTATTAGCCTTGTTAAAACCAAAGTGGATCCGTACGTAAGAAGACCTATGCAGTGCTATAATTGTTTTAAATTTGGCCATATGGCTAAAACCTGCAGAAACCAGAAACGTTGTCCTATGTGTGGAGAGGTACACCATGATGAGGGTTGCTCAGGTGTAACTCCCAGATGCGCAAACTGCAAGGGTAGTCACAAATCTATTGACAGCAGATGTCAAATCTATGAAAAGAATAAAATGCTATGCGAAAGAATGGCTTATGACAATTTGTCATACGCTGAAGCTCATGCACTGATTTTTGGTAAATCCAATGCTCCAAGACTGAATAGACTAGACTTTCCTAATCTGAGAAATAGAACAAATAAAGAACCAGAAGTAGTCAACAATCAGACACAATTACAAGATGGGAATCAGAATGCATCCCAGATTCAACCCAAGAATAATATGGGCCAAAACATACTATCACCAACAATAACAACAAAATCGACTTCGACAACGATGCCAGTAAGGAATTATTCAAGAATGAATGCACAGCAATTTTTCTACATGAACAACAATACCAATACCAACAGCCAAACGAGTACACAACTGAAGGGAGAAAAAGAAAAGGACAAACCAGCCAACCTACCATCTACAAATCAGCCTTTGAGAAATTCACTACAAACATCACAGACAACGCTATCTCGAATGAGTACTACGGAGAAACTACATGCTAGGTTAAGTAATAGTACAAATAATCTTAAGCCCCTAAATAAAAAATCATCTTCACAAAACAAACACACCTAACCTTTGGTATACAAGTAAGCCAGTTAGGTATATATATCATTAAATTTATTTATTATTATATTCCAGAAATCGTTTATTGTTTTTGTGTTTTTAGACTCTACAAATTTTAAATTCATGGGAAAAAATTTAAATCTTAAAATTTTACAGTGGAATTGCCGAAGTATAACTAATAAATTAGATTTCCAGAATGTTGCAGGTAAATAAGATATAATCCTATTAGTGGAAACTTGGTTAAACTCTAATTCCCCACTATTTAAAGAATCTCATTTTAATCTGAAAGGATTTGAAACGGTTAGATTTGACCGAAGTTTTAACAAAGGAGAAGGTTTAGCTATTTGCATTAAAAAAGGTATAATTTTCGAAAAGATAGAATTGGGTTTTAAGGGTAACTCACTCGAGGTAGGAGCAGTTACTGTTGACTCTAATTTGGGAGAAATATTGTTTACCGTTTGCTATAGAGCTCCAAATACTGATAATAATATTTCAAAAGTAGAATGGTGTAAGCTTACCGACACGGTTAAACAGTATGGAAGCAAACACTTTATTTTGGCGGGAGATTTTAATGCTCACCACTCCCTATGGGGGAGTTCAAAAGAGTGCTGTAATGGAAAAGTAATAGTAGAGAATTTGGACCAGGGTAATTTTATTTTACTTAACAATCAGAGTCCTACTCACGTAAAAATTTCGAATTCTGGATGCTCTTACTCAAATATTGATTTAACGTTTGTTTCACCGGGACTAACTTTAGTAAGCGATTGGCAAGTTTTAGAAGATAGGTGGGGTAGCGACCATTTCCCAATATTTTTGGAAATGAATGCGAATCCAATTTATAAGCAGAAAGTAGAATACAGGTACAATTTAAAAAAAGTTAACTGGGAAACATTTTACGATATTTTGGAGGAACATAAACATTATTTTAATAGTTTGGAGTTTACTAACTCAGACATTATTTCTAAATATAATAATTTTGTTGAATTCATTGATAAGACCATTATAGAATCATATTCTAAAGACGATGACAAACCTATAAGCACCAGTAACATTAAACTCAGAAACAACTACACGTCTAGTAACCCACAATATATTTGGTGGAACGAAGAATGCTTTAAAGCGATTCGCCTAAGAAAAAATGCTCAACTATCTATTAAACACCGGTTTACAATAGAAAAATTCATAGAAGTTAAAAAAATGGAAGCTTTAGTAAGAAAAACTTTAAAAGAAGAAAAAATGAAATCGGTCAGAACTTTTTGTGAATCAGTTAATCCGCGAACAAATATTCGTAAGTTTTGGAACAAAATTAAAATGTACAAAAATGGTATCAATAGAATCCAAAATTCTACAGGAAATAAAAAACAAGAAAACCGTATTAAAGACACAATTGAGAGTTTGTGTTCCTCCAAAATGAATGTCGACAGAACTTTGAGAAACATAAATGGAATGGAAGAACAAGAACATGATAGTTTTTTAGACTCTCCATTCTCTTTTGAAGAGCTTCAATTTTGTTTAAATAACACAAATACAAAATCTTCCCCCGGAATAGATAAAATAGATTATGAGAACATCTCAAACTTACCTGAGTTTTATCAGAGAATTCTACTCGAACTTTACAACGACATATTCCATTGTAAAGTATTTCCAGAAGATTGGAAATCATATTTAGTTAAATTTATTCCGAAAGGAACCTCAGACAAAGTGAAACCCATATCACTGGCCTCTTGTATGTTAAAGGTTATGGAGAGATTAGTTAAAGAACGATTAGAGTGGTGGTGCGAAACAAATGGTTTTTTAGCACAGTCGCAAATGGGATTCCGAAAGGGTAAATCTTGTACTGATAATCTAAGCATTTTGACATTGGATGTACAAAAAAATTTCTTTCAAAAAGATACAGTAGCATCTCTTTTTTTTAGATGTAAAAGGCGCTTATAATGATGTAATTCCAGAAATTCTTATCGACGACTTAATAGAATTGGGAATACCAAAGAAAGTAGTTTGTTTTATAAGTCACTTAATATTAGAGCGAAAAGTTTTTTTTTTGTACAGATAGCGAAATTATTGAAAGAACTATAAATAAAGGACTACCTCGGGGAAGCGTTTTAAGTCCTCTTTTATATGCAATTTACACTAGAAAGCTTGAAAAAATTATTGATATATCTTGTAATATATTACAATTTGCAGATGATATAAGCATATATAATAAAGAATCTAATTTAAGTGTAGAAGAAAAGACACGCAAACTGGAGACGGAAGCATCTAGAATTGTATTGTTTTTAAGAGAAAGAGGACTTGAAATCGCCCCGATAAATGCGTACTTGTAATATTTCATGATTCTAATTATAATTATTATAAAGATATCCAAATCAGTATTAATAATATATAAGTGGGTACTTCTGAACATGTAAAGTTCCTAGGTATGTACTTAGATCGTAGACTTAACTGGAAAAAACACATTGCATATGTCACCGACAAATGTACCTCTACAATGAAAATTCTCAGCTGTTTAAGAAGAACATGGTGGGGAGCGGACCCATCATCCCTCTTGCATTTATATATAGCTTTAATAAGATCAAGAATAGAGTATGGTGGATTCCTTATCTCACCATGTTCTATCTCGGATTTCAACAAATTACAGAAAATACAAAATACGGCAATTAGAATTGCACTCGGCTATAGGATGAGCACGCCGATTAATGTAATGGCTGCAGAATCGAAAATTCCGTATCTAAATATTAGAATGAAGGAATTAGGATGTAAATATATTGTTAAATGTCTTTCAAATGACAATAATTTATTAATTAAAAATCTAGAAAATTTGTTAGAAATAAGTGAATCATACGTATATCAACATAATTATAAGAAATCACTTATAACTGAATGCTACCAAGAATTCCGTTTTCTTAATTTGTCAATCATAAATTCAGAAACACACATAAAATATGTAGGTAAATTTGAACACTCTTTATATATGCCAAATATTGATTTGAATAGCGGTAAAAAGATAAGTAATTCCAAAGTTCCAAACAGTAAATTCGACAGCTTATTCAAAGTAAAACCAAATTTAATCCATATTTTTACTGATGGATCTAAATTAAATGAGAACAATGCATCATCTGTAGGCTTCGCCATATGGAGTGAAGATCAAGACTTTAACAATGCCTTTAAAATACTTGATAAAGCATCAATATATACGGCTGAATGTAAAGCACTTATAAAAGTAATAGATAAAATCACAGTGGAACGGGATTGTGAGTTCCTTGTGTTCTCTGATTCACAAAGTGCCTTATTAGCTTTAGCAAATAATAAAAATAGGTGTTCTCCATTAATTGCAGAGCTTAGATAGAAACTTGCTTCTCGAGCTGAAGAAAATGTTAAAATTAAATTAGTTTGGATCCCAGCTCATGTAGGCATTAAAGGGAATGAAACTGTAGACAAAATGGCTAAGAATGCTGCAATTGATGGAAAACTTCTAAACGACCCAATACCTTACTCAGACTTCTTTGCAAATATTAAGGAAACATGTAAAAAAGAGAACCAAGATATAATTACTAATTTAGAAAAAAAGAAAGGAATTTTTTACTTCGAAAATTTTGGTGATATTGAAGGTAATAAACCTTGGTTTAACAATACAAGGTTATCCAGAAAAGCTATAGTTTCGTTTAACAGAATAAGATGTGGTCATAGTTCTCTCAACTCGAGTTTATTTAAACATAAGATAACAGATACAGACAAATGTAAATGTGGTGAAGCAATCGATACGATAGAACACATTTTTTGGAATTGTAATTTATTTAATGAACAAAGGGAAAAAATGTTAAAAGAATTAAGAAAAGAGCGCCAAATAGGCCCTTTCTCTGTGATAAACTTATTAGCTATAAAAGAAAAGAATATTTTGTATGTTTTAGGAGAGTTTATCGACAATATTGAATGTAAACTTTAAATTTGGTAAACTCGAAGGTACTACTATACATGTAACGATTAAAGATATATTATACTCGCCAAAGTATTAAACTATTGTATTATACACACATCATGTAAAATAGGGCAATGTAAAGTACTTAAAGCCAATAAAATTAAATAAAACTAAAAAACAGTAAGGAGAACGAGGGAACTGGACATCGGGAAACCGCGAGTGCGAGTGAGAAGCATAGGAAACGCGTATTAGTGCGAGAGAGAAAGACTTTCCCTCCCTTAATTCCTGCTCATTCCCCACTCTTCCTCTTTGAGTTACAGGACAAGAGCAGAAAGAGTCCAAAAAAAGGGTAGAAAAAAAGGTCAGGCTCAATGGCGTTCAGCGGAGAGTCAGTTTTTTTTCTACCACAGAATACTTATTATTTAAAATAAAACAGTAATAAAAGTAATAATAATTTGCAACTTTTTCGTATAAATAGTTAATAACAAAGAATTTTGAATGAAAAAGATCGGTTAATAATTGCTCATTTGGCTTCCGTTATGTTTTAAAATTTATAATAATTCACCGTTATTGTTAGAAAAACTTAAATAAATTATTTAGTTATTTCATTTATAGTTTAATCATTATATAACATTTTTTAAATATAGTTTATTACATTATTTAATCAAATGTTCCAAATTTCCACCTAATTCTGCGGTACAATATATAGTGCAAATACTATCCGATTTTTTTCATTCATATTTAGTTTTTATCAGTTCATTTTACAGTATAAATAATTCTGCATAGCACTTTTTGTAATATTCAATTATTATTAAAATGTAGAAATTTTAAAGAAATATTTTTTTCATGCAAAGGGACGTAATTCTCTATTGACCGTCTTTGGGCCTGACCCTTTATTTCGGTGGATTAGCCTGCGCCTGTCGTCGTCGAAGACAACGATAGAGGCGACCTTTGGGCAGAGAGTGGGAGACATTGGAAAATTGAGGGAGGGAAAGGCTGTCTCTCTTCATCCAATGGACTTCTCTATGTTTCTCACTCGCACTCATAGTTTTCCCCATGTCCAGTTTCCTCGTTCTCCTTACTGTACATCGTCAGTCCCTACGAAGAGTAAAACATATTAATTAAATATTATTATCCATACGTTGTATATGTAGCTAATAAATTTAATTAATATTTTTCACACTGTACTTGTTGGTAACAACATTTAATAAATATTAAAAAAATATGTCTTTATTAGGTCTAAGCGGGCATGTTTAAGGTACATTTTAATCCCGAGTAGAGTAAAGAAGACGGTCCGAATCTTTCACAAAGCCGTGGCAAGTGACTAAAAACACTTATTTATATAGTAAAATGTCATGAATGAAAATGTCAATGATTTTGTATGGTATATATATATTATTCGGTGGAAATAGTGTATATTGTAAATATTTTTAGGAAATATTTTTTGTTTTTTAATTCACTTGAAAAGAACAACATTTTATCAAACGAATATTTTCTTATTTTTTTGCAGGATTTAACCCAGGCTGGACTTAAGTAAAACAAATCTGTACTCACTTTTTATCAGTACTTTTCAGGTACTTCACTAGGAATCATCAATTCATGCATATTAAATATCGTTGACTCTATGTCTCTACTCATTCCTGGCCAAAATAATATTTCTCTTGCTCTATTTTTAGTTTTTTCTATCCATTATCTGTAAAATATGCGTATTTATGAATAAAATATGCGCATAATCTTATGATAGGCAAAATCAAGAGAACAATCAAAATGCAAACGCCAAGATTTATAGCAGATTCAGGTGCCTCACACCATATTATAAACAAAGGGCTTATATTAAGAGATTACGAAACAAGTAATATTGGAGAAATAAAAAGCGCAAACAAAAATAAAAATGCTAACATCAAAATAGATGGTAAAGAAAATTTGTACTTAAAATCTATACCAGAGGGTGAAAATATTTTCCTATCTAATGTTATATTAGCTTCAGATATCTCCGATAATCTTCTTTCCCTCCGAAAATTTGCAGAGTCTGGATACGGTATTTATTTAGATGATCTTAAGTTATAAGTTTATAATAAAGAGACAAGGGAGGAATATATACCAGGAGATTATGAATGCAAGCCTAGTGACCTTGGATGATTTCCTGTTGCAATCTCAGACTAACTCATTAAATAAAGAGAAACTAATTCAGAGACCGTCTGAGATTGGGAGGGAGTTTGAAAAGGAAATTCCCCAAGAGAACAGTCTAGAGTCAGGAATAGGTAAAGATGAGTTAAAAAGAAAAATACTTGATTTAAATAATGTAATAGCAGAATCAGAAATAAATAAATTATACAATAACAATCAGAAAACTAATTCAGAGAACCCAATACAAAAATCGAGCCTAGGAATTATATGGCATAGAAGGTTGGGACACATGTCACTCGAATACATGAAACAAATGCAAAAATTCGAAACTGAATTAAAAAATGTAAAGTTAGACAAAGAAATCATGGATTGTGAGTCGTGTATTCTAGCAAATGTGGAAAATCAACCGTTTAAAAATAATAGAACTATATCAGACAGACCTACTCATACCGATACAATGGGTAAAATAACTCCAGCGTCTTATCCATGGGAAAATCGCTTTATCATAGTGTTTATAGACGATTACAGCAGATGTGCTAAAGCATACTGCGTAAAACAAAAGAGTGAATCAGGTAAATGTCTTGATAATTTTTCTAGGGAAACAAGAGAAGGTATGTTATATCAGAGCGGATAATGGAACAGAATTCACAGGTGGCGAATTCGCAAAGATAATGAAAAGAGAGGGAGTCACAAGTGACTTTGCACCCCCACATACCCCAGAATTAAATGGAACTTCAGAGAGATTGAATAAAACTATTCAGAAGAGAATTAGATCAATAATGATGGACTCAGGCGTACCAGCCGCTATGTGGGTATTAGCAACCGAAGCAGCTATACACACATACAATAGAACCCCTCATAAAGGAAATAACTACAAGACACAGATAAAAGCCATACTCGTAGGTTATATTCCTACAGGGTATTTACTATGGCACCCACAAACACTAAAATTTCTAAATTCAAGACACGTTAAGTGCAATGAGAAATTGGTATATAAAGACACTGTAGACCAAGTAGATAATATTGAATTAGAATTCAGAAATTTAACTGAGAACCAAATTACAGAAGAAAATACAGAGCAGTCGGAGACTGAAAGTCCTACCAATACAGAGGTAATACAGGAAGAACAGAAGCTAGATTCCAAAACAGAGATCGACAAATCACTAAAGAGGAAAACTAAGTCGAAAGAAACAACAGAAACTTCAATGAGAAAAATTCCAAGAAGACAAGCGAAAGAAAATCCGCTAAGAGATCCAAACTTTATATATAAGACTCAAATCAGCAATTCAGAGACAAAAGATTATCAAGATGCTGATGATCATCATAGCTAGCTTCTTCATTATCATTATTGTTCTCTATTGTTGGCGGATCACCTTCTCCTGGACGCAAACCATCCTCTCTTGTGCGTAGATCACTGTCTCCTAGATGTAAATCATCCTCTCGTGGGGAAAAATTTACAGTTTCTATCTGCTCAATAGTTTGATTATTTTTATTAGCCGTTGATTCCAAATTATTTCCAATATCTTCATCTTCATTGAGCGATTTCTGACTTTGTTAAGGTGTAATAAATCTAGTCTCCAACAGATTTATAGGTAGTGGTATTACACTGCGATAAGGAGATTCTGAACGATGCGATGAATAAGGAGATACTGAAGAATTTTGTAAATGAGACAATTCTCGCAAGCGTTGTAGCCTCTTGAGATATTGTATTTTTTCATGTTGGCTCCATAGCGGACTGCTTAGGTTATCACTGTACAATGGTGACAAAGGTGTGTTTGTGAATTTTCTCTTGTGGGAGCAGCTGCTTCTGTTACAGAGACAGTACGTTTTGGAAATGATTTACGTGCCTCATGCAATTTATCTGTACTCTCAGCGACTGTTGGTTGCATGATGTTTGTACTGTTAGATAAGACCTTCTTAGCTTATTCGTTATTATCTATTGCTAAAAATTCGTTCGTCAGGCTTTTTTATTTTTTATTATATGTTTTTCAATAATAAAAAATAAAAAATTACTAATAAATGATTGTGGATACTCATACTAACATTGAATAGCAGGTTTGCTAATTTGAAGACAATCGGTCAACTGCACAGTAACATGGTTTTTTATACAATCTTGACGTCAAGTGACACAAGTGATCAAGAAAATGAGGACGAAGATGGTAAAAAACCTGTAAGTGTTTTTATTTTAATTTTTAAATCTGGTTGTTAAAAAATTTTTTGAGAAACGCTTTTAAAATTCTTATTTGAAGGTTATCTACCGGGTCTCCCAGAACTCTCCTCGCGGAGAGGATGGTAGTCCCCTTAAGTTACAACTTAAGTAATTACTAAACATTATTTAAAGACGACTTACTACTTAAGTTATTACTCAAGTTATAACTTAAGTTAATACTTAAAATTTTTGTAATTTTTCGAGTTATTACTTCAGTAATTACTTAAGTTATTAATTTAATTTTTTTTACTTTAATTGAAGTTTTAACTTAAGTTGTAACTTAAGTAATAACTTAAGTAATAACTTTTTTATCAAAAATTTTACTACACGTCGGTTTTTCAGGGTCGACGATAACATCGAATATTCCTTTAATGAAATATTTTATTGAATAATTGGCTACGTACATCAACCGCGCACATTAAAATAACTCGGACTGCAAATTTGATCTAATTATTTTCCCAAATCCGGTGCAGTCAAAAATTTTATTATTACAAAGCTTCTTCTAGGAGGAAGCAAACAATCTCGTCTCGGACCAATATCTCGTCTTAGATCGGGGGTAACTTTTTTTATTAGCAAATTTTTACGCCGAGTGTTCAAGTTCGGTGATAACATCGAATATTTGTTTGATGAAAGTAATAAAATTAAAAAAATAAGATTAAATATTATTTAATTAGAAATAAATTTTAAGTGGAGCAAAAGTAAATTTTTAATTTGAAACCAACTATTGACCCCAAGAAAAGTATATTATTTCCAACAAATTCAGGTGCAACCTTGGAGCTATTCTCGAAAGCGAGCTGAGTTAAAATTTTTTCCCAAAACAGATAATATTTATTATAATTTATCTAATCGCAAAATACAAAAGGGGAGGGGGCAGGGCCCCGACATCACCTTAAATTTGAGCGAGATGAGATAAGATCTCGTTCCAAAGCAAGATTTCGTAATTTTGACTGAGATCTCGGGCTAAAACGAGACCCCGATCTAAGACGAGATATCGCTCCGAGACAAGATTGTTTGCTTCCTCTTAGAAGAAGCTTTGTAATAATAAAATTTTTGATTGTACCGGATTTGGGAAAATAATTAGATCAAATTTGCAGTCCGAGTTATTTTAATGTGCGCGGTTGATGTACGTAGCCAATTATTCAATAAAATATTTCATTAAAGGAATATTCGATGTTATCGTCGACCCTGAAAAACCGACGTGTAGTAAAATTTTTGATAAAAAAGTTATTACTTAAGTTATTACTTAAGTTACAACTTAAGTTAAAACTTCAATTAAAGTAAAAAAAATTTAAGTAATAACTTAAGTAATTACTGAAGTAATAACTCGAAAAATTACAAAAATTTTAAGTATTAACTTAAGTTATAACTTGAGTAATAACTTAAGTAGTAAGTAGTCTTTAAATAATGTTTAGTAATTACTTAAGTTGTAACTTAAGGGGACTACCATCCTTTCCGCGAGGAGAGTTCTGGGAGACCCGGTATATGAATTTTTTTTTCTTGTAGCTTCTAAAAGAGTTAATTAATAATTGCTACTCTTGACTAAGTCTTTCTGTATATAATACCTCAAGTTCTTCAATATTAATGTTATTAATATTTTATTTAAATTCAGCAAATCTTATTGCGTGACTAACTTTTCTTATAATTGCATTTACAGCAATTGTGTCAAAATTCATTTTATTTTTAAAATATTTTGATATTGAAAAAAATGATAAAGTGAATGTATAATACATTCTAATCTGTAACCGAATAGTAATATAAGTTTGAAATTGTTATATGTCTTAATTGTTAAAAGAGGCTGAGAGTTTCATCACGACAAAAGAAATATTGTTGCTGTCGTGTAGGCATGCGTGTACGGCATTCATATAGTTTGTCGAGGGCCGTTTATTCCTTTCATGTGAGAGTCACGGGGCAAGGGGGTAATGTTTAATCCCCTCTTGCGGACGGTTTACGGGGCAAGGAGGTAATGTTATGACCTCTTGCTGACGGTTGTCACAGAAGCGCTCAGGGAAACAAAAGGGAAAACAAAAAAGGTCGGTTTCCAAGGAAACCAGAAGGTTAATGAATTTGTAGGCTCACTTTTTGTCTAACTGTCAAAGAAGCTGGATGTGATTAATTCAATAAAAAGTTTTCAAAAATATAATTTCTCATACGAGTTTTCTAGTGCACGAAACATTGGTTTCATAATCAAATGTTTTTGCATTTTACTAATAACAAATGTACATTACATAGGCAAATATTAAATACAACAAGAATTAGTCTGATACTGTACTCGTTTAAAAGTTATACGTAAATTACACCAGCACACAAAATAAAAAAAGATGTCTGTACAAAAAATCAGACCCATGTATCCTTATATTCTTCGAGTCGCTGAATTCGAATCCGGTGTCAGTTTTGCCCCATCACGTCAGGGTCAAGGCCAGTTCAAGGTCAAACTGAGAAAAAACAGTTTAAATCGATAAAAATGTTATATAAAACTTTCCAAAAATGGAAAAAGATAGCAAAAATTGTAAAAAGTCTTATTCAAGAGATTTGATCACTTAATATCTTCCTTGTGTACAGAGCAAAGTTGCTTTCGTTTATATTTTTTTCCTATTTTTTTTCCACTAGTTTAGTAACTGTCGAGTTTAGTCTTTCTTTACTCCTTTTTTCTCTTGTAACGAACTCTTTTTTCTTCAAATGACCTATGCAATGGGTTTCTTTTTCTCTTTTTGTTATTTGTTTTAATGTCTCTCTTCAGCGTCCAGCAAAAATCTGCCATCATGTTGACATTCCATCTTCCTTGGTATCGATTCTCCATTACACTTATATCTTGATGAAATCATTCTCCCTGTTCTTCACTGACGTCTCCTAGATTAATAGGAAAGTAATCAAGATGGGAATGGAAGAAATGCATTTTATAACTCATCAAGCAACTCAAATTTTCGAAATTCTCCAACATTTGTGCAACTAGTTCCGGATGAATGACGACAACTGCCCGAGTAAAAAGTTATTAGGATTTTAAAATAAAAAAATTACCTTGTGTTTTTTATGAAAAATTTCGATTTTTCACTATTTTCAGACCAAGACAACTTTGAATGTAAGCAACTATTTTTAACTCACTAGGGCTAAAATTGAAGATTTTCATGAAATTTTACGACGAAAATTTCACGAAAAGAAATTTAAATCGCCCAGAAATCATTGTGCCGAGGTCGATATCCCAGGATCATCGCCTTTTCAGTGTTGTATAGATCTCAAAGGATAAGAGAAGTGTGGTAGCGGCGATGTAGCATCGAATTTTTTTTTCTGTAGATTTCCCCATATATATATATATATATATATATATATATATATATATATATCAATTCGTGTTAACTAATTATTTTATACTCCTTATTCATGTGCAAACCTGTATTATTTAATTATTATTGAATTTATTTATTTATACATTTACTTGGTTAAATTTGTTATTCGATATCGTTCAATTTTCAATTAAAAAAGAATTCAGGAAGAAAATATTTGCTGCATTAGTTTATTGTAGTTTTTACTTGCGATAGATAAAAACATATCACTTTTGTTCCTTGCTTTAAACGTGATTAGAAACGTGATTAGAGATTTTATCGTGTAATGTCATTTACAGATGAAATTATGAACATGATTTAAAGATGATTATCACCTGATTATCACCTCATTATCACCTGATTTTCACCTCATTATTACCTGATTTTCACCTGAGTTTTTTCAGTAGGGAATAAAGCCCCAGGAACGATTGGATGTACGAACTCCGTCGGCTCACTTTCCTTAACTATGATTTTGCATTGTTCCATATCCATTAGTTCTTTTATAAACGCATCTTCTAACTTAAAAGGTATTTTCCGACTTGCACATATTTTGCCTCATAATCCGGTTTCATGTGAAAGTCGTATTCATAATTCAAAATCTTTCCTATGCTCTGGAAAATATCTTTGTACTCATTTATTATATTACTATTTACAGGTCTTTCTACTCTTAGAGCGTTAACTCTAGTAATTAAATTCATTCTTTTCAGTGTTTCTCTCCCAAATACTGGCATTGTATTTTTATTATTGAACGGGTTAGGGACGAGGTGGCAAATAGAGTATCCATTTTTTATTTCATTTTCATCAAAAAGTTCATAGTTGTAACGGTTCAACTTTCCCCAGGATACTGCACAGTCAGTCGGTTCCAGGATCTGGATTGGGGAAAGGGGGAATAAAAAAGTCTGTTCTTATGTTTTGAGTGTTAACAAAATATATTTCCTTAATTAGATAACAGTAATTGGGAATCAGTTGTTAAATCCCGTCTGAAACAGAAATCAATTACTCGTTTGGTTAAGATAATACTTTGCCTTTACAAATGGAATTGTTTAAACTAGCGCTGTTAACAATTTACGAAAATATCTACGCGATTTCGCTATAACAATGAGTCGGTGGTTACGGCTACGGTGTTTCGGTACGGTGGCGGTATGGCGGATCGGTGATGGGTTTGAAGGTTAGGATTTCATTCGGTATATATATATATATATATATATATATATATATGTGTGTGTGTGTGTGTGTGTGTGTATGAGAGGTCGCGAAAGCTGCAGCTGGCAACGCAGGCAAAATAAAC
>QLSS01000094.1:6813-38864 GCA_024372645.1 Trichomalopsis sarcophagae
AGACTGCATTAATTCGGGAATACGCGCAGCTTCTGTAATGTCGCTATAATCCGGTTTGTGTTACACAAAGTAGGTGATCCAATCCTCTATTATATTAAGAGGCGCCGCGTCGTAGGCGCGACAATTTTGATATTTCACTTCATCCCCTAAACTACCCCTTCTAAGGGTTGGGGTGAACCGGAAGTTGGCCGGAAGTGAACAGGAAGTTGACCGGAAGTAAACTGGAAGTTTATCGGAAGTTGACCGGAAGTGAACCGGAAGTTGACCGTAAGTTCTAGAATTTCGTTTGTAGGTCGGTTTTTTTTATGTTTCACTTCATCCCCTAAACTACCTCTTCTAAGGGTTGGGGTGGAACGGAAGTTGACTGGTAGTACACCGGATATTGACCAGAAATAAACCGAAAGTTGACCAGAAGTTGATCAAAAGTTGAGTGGAAGTGAACCGAAATTTTTTAAATTTACTATGTAGGTCGTTTTTGATAATTAACCTTATCCCCTAAACTACCTCTTCAGAAGTGACTGTAAATATGTTGCTGTTAACAATTATAATGCGTTTAGTCTTAGATCTGTTCTTTAGACTCATCAGTGAGGCATTAATGATTTTCTTACGTAACGTTTTGCAAATCATGCAGCCAGTCATGTATATTATAGCTACCCTGTTAAAAATAGTCAATAGAGATCGATTAAATTATTAATTGAATTCTAAGCTATATCTGAAACCCATTTTTTACATAAGAACGCAATTAAAATAGATAGAATTGATAGGAATCAATAGGAATCGATAAAATTATATACAAAAAAGGACCAGTAAAGTTAATAGAAACCAATGTCTGGTATTAACTACCTACTTCAATTGCTGTTTTCCGTATTAAAATCTATTGACTTCTGTTGATTCTAATCAATTTCAGTCGAGCACTCATACAAAAAATGTTATTCAGAATTAGCATAGAATCTGTTGATAATTTAATTGATCCCAATCGATCCCTATAGACTATTTTTGGCAGGGTACTTCCTGCGCTTAAGTTGTAGATATAAATAATAAATAATATTTGAAAATTATTAAAAGAGAAATTGCCGTATAAATACTACTAATCAGAACTAAAAACTACAACATTATTATTTTTATTTTTTTCTATGCAAATGTTATATTGTATTTTTCTTTTAAGTCTACTTTCATTTGTCTAAATGTTAGTACTATCATCTATATGGTATCGCCAAAACTATGATTTTTTCCATAATATTTTATTATCTAAAACTTAAGAGCGAAAGGTCGCCATAATATTGATTTAGACATTTCATACGTTTCGCAGAAAAAACAGACCTTGCCTCAGACACCGTTGAAAGCGCATATTATTATTGCTGTTATTTTAAAATTACAGAATATTTTATTTTTTCAATCCACAACGCATATTATTTTGCAGCCGCTTTTGATATCTAAAGCGCATATTACTTTTGCAGCCGCTATTGAAATCTACAGCGCATATTACTTTTGCAGCCGCATTTTAAAATTACAGCGCATATTATTATTGCAGCCGCTTTTTATATTACACCGCATTTGCAGCCGCTTTATATTCCATAGCGCATATTCTTTTGCAGCCGCTTTTTAAACTACAGCGCATTTTATTATTACAACCGCTTTTTAAATTACAGCGCATTTTATTATTGCAGCCGCTTTTTAAATTACAGCGCATTGGCAGCCGCTTTATATTCCACAGCGCATATTATTTGCTGCCGCTTTTTAAACTATAGCTCATTTTATTATTACAACCGCTTTTTAAATTACAGCGCATTGCAGCCGCTCTCAATTTCACAGCTCATATTATTTTGCAGCCACTATTGATATCTACAGCGCATATTAATTTTGCAGCCGTATTTGAAAAGTAAACTATATTTTATCTTTGCAGTCTCTTTTTTAAATCCACAGCGCATGTTGTATTGCAACCGTTGTTGTATTATTATTACAGCTGGTATCTAAAACTATACCATTAATATTAAATTAATCTTTTGATTAAATAATCCTGAAAACTTTACTTTAAATGTGTTCTATAGAATTATAACATTTCATTAAATACAATGTTTTTAGTATATAATTTGTGCATTCTATTTGTATCTTTTTCATTTTTTACTGTTGATTGATCTGTTAGAAAAATTTTTAAATTAGCTTTTGATGTTACTCTTGAAAGGGCCACATATAATTGACCATGACTAAAAACTGGAGATGGAAGATATACTCCAACATTTTGAAATGTTTGTCCTTGAGATTTATTTATTGTCATTGCAAAACCTAATCTAACTGGAAATTGGCGTCTTGTCATATTAAAAGGAATATCTTCTTTTGCTGGAGATAGTTCAATACGTGGTAAAAATACTTTATTTCCAATTTTACTTCCACTTAATATTTCTGACCAAATAGTATATTCTAACATTTTAGTAACTTTTAATTGCGCTCCATTACAAAGACCATCGTTTAAATTAATATTACGTAATAAAATAATAATTGCTCCATCTTTTAATTTCAATTTGTGTGGTGGTAAGCCATTTGGTGTTAACGAATTTAAAAATTCTACTGGTAAAGAAGCTTCTTAATTTTGATTGTTATCATCTTCTGCTGAATCTATACTTATGTATTCTTTCACTTTACCTTCCATTTTTAATAAAATTTCATTGTTAATACTAAGTACATCTGCATTTTTTGGTGCTAAAATAACTTTTTCATTAATATTTTTTTCACTGAAATTATTTCCATAAATTTCATTAATAATATTGTTAGTACATAAAATTTCTTCTGTTATTTCTACTACTTCATTATTATTTTCGAATTTTGTTGAGTATATTCCATCACCAACATTTAATAGCCATTATTTAAAGCAAATGTAATTTTTATTTACTCTTAAATTATCTTTTAGAGTCATATGTTGAAATTTAACCCATAATGAACTATTTTTAACACAATTTTCAACGATTTTAGTCCTATTAGTATACTTAATAACAGGTAAAGTTTGTCTAAAATCACCAGTAACTATGACTATTATTCCTTCAAAAAGTTCATCATTTTTGCAAATATCACGAAAAAACCTATCTACTGCATTAAAAGCGCATTTTGGAGTCATAGATATTTCGTCCCAAATAAGAACTTTTGTTTTCTAAAGCTTAACCCCATACTTAGATTGTAGTGTAATATTACAACATGTTTCTTCAGTTATATCTAATGGAAATTTAAAAGCTAAATGCAATGTGATACCATCTATGAATAAATTTGCCGCTATACCCGTCCAAGCTACTGGTAAAACTGAAATATTTAATTGCTTTAAATATAAAATGAAATAGTTTAATAGAAAACTTTTTCCACTACCTCCTGGACCATCAATAAAGAAACATTTATTATGATTATCACTTTTATCAATATTTTCAATGCTCTCTTTAATAATATTAAAAATTTCAAGTTATTTTTTAGATAATGAAGTGACTTTATATTTATCCATCCTGTTCCGTAACAGTCATGTCTTCATTTTTCTTATTTGCTTCTATGTCCGAAAAATTGATAACATCAGGTAAATTAAAATCATTTAAAGTATGACCATTGTTTGTTAAAATGTTATTTATAATTACTAACGCAGAATTTTCGCCAATTTCTTTTGTTAATGATGGGTGATAAAAATGATTTTTATATTTATCAAATAATTCCCTGGCATTAAGTGGATTATGAAATATACAAATGTAAGCAAAAAGATTACATAAAGCATTTGGAAATTGGAATTGTGTACTTTCATGTAAACATTTATCCTAGTCCTCATCAGTTTTTATTAATCCTCTAGCAACTGCTGCTTCCAAGAAAGACGAATATGTAATATTATCAACTGTTCTTATATCTTCAAAAGATTTAGCTCCTTTTACGTGCAATAATAATAATCTTAAATAAAATCTTTCACGATCTTTTGGATTAACAGAATACATCCTTGCAAAAACTGGTTTGCTGAAACTTTTTCTTGCTGTCCATTCTTTCTTAATTTCATTAAATACATAATTGTATGGAATATCTGTGTATAAATATTGTCTTCCATTTGGGTCAATCTGATTAAGTATAAACCATGCAGTTAATATTGTATTTAAATTTTTGTTATACAACTGATCTTCACATTCTTCTTTAAAAAATACAGATTGTTCATTCATTAGGTGAACTGCTAATCTATATATAACGTGGGATAATTCATGCATTGGATATTCCAATAATCTATAAAATGACTCTGGTGGGCTGACGTATCGTGTATTCATATATTGTTTGATTTCATCATAATCGTAGATATCATTTTCCTTTTCAACGTTATTATCAATACTAGAATTAACATCAATATTGCTTATTTTAATAAATGCACAATCATGGCCTTTATAACAATATTTAAATAAATATTTCACACACTGAACGGTCGAGCATACTTCTACATTAATGTGACAGTTGAATTTTAGTAGCAAAAATGGATTATAAGGAACAACTAATCTATTATCTGCATATAATTTATTGTTCGTATTTCCTTTAAACCTTATGTTCCATCATTATTCCGTCGATAAGTTGGATATCGAGATGTGCTAAAATTAGTTTTGTCATTAAATGGTTTTGGAAAATTTTTTGAACATTTTTTCTTATCATTATACATACATGGTAAATTCATATTGTAATCACCACATGGCCCATGTATCATGAAATTTCGTACTATAGCACATAACCTCGGATGTTTATTTTCATCAGGTATTTCTGCACTAATTAATTTACCTACTTGTTCTTCAGTATTAATTTTATTATCAGAACTTAAAAAAAGCAACATGTGCATATGTGCAATACATTTTCCAAAAATACCCTTTTTAACTATTAACTCTAAATATTCTTTTATTTTATGACGAAAAACTCTAGCTACAATATCCGGTCTATCAATAGCATCTTCATGTAAACATACATTTTCGACAATTTCTTTCCATTTAGGATTACATGTCATCGTAATAAACAAATCTGGTTTACCAAGCTTTTGAACAATTGTCATTGAATCAATAAAATTTTGTTTTAATGATCGTGGACTTCTCGAAAATGTTGATGGCAAAACAACTATTTACCAATTTTTAAATTTTCATTGTCATTTTTTTTACTTAAATAATCCATTACTCCTTTATATAAATCCGTTCGTAAAATATGTTGGTTCTGCTTGAAATAATAAAGTCTAGATCCTTCAACTTTTACCTAAGCATCTACGATATATTGTTGTGTTAATTTTCATAAATTTAGGAATGGATTAAAATCATTTCTAACACTAAATTTGTAGTTATAGAATTGGAGCGTTGATATATTACTTTTATTGTCAGTACATTTCATGTTCGGCATCCACCCAAACCCACCGTTCTGAAAAATAAGAGGATAAGTCATAGGATCAACATGTTTGCTTGTGTACGGAATATTAGCGGGTTTCTCGAATTTGGAATAGATGCATATATCACGATCAACAGGAGGTTTACCATCTTCGACTACAAATACTACGGCTACTTCATTACACGTAGCTTTCTTATATCGATGTTTATCATGATTATTGTTTCTTGTAAAATACATTTTTACTTCTTCAGTCGTGTAATCAATTTCATTTGATCGTTTCAATTGCTCTTTCTCTATTTCATGCATCATCTTATAAGATTTTGCATAAACATTTATTTCTCTAATTAGATTATCTAATTCTTTAAATAAAGTTAAATTGCATTCAATGTTGTTTTCTATTATAGACAGTGAAGCAGCTCATTATCTACAATATAAAGTTGACCATATTTTCTACATTTTTATTTGGATGCAACGAATAAATATTATGATATATTTGACCACAAATTCTAATTATTTGAGGCCCTTTTCCAAATAATTTATCAAATTTTGCACCAAAACTGGCAAATGCTAATGCGTTATTATATAGCCTTATATTCTTTTTGAAAAGTTTACTCTCATTTGTATTTGACACTATTAATTGTTTTAATCTATCAGGATATAATGGATCATCTGATAATTTTATTTTCCCTTTGCGACAACAACTATTAAAATGTTTAGCTTTAGTATTATGTTCACATTCAAAATGTGTCGCACTGCAAAATTCACATATTATATTCATTTTACCCAAATAAGACTCAGTAATTAAATTTTCATCAAAATCAACATCTAATATTCCAGCATTATAATCATTTGAATAATAGATTAATTTGTTTAAATTTATTTTATTTACACGTTTTTTATTACGTTCAATTTTTTTGTCAATAGGTATCTTATTATAATTTAATCTTCTTGTCAAATTCAATTTTGCATCAATTTTTTCATTCTCAGCAACACTTAATTCTAACTTTTTAAGTAATCTTTTTTCATTTCGTTTATTATTAATTTTATCTTTATTTTTTTTAAACCATAATTTCTTATAAGAATATCTAATATCTTTGTTTGATGTATCGTCTTTATTACATGCTGATATAGTTTTGCATGTTTGTTTAATCAGAGATTTTTGTAATTTCTCAATTTTTACTATTGGACATAGTCTCAATTTCTCGCCACTTTCAGATACAGTACCTTTTTTAAAGGATTGTTTTTCAAATTTAAAAATAATTAAATCAATATTATTTTCTTCTAAATTTTGTTCATTATTTTCGGCTAATTTAACTCTACTTCTGGATTCTTCATCCAAAATTTTAATATTTTTAAAATTTGTTTCGTTTTCTTTTCCATTATCATCCATTTTACGCTTCCAAATATTTCTTTTAATTTTGTTAGAATTATCGTAATATTTTAATTGAAATTTATCTAATTTTGCTTTGCTGGTTTCTTTTGTTGTCAAATTTTCGAATTTTATATTAGCAACTTGATCAATTGTGTTGATATCCATAATCATATTTGAATTAGTTACTGTTCGATTATTTGAATCATGTCTTATGATTTCATCATTATATACGTCCATTGTTTCTATTAATCTAGGTTGCATTATTTTTTTTTGTACAATATGGTATATCATTTTCAAGATGTTCATAATCCAAAATTATTATTTCATTGTTTAAAGTATTTAAAAATGTATCCTTTATAACTTTTGTCTTTTTATTTTTATTTTTGCAAAGACTAAATAATGCTTGCTGTTGTTTTATAAGTCTTTCGGTGTATAAAGTTTCAAGACATTCAAAATTAATGTTATCAAAATTCAAATAGAATTGAATAAAATTTTTCAAATGAATAACATTTCTTTCATTAAGAATAGTATTAAATGTATCTAAATTAATTATATTCTTAACATTACTTGATAATGGAAAAAAAGATAAATTAAATGTATCATATATCAAATATAAATGTTGTCGCATTTTGCTTATATCAAATTCTACACTGCATGGACACATATTATGTACAATTGCTACTGCAAATGCAATAGCAAATATTCCACAATCATAAGAATTTGTTTGGTTCTGTACTTGTTCAAAAGTTATTCGCAAATTATTTTTATTTGGAAATAGCCGATTTATTTTTATTATATTTGGAAATTGACCGTTTAGGAGGCATTTTGTGATATTTGTCAAAGATTTTCAATAAATAATTCTAAACAAATAAGCAGACAAAATTTCAAAATTGTCAATCAAATATCACAAGTATGGAACAGCGATGATTTACGGATTTACAGCACCTATATTTACTTGAGAAACTATATCTATAGCTATGCCAACAGCTAGGGATAAGGGCTATGACACGTACAAAGAAATATAAGGAATAATAATAAGGAATGGAAAGAATAATAATAAGGAGGTTACTCATTGTTCCTCCATATTTCTTGCTATTTTTGTATTTTCTTTTACGTATACTAAAAGGAAGAAAGAACAAGCTTGACGATTCTCATAACTATAGATATAGTATAAGGATTTTACTATAACTGTTGAAAGTTATAACAAGCAGGCGACAAACAAAATATAAGTATACAAATATCACGTGAGTATGGTTTTAAAATTGAAAATTGTTTCTTAAAAATTGATAAAAGGTTATAATGTTCAATAAGGAATACTATAATATAAATTTAAATACGTTTCTACGACTTTTTAGTTTCTGATTCAATTATCACGTGGTCTTATTATAACTTTTAGCGATGGAAATAGCGCCATCTAACAGTGCTTGAACGTCCGAATTCATTTTTACATGTGATAGCTCTAAGTAACAGTGCTACATATTATATAATAAGAAATATTGAATATTGTATCAGTATTTGTTTATATCTTAATTCCACTTTTTGCATTAATACTTGATTAAAAGCGATAAAATACGATAAAAATCAATATAAGACGATAAACTGCATATTAAAAATTACAATTGAAATTTATATTTACAATTTCAATTTTAATTTTTCATATCGAGTTTTACAGCAATTTATTAAGTTCTAATGTAAAAATTGTAATATAAAGATTCACTATTCAAGTCAATTGAAATCTTATTGTCTTAAACGATTAATTTATTCATCATATCCCATATAATGAAATTATAATATGCAAAAAAAATATTAAAAATTAAACTAAATAGCGAAAAAAAATGTTATTAGTTGTTATTGTTGGTTATTTATAAATTATAATTTTTAAAACAATAGATCAAACCGAGCGAGCATTATCGAGCGAGGTATGGCGTGCTAGTTATATATTAATTATCTTGCCGACTAATGTCATAATTTGATGCGTAAAATACTGAACAACGAAAAAGACTGCATTACTTCGTGAATACACGCAGCTACTAGAATGTCGCTATAGTCCGGTTTTTGTTACACAAGATATGTGACCCAATTATCTATTAACTATCTTGCCTAATTGTGTCATAATTTGCTGCGCAAATTATTTTATACCGAACTATTGAAATGACTGCATACATTCGTGAAAACGCGAAGCTGCTGTAATGTCGTTATAATTCTGTCTTGTTACACAAGATAAATAATTTAATTGTCTACTAATTAACTCGACTTTAAGATACATTATTTGCTGCGCAAATTATTTTTCATTGAACTATTGAAAAGACTGCATAAATTCAGGAATACGCGCAGCTACTGTAATGTCGCTATAATCCGGTTTGTGTTACACAAAATAGGTGATCCTAGCTAGTTTTGTAAGAGAAGAGAGAATTTAGAATGTATATTTATTGGATAGTTTCGGTGCAGATTGATTTGGCAGTGATGTCGTCGTTATCCGGTTACTTTGAGTTTCGCATGTAAACTTATTAAACCTGCCTTATAATTTAGCCCGCAATGACCCTTTGTCAATGTTTTGTTAATTTATTGTATACCTAAACACTTATAACTGTTCTTCCATCGTGTTGGTGATGTTGTCGTTATAATCCGGTTACTTGATGCTTACGACGCTAAAAAAAATATTTTCTGATCCTTATTAATTTTAATTTATTTATGGTTCTTGAGCTAAATAAATATTATCCTTTATTAATAAACGTGCTTTTTATTACCGATAATCTGATTACTGTCGTTATAGTCCGGTAGCGTAGTTTCGAAAGACAAGAAGAAATTAAGAATGAATGTTTATTAGATCGTTGGAATGCAGGTTGATGTGACAGTGCTGTCGTTGACATCCGGTTGCTTTGAGTTTCTAATTTTATCATTTTAAACCTGTCTCTTTTTAAGTCAGCTATTATTCTATGTCATTCTTTTGTCAATTTATTGATAACAAACTAATTTACCGCCCCTTTATCAAGTTGGTGATGTTGTCGTTATAATCCGGTTACTTGATGCTTATGACGCTAAAAAAAATATTTTCTGATCCTTATTAATTTTAATTTATTCATGGTTCTTGAGCTAAATTAATATTATTCTTTATTAATAAACGTGCTTTTTATTGCCGATAATCTGATTACTGTCTCTATAGTCCGGTAGCGTAATTTTGAAAGACAAGAAGAAATTGAGAATGAATGTTTATTAGATCGTTGGAGCGCAGGTTGATGTGACAGTACTGTCGATGTTATCCGGTTACTTTGAGTTTCGCATGTAAACATATTAAACCTGCCTTATAATTTAGACGGCGACTACCCTTTGTCAATATTTTGTTAATTTATTGTATACCTAAAAACTTATAATTGTTCTTTCATCGCGTTGGTGATGTTGTCGATATAATCCGGTTACTTGATGCTTACGACGCTAAAAAAAATATTTTCTGATCATTTTATTTTTAGTTTATTCATGGTTCTTGAGCTAAATAAATATTATTCTATATTAATAAACGTGCTTTTTATTACCGATAATCTGATTACTGTCGTTGTAGTCCGGTAGCGTAGTTTCGTAAGACAAGAAGAAATTAAGAATGAATGTTTATTAGATCGTTGGAGCGCAGGTTGATGTGACAGTGCTGTCGTCGTTATCCATCACGTTGGTTATGTTGTCGTTTTAGTCCGGTTAATTAATGCTTGTGAATTTCAAGCAAATGCATTATTTACATCAAATGCTGAGTATGTCACCTTTGTCAGAGCTATTATAAATGTCGTCTTAATACACTTTTTAAGAATGCCGTCTATATTTGGTCTATCAGAATGTCGTCTTTATCCGGGGATTACCGGAAAGTGTATTTTAGTATGTAGGTTTTCCGGCAATTACCGGAAAGTCGACGTATATACCGGTATATTTACCGGAAATTCAACCAAAGTATATATATATATATATATATATATATATATATATATATATATATATATATATATATATATATATATATATATATACACACATATATATATATATATAGTTAAATAAACTACATAGTTACTGTGAATATAATTCGTGCCTCGAACGTTCTTTATAACCATTCCTTTATACCCAGCACGACCTCAAGTCTACATCTTGGCAACTGAACTCAAAGGCAAGTTCTCTCATTTAATTGACTAACAGTGAGAGTGTTAGGCGCGAACTAATACCGTTTATAGCCTTGCCACTACACTTATCATTACGTTCGTGACTATTTATTTAAGAGTAGTCAGGACGTAACAGGGAGCTCTCTCCAAAGTTCAAATGGCACCATGGAGAGTAAACAACCGTGACCTTGATTTTGACCTCCCACTGGCTCGGGGTGGGGGGTCAAGATCGGTTTTTGTTTACCTTCTCTATGGTGCCCAGATACTACTGTTCTTAGATGTTAGGACTAATGTGACAGTTAGAAAAATTTCAATTATAATTTAAGCAAATTAATATTATGTAAATTTCGTTGCGTAATATATTAAACTCGCCTAAACTTTTACTTTTTCAAAGTCAACTTCTTTTATATTCACAAATACATAGCTTAATAATAAAGATTACAACTGCACAAATAATTATTTACAGAATACCTTTTATCAATACCAAATCTGCAGATAACATTTTGAAATGTACATGAAACCATACTGCATTCGTCATTTCATACTTACAAACACATAGGTTTAAGATAAACATACTTGCATAAATAACTATTTGCGGCATCTTTTTCATCTGGACCGAATCTACAGATTACATTGTAACGTTGTGGTCTTGCTAGCGCGAAATCGGATAAGTGTGTCCCACAGAGCTTAGAGACCGATGTGCAAGGCTACAATGTTAACAAGAGGATCGTCGGGTGCCGACCAGGAACTCGCCTCGGCTACTCAGCATCTCTGTCTTAACGGACTGCGGCGGGTTGTGGAGTCCTTCTATACTCGGCTTATTTATGAATGGAAGCAAGAGTTTTAGCATGCATAATAATGATACTATAATAATTTATGCTGAGGGAACCTTCGGGCTTTATCTGCCCTCAGAACGTTTGTTCACTCGAAATAACAATGTGCACTACGTGCAATCGTGTGTGCTTGTGTTGTGCGTTGAAACGACCATCGAGATCTATCGGCGCACTATGCGCGACAATCGGGCTTTGCCCTTGGCCCTACGCTAAGCTGTATACTCATTCATGCTTTTCTGCACGTGGTGTGTCCAGCGCCAAATTAACCGAGAAAGAGATAGATAAGCTATTCGCCGACACAGGACAGACTCACGGGTTTGCCGATGAACGTCGTGTTGCCGATGCTGAACGGGCTGGTTGCTCTGGGTTCAACTTTGTCAGCGCCGTTTGGTCGGCGGCCCACTGAACTCCTCGTGACGTTGGTGGGAGCTGCAGGCATTGGGTTGCCTTAGCCTGGGCACGATGTTATGGTCCTTGGCCTGATGGTCTGGTCTGGAGCTGCGCCCTTACAGATGAGCGGCTCTGACGGCTGGCCGGCTTTCGTGGCTCCTGGCCACGTGTGGTCGCTACCGTCGTAAGTCGAGAGAGCGAGTCGTACTTTACTCTGCTGATTGACAGTCCTTCTTCGATTGATTTGGGGATCTTCCGATTGCTTCATGCGAATCCGGCTCTGTTATCTCGTTCTCTCTTGTTGCGAGTTTATTAGTCCAACGTCGACTATTGTCGCGCTACTTTCCTTCCTCCCCCCCCCCCCCATCACGCTCCTATTCTACTTTTATGCTTCGCGCGCGGCTTCTGCTGCCTTGATAGTCGTCGCAATGCGTGTTTGTATGTATGTGGGCTCGCTTTGCACGCGTGTATGTGCTAGGCTTATGTCGAGCTGTTGTGAGGGCATATGCGCTGTCACAACATCTTGTGATATGCATAAATACATGCAGCTTTCGTCATTTCATATTCTGTTACGAGTGAAGAGTACAACGAAAAGTGATGGACACCGGGCTTGAACCGAGATCCTCTGGCTTACAAGGCAGACGTTCTGTCGTTGCGCCACGTCCGCCACCGCATTGCACTCTTCTACTCGCTCTCTTATAGTAATCAGACACCCTTGGCGTGTATCCACACGTGACAATTCACAAACACATACTTTTAAAAGAAAGAGCATACTTGCATAAATAACCCTACTAAACAAAAGCAGATGGCAATCCGCTGATCATTAGCTGATAATCTGCTGATAATCGTGTCCAAACGTCAGCTGATTATCAGATAATATTAGATTAATATTTTTATTTAAGCTTATACTTACAAATATACGTTTATATGAGATAAAATGCTAATCACAATCAGCTGATTATCAGGTGATAATCATATCATCAAAAATATTTTAACCTTTAGTATATTTTTTCAAAGTTTTAATTTAATAAAATTCACATAATGAGGGCCAACACAGTTTTACCATCCAGCTGATAACTTTGTGATGTGGATGTTGTCATATAGAGTAAATATTATCTACATTATATTAAAATTTTTAAATCAGTGAAATTAGTTGTCTGTAAAAATTCCTTTATTCTGTGAAAAAATTATGTAAAAATCAAATTTTTTACGATAATTATGATCAGTGTATGTTAGTTCATCCTGCTATCTTATTAATTTTTTTTGTTGCGTGAATCAATTTTTTTTAATTGAGTTTTTAAAAATATTAGAATCGTACGAACGCCTGTATATATAGAAATATATGTTTTTTGTAATATCCCTTTGACAAACTTTTTTTTTTCCGTCGGCCTGGGGGTCATCCTGACACCTGGACATCGTCCTCAGGAATACCCAGGTGCCCTCGGTAGATTGATACTGCACCTGGTGTTCTTCCTTGTAGCAGGTGTCCCGCCGACCTGGGGGTCATCCTGACACCTGGACATTGTTTCCAGGAACACCCAGGTGTTCTTGGTGGATTGAGGCTGCACCTGCTGCTATTCCTTGTAGTAGGTATTCCGTCGACTTGGGGTTAATCGGACGTTGGCAACGGTCCTAATGATTGGGATGCTGGGATCTCGAACTTTATGTGTAATTAGGCAAATTCAATGATTCTGTGCAAGTAACTCAAATTATTAATGATATTTGATTATATAATACACATGATATATGTTACAAACGTAATTATGTTGATATTATATGGATATAAGATGAGATGTGGTCCAGATGCGTTGGATGCTGGGGTCGTGGATTTTTAAGATATTACGGAGAGTCCCAGGATTCGATAGAGACCACGCGGTTAAATTACGACTCTTGTGTTACAAATACAGTTTTAAGCAAATTTTCTGAATTGAAAATAAGAAATTGCATGCACGTGATTATACACGTGATTAAGCGCGTGATTACTCACGTACATGGATTTTGTCAAAATTTTTAAAATGAATACTTTTTTTGCGTGATCATACACGTATAATGATAAATATAATCACGTGATTATTTTCATTATAGATCATTATGTAATAACAAGAAACCATTATTGTTTAATACAGGGTATATATTTAAATATTTTTGGTCCAAATTCTGATCTTTGTACTCTTTATAAAAATATTTGTATTTTATTTTTAACTATAAATATATAGCTATTTTTATGTCGTATTATAATATATTTTTCTTATATTTCATTATTATGTCATAATGATTGTATTTTATATGATTTAATTATTCATTGTATATTTTTAATACAATATAAAATTATATATTATATCAATTATATTTATATGTTACATTTGATCCCCCAAACCGTGCCACAACGCACCCCAAGCATCTGTAATAAATTTCTAACATAATAATTAAGCGATTTGTTGTATGATTATTATATCGAAAGAAAATACATTAAATACACTGATTTTATTAATAGAGTAATTAGACTAAATTTATATAAAAACTGTGGAATAATCGTGTAATTCATTTCAAATAATTTTCTAAATGAAATAAAAATTTTAAAATGCAAAATTAGTGAGCGAGGTAGTCACTTGTAGCTGTTGAAACGTCATCATTCGGATGTCAACATATAATCTAACCACCTCATCGACTAATATTGTATTTTAACTCGGATGGAAATAAAAATCGTACAGTTTTGTTACATTCCAGAGCGCGATTCTCTATTGAAAAACCTCAGATGAGAATCATATGTAATTATGGCGTGATTTTTAGATGATAATTAAGTAGGTCCCATTTTAAATTTTCGTATGATACTTATCCGATTCTTATTTGAATCTTATTTGATTCTCATTCGATTAACATCTGACTAAATCGAATGTTATTTTGTCAAATTTTGATTTTGAATTATAAGAGATTTGTGGGGATTCATAAGATTAATAAAAGACGGATTGATAAAAATATTTGATAAAATAACATTTGATCGGTTAGATGTGAATTAAATGAGAATAGAATAACAATCAAATGAGAATCAGATAAGAATCGGATGACATTTGGTTATCGTCAAATTCTTATTGGGGTTTTTCAGTAGAATAGTAAATTTTGGTATGTTCGCGTGCATTCATATACGTTTACATGTGAGTTGGTACGATTTGAAAATTTATTACGACATTATGCAGAAATGTATTGGCCTATTGGAAAATCTCAATTAAGATCTCACTTGAGATTTCATGTGAGATTTTCCAATAGAGGGGAACGTACACTGGTTGGACAAAATAACTTCGAATCGAGCGCCGCATTATGGCCGGTGCTATCAGTGTTAACTGAGTTTCTGTCGGAAAGATTAGATTAGATTACTTATCCGCCCCCATATGGTGCCCGGTTTTTCTTTCATGCAAGTGCTAAGTTTTTATGCTGGTTAACGTATAAATCCAATAATGTGATTACAATAAACTAAATTAATTCTAGCAGTAAAAAATAAAGGATGATTAAAAATTTCAACACACGCTAAAATTAGCGTGTGTTGAAATTTTTAATCTTCATGCTCCGATGTGTTAACCTGCAGTGATTGCATTGCCCTATAAAAGACATTAATTTTCACAGACTTTAGAGATTTTTACAGAAAACTAATTTTTTCAAATAAAGAACGTTAATATAATGTAGAGGATTATGAATCAATAATATTAATTATATAATGAAATTTATACGTATATTTATTGTATAATATATATGTTACTTTATATATGCCATGACATCATAAAATATAGTATGATAATGTGTATCAAATTTTATAAAATGTCATATCAAAACAATTCGAATTTGAAATATATTTTATAATGCATCGTATAATTTATTTGATTTACATATAGTAACAAATATTATGACGTTTAAACATGTTATTCGCGAGCGAAGCGAGCGTTTTTGCTAGTAATCTTATTAATATATATCGCCAAGTTCAACCAAGTTCAATATGTAATCGACTATAGTGCGCGACATAATGAGTGACCTTCATAGAAGCGTAAAGCCCCATCCTAAAGTGAGGCACTCCGAGCGCAAGTACGTACGCCGACCACCGCGGCGCTTGAGCCTGATTCTGGCGTTCTGCCAGAGCTCGAGATTCTGCCGGTAACATGAGCACGCGCGATTGATAATATACCGCGCGAGACGCTAAAAGTTGTTGGGCTATGTATCAATGGTAACTATGCTTATTACTGTTTCCAGTGCAGAATAACTGTGCAAAACTAGTAATAAACATTACAAACGCACAATAAAGTAGACAATGTGAAAAATCTTATCCTAAAATCCTAATGGGGTCACAGCTTAAATATCATATCGACTTGATTTCGATTGTCGACATCGTTGGTCCAATGGGCAACGTACTTGACTACAAACCTTTTTGATCCGAGTTTGAAACCACTGCGAATTATTTTTTTTTATTTTTAAGGTATGGTTTATTATACTCGGTTTATTATATAAATGCTAATACTAATCTGTAAAATATAATTTAATTTCCGCGTTTTTTAAAATTATTTATTAGTAAATTTTAATTACACGTACTAGTTATTTGAATCTTGTTACATAATCAATTCCAAATAAATAAGACAAAATGCCCAACGCACTAATAACAGTACCTCAAAGGTAGTGCGGAAATCTGTTAAAAAATGTTTTAAAATAATTAGAATATGTAATATAATATTTTATTTTAATAATATAATATAATAATAATAATATGTATGTCTGTGTATAAATGTGAATAAAAAAAAAAACAAAAAAGATTCCCAGTGGTTTCGAACTCAGATCAAAAAGGTTTATAGTCAAGTGGACCTATTGGTTGCCTATTGGACCAACGATGTCAACAATCGAAATCACGTCGATATGATATTTAAGCTGTGTCCCCATTAGAGTTTTAGGATAAGATTTTTCATATTGTCTGCATTGTTGTGCGTTTGTAATATTTATTACTAGTTTCGCACAGTTATTCTGCGCTGGAAATAACAATAATAGGAAACAGTAATAAGCATAGTTAAAGTGCGAAGCTTTACCATTGATACATAGGCCAACAACTTTGTTACGTCCCGATCTATATTTGAAATAATAATTTCAAGTGTAGAATCGAGAAATTTCTACATGTATAAAGGTACAGCGAGACTCAAGGCCACAAAAGTATCAAGTGGCTAAGAATCTCGCTAACCTAAACAACTTCCCCACCAATGGCTAGAAGCGCACGTGCGGAGCTACGTTGCAGTTTCAGCGCGCAACTAGTTGCCGGGCCCCGTAAGGCCTAATGAGTGCAATAAGCGTCGACAATGTAACGTGGCTAAGGGGAAGTAAGCTGGCGGCAGAGTGGGAGGTCCATAACCTCTTCCGAGCGCTCTCGAACCACACTACTCTCTCACTCCATGATCGGGCACAGAAGCCGGCGGACTATATTATAGATTCTATTTAAGAGTTTATTGCAACAATTGTAAGAAATTTACTTTGGAGAAAAAAATACACATATATTATACTTCATCCATACATCTTGTGTACACGAATTTCATCCCGAATTATACAGTCCAAAATTCCTATATATATATATATATATATATATATATATATATATATATATATGAGTGTGTGTGTATAAATATACACACACATCAAAAAGGAATACTTTAGAAGGAAGAGAAAAATATCCAGTAGTCCGATCAACTAATAGACACAAGGTAAGATTTCACATTATTACAATTGGACTGCAAGTAAAGATCAGGGAGTACCTTTGTTGGCAGTAAACGAATCCTGACCAGATTCTCCCTGGACACCTGTACAGTGTGTCAGATAGGTAAACTCATACACACAGAAAAAGGAGATACTTTTCAAGTTTCCACCTAACAAAATTGAAGGTTCCACCGAAATTTTGCTCATCTCAAAACTTACTCCTCTTTTCTCTTGAATCGCAATATATTACTATTAGAGTGAATATAGTGTCCGCATCTCTAAAACAAAAAAATTAAGAATTAGTAAATCGTGAAATTAAGTAAAATAAAATAAATCGTGAAAGCAAATCGTGAAAAATTACGTTAGTGAATTTTGTCCATTAAGAAAATAAATTAATATAAAATCAGTGTAGTGTCTGCGCAGTAATAAAATTTCATAAGAAACAAAGTACGCGTTATACTTGCGACAAGGGCAGGTGTCCGATTTCAAACTACGAGCAACAGAGTTGAGAGCATCGCTTGGGAGCTTGTCGTCACGTCATCGACGCCTTTGTACTGGCTCAGCGCACATGGGTAGTTAAGGGGGCGGCCATCTTGAGAGCTTCGATTTTCCAAACTTAAAGTGAATCATAGCTTTGTTCGCGTTCATTTAATCTGTTGAAAAGGAATACGTATTAAGAAAATATTGTAGCCGAAAGGAAAATTATTGAAGGTCCAAGTTTGTGAAATAGAAATTTTCAAACCGTCAAAATTAACTAAAAATAAAATCATTTTAGAGAAAAGAACAATTTTTACCCTCAAAATCTTAACAAAAATAAATTCATAATTTTCGAAAAGGAGCAAATTGGTTGATCAAGAATTGTTCCCTGCAAATAGATCTCAAGTGATAATAATTTAAATGTTTATAATTTCTAATGCAAAATTATATTTGATTATAATATAAAATTTAAACAACACGGCTGACAAGAAGTAGGTAAAGCTGTGTCATTTTTAGAGGGAAGGACCCATTAGCTTTTTTTATACGTATGAAAAACAAAGAAATACATGCGAAAACAATATATGTGAATGATACACACCTTAATCACTTTAGGGTTTTTAATAAACGCAACAAGGCTAAGAACAAATATTTTAAGGTTAAAGCTAAAGAAGCTAACGTTTTTATTCCAAACAAGAAAATTCAGTAAAATTAGAATCAGTAACTTATTTCCAAAGTATAGTTTAGAATTTAAAACAGTGTGATAGCATAAATGTTTAAGCTTCAAAGCTTCAAATAATTTTTAACAATTAACGTAACAATTAGCTTAAACTTGATAAAATATTGGTGTAAGTTCGAATAAAGAGACTCCTAATTAGATTAAAAGTGCAAAAACATTGCCCAGATGTTATATGCCGTCATTCTTGTGTGAATATACAAGCCAGTTTTGGTAGTATGCGTCTTTCCCCTTTACATTGAATGAGTACGCCTCTGCAACAAACAAAAGGAAACGGGCACATTAAACACAAAGCAACGAGTCCTTGTAACTCAATGTTAATTTAAATATAATTATCATGAGAAAAGAACACTTATCTGAATAAGCAGCAACAGGTGTGCACTGCTTGGGATAGAGAGTCCTGGGCCCACACTCATATTTCCTGTTTTCACTAATAAACACGGTTCAAAAATAACCGACACAGGTAGAGAACACACTCACGGACCAACAGATTACACGTGCGCACAATTTTTACCAAAATTTAATAGCAATAATCTAAAGATAAAGTAGACGACGCGACGCTGGTGAGTTTAGCCATTGCAGCATAGCGTCCGATAGCACGAGTTTGTTCAGAGCGAACGCAGGCGCGGTTGCATGCGTGCGAGAGTGGTCACTAGGCTCAGCTAGGGACTTTACAGCGGTGCGAGACTAAGTGCGCGCCGCTGACGCGGTCAAGCCGGAGTAGAATCAAGAAGCAAATAGAGCGCCCGGCAGCCATTTTGAGCGGGCGCAAAATTCAAATAGTAAGAGCGAAACATTGATATTTTAAGGGTTCTATAACAATTACAATTATTATTAATTAACTTAGATGTAAAATAGGGTTCATTTAACCTTTCTATAAATAAATAAATAATTTTTTCTTTTCTTCTTTTCATTATATTATTAAGGAAGCTTTACGCTCTAAGGAATAATAATTAACGGTTTAGAGTTTGGTTAATTAAATATTAAGGGGGCATTAAATTCTTTGTTTTCATGAAAAAGGACTCAATATTAAGAATTTCTTCTCTTTAGGGATAATAGTTTTGATTCGGGTTTTTCCCCAACTAATTAATTATTTTTCGAATTTAATTATTTTCAAACATCCTAGCGATTGCTTAGATTATCAATTTTGTTTGTTTTATCGCGTTTACTTAGCTCTTTTATCGACTGATGCCTTATATGCAATTTACGTAGAGATTTTGAAACTTTGTTAAAATATTAATTTTTTTTTGTTAGTTTTAACATCACGTACCGAAATTTAATGACTTAATTTAATTTGACTAACCAACTTTCACAATAAGTTTCGAATAAACAATTAGGGTTTGTTGATACTTTTTAAAATTATAAGAATTTCAATTTGAGACTAGGTTAATTAATAGCATTTAAGTCTTGAATACTAGTTCTTCTTACGGGTTTTTGGGAATTAAAATATTAAAACACACCTATTTAATTTCTATTTAGAATATAAGAAGCAAGCGAAGTTTCGTGAATTATCCTTCAAATATTTATTTTTGTCCCTTTTATGAACATTACGTACCCATTTTACACCACTTTACAAATCCCTGTTTGCGAAACACGACACTTTAGAATTTTTTTTTTTTTTTTTTTGTTGTTTTCGTCCATACCTTTTGTATGTTTCCATAGAACGAGATTTTTAAATTTTGGTTTTTGAATTTATAAACAAACTTCTTCAAATACAAATAAAGTAGCGACAAGTGGGAGTGATAATATTAGTCAGGCAAAATTCTACAATTACTTAAAAATAAATTGAGTAAGAATAAGAAGGTGAAAGTAGCTGAAGACATTTACATAATTCGAAGTATCATAAAAATCTAAGGGAGATAACAAGCTACACAAGTGACTATTTAAATTACCTAGTAGATATAAAATACTTATTCGAGATGACGGGGAACGCCTCAAATAATGATAATTCGACCAAAGCAGAACCACTGGATGCCAGTACGCTACTAATGAGCACCATGGCAAATAGTTTTGCACTTATGAACTGCATAAGTGGATTCCAAGTTTTGATGGAAAAAAGAATCTTCGAGACTACATACAGGATTTGAGGAACACCAGTGAATTAGTGAGTAACCCGATCAAGCCACAATTTTTACAACATACACTACACAGACAACATCTAAAACAGAGATTAGGACCCGGAAGAAATTTCAGCTATTATAACAATAAAATACAGAACGTGAGTTAGCAAACTTACACAAATTATTGTGTAAGTTTGCTAACTCACGCTCTGTATTTTATACACATCTAGCAAACTTACACAAATTATTGTGTAAGTTTGCTAGATGTGAAGAGTGTGGAATAGACTGAAATGAAATGAGATGAAGAAATGTGTATGTTTGTTTGATGATTACGTGTTTTCCAATTGAAAAAAGTATGTTTTAGCTGCGTGTTTAAAGTGTGATATGGATAGTGTGTTGCGTAGGTGAGATGGAAGACTGTTCCAGAGGTAGATAGCGCTTTTTTTTTATTTTTACAGCCTTCTCAAGTCCTCGAATGAATCTTATATGGCTCTGCATTGCTTGCGCTAATGAGTGTACTTTTTTAAGTGCATTGGATCCACTTTTTTTAGTAAGTCACGCAAGCACCGGGGACTTACAGTTTATACAGTGGAATCCGAACCACTGGGGCTTTGATGTTAGAACACTTGTGTGTAAACACAAGGTTTCACTCAAAATCGCCAAGACTCAGGCTTTAACCCAGGACCTCTGGATTACTAGTCTGACACTCTAACGACTGAGCCATCGCCGCGTCTAACTAGCCCGACACTCTAATCAGATAGCGCTGATGAAAAATAAATTCTTTAGCGTCTCCGTCTTGAAGGTCGGGATATCCAGGGGGTCACCTTACCCCTTACAGGCCTGATGAGAAAATCAAAAAAGGCTAATATGTAGGTAGGCACTAAAGTGTTTCGTAGAAAGCAGGCCATGAAGTATTTCCTACGCCCAGCGGTGGTAAGCCATTGCAACTCACGCCTATAAAGGAAGATGTGCTCATCCCTCTTTACACCATTGTTATAACATATCCCCGTGTTAACAAGTCTCTACAGTTTTGTGTCCAGTTCTTGTGCCAGGTCGCAGTAAGCCAGTGAGCACTAAATGGGAAATAGAAGTGCTTGCACTAGGTGTTGGTGTAGCCTGAAGTTAGTGCTCTTCTGAAAGAAGTAGAGTCTATACATAAAAAAGTAAGCACGTCAGCTCTATTAAGCCAGACCGCCTGCTGTGGTCACTGCGGAAGCCTGTTTGAAAGTTGTCAAGGTAAAGTCTTGAAAGAGACTCAGAGATTTGGTTGTGCACCAGCTACTCCAGCACTTTGGACAGAAAACAGAGTATGGAGATCGGATGATAGTCCGTCAAAGCTATTGGAGAGCTAACTTTGTTTAGTGTATGTACGAGCGATGACTTCCAGGTTGAGGGAAAGCGTTCCTTGCTCAGAGACAGGTTAATGATTTGACATAGTAGAGCAGCGAGTATTAGCAGTACTTTAGCAGTGCTTTGGAGATTACAACCTGTGAGATGTCATCGCTTCCCCTGGGCTGAGTGTTAAAGTGTGATACAGCAGCCGACACATCCAACTCTGTAACAGCCCTAAAGATGAAATGTTTAGGGAGGTCTAGACTCTCCAGGATTCACAGATACTCCTCAACAGATGGAGCTTGAGGGTCATTAGAGATAGAACTGAAGTGCTTGTTGAGAGCATCTGAAGAGAACCGAGCAGGTGAAGGTGATTTAGAGGTAGTATTGCCAATATTTTCGAGCTCTCTCCAGATCTCTGCAATGTCGGTCAAGGTAGATAAGCGTGAATAATAGTAATTCAGCCTAGCCTTCTATACCTGGCTATGAGCGTCGTCCCTTGTCTATAAAAGTATAGATCCCAAGGTAATCGACTGCAAAAGTGCCTGTAAACCACGGGTGATGCATTCGTCAAGTGATGTCGTGGTGAGAGATGACCAGTCACATGCGCTAAGGAAGTCTCTTAACTTTTCAGCACAGATTCCTTTGTAGTTTCTGCAAGAGTATGCAGCAGGTACGTGGCATGGAATCTGTACGTTGAGTGTGGCCATGATAAGGTCATGTCCGTTGATGGGAGGAGTGACTGTCTCTCCCAGTGTGAGAGCAGACAATCCTGCTCATCAAATTAACATAGGTCAAGTCAGGTGTTAGAGTCCTGTCTGTAGTGAGTTGCACCATATGGCACAGAGGTAACAGAGTTCTCATCAATGAAGGCCCTGATGAAGTTGGCGTTTACAGTTTTTGATATCTTTTTTAATTTTTAATTAACTTTATTAAAAAAAACTGAAATTTCAAAGCTAAAAAATCGCTAATAAAAGAACGCGTCCACAAAATGTAAAAAAAGACTTTTGTCACTATGTACTAGTAAAAACAAAGAAAATGAGACTTGGTGGGTTAAAATGCACTTAGTAGAAGCTGAGGTACAGGCGTATACGAACGAACACCACACACACACACACACGCATACACACACACACACACACACACGCACGCACGCACACGTACACACACATCTGTACGGAAATTTACCAAAAATACCATTTTTCGATTAAAAATGCATCAAAACACACTTCCCTTTTACGTAAACTCCAAAAATTACTATTACAAGGCTTCCTTAGGAAGAAAGCAGAAATTAATTAAAAAAATAGCTTTGATAAGCATTCGGTCTTGAGGTCATCAATGACAATGTCTGCGAATAGCCTCGAGATCGAAGAGCTTATTGGAGCTCCAAAAAGTTGTTTGTAGAATCTTTCGTTGTTTTAAAAACAAGTGTTTTCCATTAGTAATTCACAAGCCAGCAAAATTTAATCGATAGGTATTTCGGATTTTTGTGCGATTTGTGCGTAACTCTTGTCAATGATTTTTAAGAGTGTTTTATCAATATTTGTGTATAGTGATTCTACGTCTCGCTCACTCTCTCTCACACACTCGCGGCCGTCTCTCTCTCTCTCTCTCTCTCTCTCTCTCTCTCTCTCCCTCTCTGGTGAGTACAGTTGACAGCTCTGCTGATCTGCCATTCTTTTGAACTATTATTCTGCTGCTTCTTGCCTTCGGGCCCTCTTCTGTTGTAGATAGTTGCACGCTTCTTTTTGCAACCTTCACGCTGATATATAAATCACCGAAGGCTGCAATTCTTTTAACTCATCTTTTCATCTGCCAACTTTCTACACTGCTCCTAACCTACAAATCTGCTCCGCTTGGCTTGGCTTGTTTTCGCACATGCACGGCGTCTCCTTCTCTCCGAAATCTACATCGTGGCGACACCTGCTACATCGCGGGAGAATGTTCAAGACGTCTTCACACTTTTTCGAGGTCGGTACTTTCACTTTCACGTTCTCTCCACTAGCACGCCATCTAGCCGTAAGAGTCACACCATCTACTCTTTCACTCCGTCGATAATATATCACTCTTAACGAATATCTGCCTCACCGACTGCCAATAAATTATCGACGAGAAATGAGTGCAAACGGCGAGAAGAACGTGGAAGTGACATTTCAACAATGCAGCAGCTGCAAACAACCGATTCAGCATAAAAACCCGAAAAGATGAGAACACTGTGGTTTATACTTCCACGTAAAGTGTCAGAACACTGTCAACGTCAAGGCTATGGTGATGAGCGACAGGCAAACAATTGTTACGTCCTGACTACTCTTAAATAAATAGTCACGGACGTAATGATAAGTGTAGTGGCAAGGCTATAACGGTATTAGTTCGCGCCTAATACTCTCACTGTTAGTCAATTAAATGAAAGAACTTACCTTTGAGTTCAATTGCCAAGATGTAGACTTGAGATCGTGCTGGGTATAAGAGAATGATTATAAAACGTTCTATACACGAATTATATTCACTGTAATTATGTAGTTTATTTAATTATATGTATATGTATATATCAAACTGGATTACAATGTTATTCACAATTAGTGAGAATAAAACTTAGGTATTTGGATATTATAACGATAAACTGTTTCACTGATATATCGTCTATTGTCGGACGACGCGTACGGAGCCCGTGTCTGTATACGAACTGTTTAATTGAGTACGTGCAAGGCTTTTTAAAATCGTCGTTCACAATGCAATTTTTGTAGTATTAACAAACTTAAAAATTTCGGAAATTGTATACATAAAAAGTAGCGCTCGCGTAAGATGTCACGAATTGCTGATGTGCTGATTTGTCAGTGGCCTGCATTCGGCCAAATTGCTGATATGCTGATTCATCAGTGGCTTGCATTCGGCCGTGTGTCGAAACTGGTCGGTGCGTGTAATGCATTCTTTTTGGGAGAGTTTGAATTTCAACATTAATATTCTTTTTAGGTTTTAAATGAATTTATGTAATAAATCACACGACGTGACACCTCGGGGCCCAAAACATTGCAATTAATGAGAATTAATTGCAATGAAAATTGTAACGTTATAATTTAAATTCGAACTCTCTGCTAAGAATGCTTAGTACTGAAGAATTGAAGTTCATTGACTCTCGATTAGGTCAACGTTACAAAAGTGTTTAGTAGACGGATTTTGCTTATAAAAGGTAAGTAGTAACAACCGGTGAGTACAGTTTATTTTTACAATTAGCATAGTAAAAATGTACGGCTTTCCACCAAAGCGATATGCGCCCGTATGCGTAAGTATATATATATATATATATATATATAATTTTTTTTTTTTTATAATTTATTTTAAAAATATTATTGCTATTTAATTAGCTGTTGCTAAATATATCAATTCAGTTTCAGGATTGGCAGTACATACGAGCTGCTAAGAAGGCTAAGAGAGAACACTTGCCTTCTCCGATACCTCCAAGGGCTGGTTATCGAAAATATGTCCGTGTCTGTGTAAGTCTTCCTTTCCTATGGTTACAAAGTATATATTTTTATAAATGTAAACTTAAGTTAATATATATCTTTTTTTCAGTTTTTCTAGTTCCAAGATTGGCAATTTGTCCGCTCCTGGAGGCGTTGCGACCGTCGTATCAATGACCGTTACCTGGAAGGTGAATATGGTCCTGAGGAAGACACCTGGGGACTTCGCCTTCTATTTTATTACGAATTACAGGTTTACACGAATTCTGTTAATCGGATTTATATTGAAGTGTTTAACTCAGATTATGTAGTTATTGTAGGACCTATAATTAAGCATCGTTATGATTGTAATTGTATATGATTAATAAATTATTAAAATTAATTGTAATTTTCCTTATTTACCTATTCACATTCTTCCCATTCCTTCAAATCACTCAATAAGTAATTTCAAATTTAACTAAAGTTTTAAATCACTAATAATGTTTACAATTTTACATAAACTAATATTTCGCGTAAAGATAAAATTACATCGTTAGATGTAAATCCTCGGGGCCCAAGTATCGCAGTAGGACCGCTTTTTGAGTTTACAAGCAAAAGATTTTTTTTTTTTTTTTATTTTATCCTTTGGAAGCATTTAAGAAATTTTTATATTTAATCTAAACTTAAAGAAAAAATTCCTTTATTTTTCGCGACAGGAATAGTAGGTTTAACTGGTATGATGCTTGGTGGCTTGTGTGGGATAGGAGGTGGTTGTATAGGTCTTGAAATTGGAACTGGAATGACTTTTACTTCTTGTAGTTCTGTCTCTTCGTACATTTCGTTTCTCTTCTGTTTTGATTTGCGTTCCTTTTTAACTGAATTATTCTGCAGTGATGTTAGCAGATGCGTGATAGAGCTAAATAATGCTCCAATCAGGTGTATGGACCATCCGTAAATCGTGTGGAGAGTATATCCTCTTATAATTGTATCAATAATTAATTTTCCAATGTGCAGAATTATCAATATCATTATAAATGCGGATGAGAATGAACCCCATGTCGTTAGTTTTTCGATTATTAAGTGCCAGGTGCTATCAGCAATGTGTTTTAGTGTATTTTCTGTAAAAATTTCTCCTGACGTGTGTTCTCCCGCCATTTCTCTTGCTATTACGTTTAAAAGTGATGTTTTTTCCATCGGGAACATTAGTTGCTGTTGTAATTTATCCAGGTCGTTTTGTGAATACACTCCACTCGTAGCTAGTCCTTCTATTGATTCAAAAGTCCAGCCGATTTTCGTATTTGGTTTTAACACGTTCGGTGCTTCTGTTTTAATAGGTTTTGGTCCAAACTTTATCCATTCTTCTGATATTTTATAATATGTAGGTATTATAGAATTGCAATCTACTTACATCCCCCGTTTTATTAAAATATGAGTTTTTGGTGTTAGAAACCAAGTTTCATTTCCTGCTAATACTGGTAAATGATTATAACATTCATTTAGATGTAAGATCTTGACTGTTTTTGGAATACATTTTATGAGATGTACTACTTCTCCAGCAACTCTTGCAATATATCCTGGTTGTTTCATGATGTTATAGGCAAATTCATCTGGTGCTAACGTGGCTAAGGATAGGGAATTCTGGATAACCTTCTTTTCCAATTCGCATTTTTCCGTGATTATATTTACGTATAAATTATTGATTTGTTTTCTTAAATGTTTCTCAATGTATACAAACTTAGAGTTTACATAAGTAAATAAATCTAAATTTACGGACTGATCACTACTTACTCTATCGGTTTCGTAAAAATACATATTTAATTTACTATCTTTCTCTGCAATCAATAATTTTGGGTGTTCTGTTCTTATGAATTCTCTATTACAATGCATTATTTTATTTTTAGTCGATAACGCGAATGTGATATCATTAGATCTAACAGCATAAACAATTTCTTTGTTTTCGTTACTAGTATATTTAGTCGCAATACCTTTAAATAAAATGTCGTACGAATTTTTAAAGCATTCGCCTGTGGGCAGAATGTCCCAAAATGTATGACCGCCTTCCATATCCATACACTTTTTATCCGAAAATTTACATACTACTCCCGAACTTAACATTAACTTATCATTATTTAGGTTTACTCTAGCTGTATTTCCTATTAATGTGATTTTTATTAAGCCATGAACAAACACTTTATTCCAAGAACCAAAGCTATCGGCGTAGGAAGCGCCTGAACAAGAGTTGCCCTCTGCACTTCCTGCGAAATCTATGCCTTTCGTTGTTGTTGCATTTATTTTTAAATTTGATATAGTATGAATGTTGTCATATTTAAAAATACCTGTTTCATGAATAGTTTTACATTGTTCATGACTTATCTCTTCAATGTACTGTTGTTCTGCATTTTCTGTTGGTATAAGATGCCCGAATATCCCGCAGTTGAAAATCGTTCTATGAATTTCGATTTTACATTGAATAATTGATACCGTCCTAAAGTCTGCTATTTGGACGAGTTCTATAGCGACGTTTGTCGAGTTTACTTGTGTGGTATGGAAATCGCATTCTCCAGAGTCGAGTAGCGAAAATGTCGTAATATTCGGTGTTGCAGATCCACAGTCATATCCAATAACTGCGATAGTTACTTTAATGATTGCGGTAAAAATTATTATGTTGATGATCATGATTATTTTTCCTAAAACAGAAAATAATATTAGTTTTTCTTTCTATAAATAATTAGTTTATTAGCATGCACTGTGTTTCGCTTCCCGTTTTTGTTTATTGTGATATTGCTATTCTCGCCGACCTCTAGTATTTCAAATGGTCCCAAATTTTGATTTTTTTCTAACTTTCCTGATTTTGGTTCTTTTATGAGCCAAACTTGGTCCCCTTTTTCGAAATTTACTGGATTTATAAATCTATCATAATATTTTTTCGATTTTTCTTTCGCGAGTATCAGATTTTCTCGTGCTAGAGTAGCAATATCTTGCATGTTTTTTACTAAATTTGTTATATAATTATTAAATGTTGGTAACTGTTCGGATGCTTTTAAAGCTTCACTTGAAGGTAGTCTAGGAGTGTAAGCGAAAACAAGTTCATGTGGCGTGAATTTGTGAGCACTATGTACACTTGTATTATAATGAAACTGTGCTAATTCTAGTAATTCGTCCCATTCTATTTTTTTCGTGCTAAAATTTTTTAAATATTCACATAATGGATGATGAGCCCTTTCTAATGATCCATTAGACTGAGGGGAAAATGCTGTTGTTTCAATCTTTGAGAATTTAAATCTTTTTGCGATTGATTTTAAGAGTTTACTTGTAAAATTTGCTCCTCTGTCAGTTAAAACTACTTTAGGTGAACTAAAAATACATATGAATTTTTTTATAAACGCGTCGGCAACTGATTCTGCAGTTTGGTCTGCTAACGGTACGGCTATTAGGAATTTAGATAGTTGATCTTGTATTGTCAGTATATATTTATTTTGATTTTTTGTTAGATTTAATGGACCTACTATATCCATGGCTACTTTATCGAATGTTTTGAAAGGTGTATCGGTTATTATCATTGGTTGTCTTGTTTTAACTCTTTTTAGTTTATTTCTTTGGCAATCTTCACAATTTTTAACTCTACTTTCGATGTCTGTTTTTAAATTTTCCCAAAAATATTTACATCTAATTCTATTAAATGTTCTATTTACTCCAGAATGACCACCTATTGCTGTAGAGTGATTTAAATTGAATATTTCATCTCTATCTTTTAATTCAACATATTCTATATAATTTAGACAAATGACTACTTTTATATCCGAATGTTGGAAAACTTTAGTTAAAATTTCTTCTATTTCCGGCCAATTTATGTTATTTATTTTTAGATCCTTAGAAATGCTAAAACTTTTAACTTTTTTGCGTATCATGATTTCTCTCAGAAGCTCAAAATTTTTGTATACGTTTTCTTTTACCCTGGTTGTTGCTTGGCCTGTATCCATGCATATTATAAATACTTTTTTTGAATTTAAATTAATAATTTCAATTTCGTTTATATTTAAGTATTTATCAGCTGTAGCATTTTTGCTATTTAGTAGCCGCTCCGTTTTTTGGTCTAAAGATTTCCTTTGTTTATTTATGACGTGTGCGATGTTGTCTTTCCTAAATTGTATAGATTTTTTTGTATAAATGATGTTTTTGTCGGTTTCCGTATTTATTATTTTTTTCTCACATGTTTTTGATTTCGTAAGTTCTTCTATTTTCGCTTTGTTTTCCACTGCTTTGATTTTGTTTTTCTTTTTCTTGCTATTTAGTTTTTGAATTTTCAAGTCATTGGTAGGTATTTCGCTAGTATCTAATGTTTTTAGTTCTTTTGCTTTTTGAGCTCTTGTAACCACATTTATTTGAATGTTTTCTATTGGATTTCTTGACAATGCGTCCGCATTTGTATTAATTTTTCCCGGTTTATAAATAACTTCATAATCATAATCTAATAATTGTAATCTCCATTTTTGGACTCTACTGTTTTTATCTGCTGATTTGAATGATAATAAAGGCTTATGGTCAGTAATTATTTTGAATTTGTTGCCGTAAATATAATTTCGAAATGTTTTTACTGCAAACGTGATTGCAAGGGCTTCACGTTCATAAGTATGATAATTCTTCTCTGCTGCTTTCAATACTCTTGACGCAAATGCAATAGGTCTGTCTTCTCCGATCTCTCCTTGTGATAATACACATCCAAGTGCATAATTAGATGCATCTGTTGTTATAATAAATGGTTTTGACATATCTGGAAACTGTAGTACCGGTGCCGTACATAAAGCTTCCTTTAATCGTTCAAATGCTTGCTGTTGTTCTTTCTTCCATTCAAATTTTACTTGTTTTTGTAATAACTGTATAATCGGTTTAGCTATTTCTGTAAAATTTTGTATGAATCTTCTGTAGTAGCCTGCTAACCCTAAAAATTCTCGAACATTTTTAACGTTTCGTGGAATTGGAAATTTTGTTATGGCTTCAATTTTCTTTGGATCTGTTTTCATTCCTCGCTCACTAATAATGTGGCCTAAAAACTCTACTTCTTTCTGGAAAAAATTGCATTTACTTGTTTCTAATTTAAGTCCCGCTTCTCTTAGTTTTTGTGCTACTTGGTTAAATCTTCCGTTGTGTTCTTCTACTGTATTTGATACTATAATTATGTCGTCAATATAAACATAACAGAATTCTTTCTCCAATAAATCTCCTAGTACTTTAGTTAGTATTCTTTGAAATACTCTTGGTGAATTAATTAGTCCAAATGGAAGTACTTCGAATTCAAACCGTCCCAATGGGTGTATGCTAAATGCTGTTTTGTGTATATCCGACTCTTTCATTTTTATTTGATGGAAACCCGATACCATATCAATCGTTGTAAAATACCTGCTTTTCCCCATAGAATCGAATATCTCTGTTATATTTGGTAGAAGATAAGGATCTGGTATTGTTTTGGCATTTAGTTTTCGGTAATCAATAACTAACCTCCATTTCTTTTTCCCGTCTTTTGTTAGACCTTTTTTTGGCACAACCCATGCCGGAGCATTAAATGCGCTAGTTGACGATCTAATTAATTCATTTCTGATTAGTTTTTTTGTTTCACTAATAGCTATTTGTTTTAATGTATAGGGTAACGGAAATTGTTTTACGTAAACTGGCGTTTCGTCGGTTAAATTTATCTCGTGCTCTTCCACGTTGCATGTTCCCAACTTTTCTCCTTCTAGCCAGCATATGTCTTCATTTAATAGGATTAGATCTTCAATAAATTTCCTTTTTCTTCTCGATAAATGATTTAAATTTATTGTATTTATTAATAGTTTGTTTCTCTCGCTTCTACTTAATTTTGTGATTTCTTCTCCTTTGTTTTCGCTTTCTGACGTTAAATATATGGAACCACAGTGCAAAGTTTCTTCCGCTTTTGGCAGTGATAATCCTGGAATTCCCGTAAAAGTATCAGGCATATCTTCTATGTCGAACGTGACGAAATTTATTTCATTTGTATGGCGTAAATATTTTTTATCACTTTCAAAATCTACATTTTCTTTAAGTATTTTTACGAATGTCGGAAAATTTTGTATGCAGTATTCTTCAGTTTCTTCTTTTTCTATACTTTCGAGAGTTTCATTAATGTTTCCTATAAATTGCTGCATATGCACCTTTGAATCATGAATGCACTCTGTAAGTCTTCGTTGATTCCAGCTGC
>QLSS01000094.1:39264-66399 GCA_024372645.1 Trichomalopsis sarcophagae
TGTTTTGGCATTTAGTTTTCGGTAATCAATAACTAACCTCCATTTCTTTTTCCCGTCTTTTGTTAGACCTTTTTTTGGCACAACCCATGCCGGAGCATTAAATGCGCTAGTTGACGATCTAATTAATTCATTTCTGATTAGTTTTTTTGTTTCACTAATAGCTATTTGTTTTAATGTATAGGGTAACGGAAATTGTTTTACGTAAACTGGCGTTTCGTCGGTTAAATTTATCTCGTGCTCTTCCACGTTGCATGTTCCCAACTTTTCTCCTTCTAGCCAGCATATGTCTTCATTTAATAGGATTAGATCTTCAATAAATTTCCTTTTTCTTCTCGATAAATGATTTAAATTTATTGTATTTATTAATAGTTTGTTTCTCTCGCTTCTACTTAATTTTGTGATTTCTTCTCCTTTGTTTTCGCTTTCTGACGTTAAATATATGGAACCACAGTGCAAAGTTTCTTCCGCTTTTGGCAGTGATAATCCTGGAATTCCCGTAAAAGTATCAGGCATATCTTCTATGTCGAACGTGACGAAATTTATTTCATTTGTATGGCGTAAATATTTTTTATCACTTTCAAAATCTACATTTTCTTTAAGTATTTTTACGAATGTCGGAAAATTTTGTATGCAGTATTCTTCAGTTTCTTCTTTTTCTATACTTTCGAGAGTTTCATTAATGTTTCCTATAAATTGCTGCATATGCACCTTTGAATCATGAATGCACTCTGTAAGTCTTCGTTGATTCCAGCTGCTCAGTTGTGCTTCGTCCGAGTTTTCTTTTACGAAATCTGGCGAGTCAACTGTGCGTTCTGTGTTACTCTCATACTCTGCAATACCTTTATTTATGCTGTCTTGAATTTCTCCTACGATCTCCAATACTCTTCCTAAATCTTGTTGTATAGTTATCTCTTGTGTCTCTATTTCTTGAGTCTTTTCTTTCGTACTGCCTTCCTCTGCTGTTGTACTAGTATTTATTGTGTTTATCTGCATTGTAGATTTCAGGTCGATTTTCTTACGGTTTATTTCCAAGTAACCTTTGTCCAGTCTTAATTTTTGCTGTAATAAGACTTTTATTCCTATGATTCCGTCATACGGAATGGCAAATGTCTCTGGAGCTACATGAAAGTCGAAATATATTCCGTTTATTGGTAACTTTATAGATCCAAGGGTACGTATGGCGTTTTCCGTTATTCCAGATATTAAAATTTGTTCGTCGTTATTTATATGATTCATTGATATATTTTCTTTCTTAATAATATTTAACTGCGCTCCGCTGTCCACTAGTAGCCTATTTATTTTACTAGAATGTTGATCTTCTACCTCTATGTATTGCAATAAATTCTCGAGTTTTAGTATGTAAGTTTGTAATATTGTGTCGGCTTTGTTTTCAGTGGTTTTTAGATTCTTCCTTTCTAACTTTGTATCTTGCTTTGTTTTTTCTGTTACTTGTAGTGGGAGCGCTTTATTCTCATTTTCCCTTCCTAGGCGCTCCCTCCTGGAAGAGCACTGTAGTTTCCCTGGTTGTTCGTAATTCTGAAGCATCTCTCCGCTGTATGGTTATTACTTTTGCATATCGAGCAGAATTTCTCTTGTTGTCTTTCAAGACTTTTAATTTTTTCACAATCGTCGATTGTGTGCCCTGTTTCATTGCAGTAGCTACAGTTTACTTGCTTATGTTTCCCTCCGCTCTCTAGGGCTTTTAGTTTTTTACATTCATTGACTACATGACCTCCTATTTTGCAGTATTCGCAAAATTTCTTCTGAAAATTTCTACTGTAATTATTGTTGTTTGTTGTCTGAGTTTGTTGTTTATTTCTAAATTTATTGCAGAATTTAGCTGTATGACCATTTTCTTCACATAGTTGGCATTTGAGCTGTTGTTTGGCTTTATACTCTGCCACGAGAATCTTTGCTCTTTCGCATTCTGCCTCTTCATGGCCAGTTGTTTCGCAAATCGTACATACTCTGAATGGTAGCCTACTTTCTCCTATTTTGCAATATTTAATTGTGTGGCCTTTCTTATTACACTTTCTGCACAATACCTCCGGACAATTCTGTACTGTATGCCCTTTAATGTCACAATATTCACATTTTTCGACGCTATTTGTCATTGTATTTGAGCATATATTTGGATTGTGTCCCGTTTCTTTGCATTTCCAGCATACTTCGTAATCTCCTATGTACGGGCATTGCCCTACATCATGTCCCATTTCTTGACAGTATTGGCAGTGATTGTTCTGTTTCTTGTTAAATCGGCAGGCACTAATTGAGTGACCTGGTTGACTGCAGAATTTACATATTAATTTTATTTTATTTGTAACATTCCTGCAATTATTGGAAAAGTGGTCCGCTCCTTTGCAATATACACATGCTGCTGAACGGCAGAAGAGCTCTTCATGTTGGAAATCTCTGCATATTTGGCATGTCAGTACTTTCCGTGTTTGCTCTATTCCTCCTCCGTAGTCTTCATACACATTATTCACAATGCCTCTGTTTATGTCTTTCTTTTTCTTTATATCGTTTTCAATTTCTATTGCTACTCTCGAAATATTTTCTACGGTACTTTCTTGACCTAATTCGTATTTAATTTCTGGTTTAAGTCCTTTTTTATATTTTTTTGCTGCTTCTACATCCAATTCCTCCTCGAATCTTTTAAGTTCTGCGCCCCCAGTTCCTTGTAGCCTTTTCAATTCCTTTATTTTTAATACTATTTTCCTTAGTCTGTTTGTATATTGTACTATCGTTTCTGTTTCTCCTTGAAATATTCTGCCCATTTTCGCGTACAGCTCATGGATGTCGTCGTCAATCGGATACAGTATTCTTACTTCGTTTATTAAATCATCTATGGTTTTTATTTCGTTGCTGCTTAGTGCTTCTTCTGCTTCTCCTGACATTCTTACTTTTAGGAGGTTCGTCAAGTTTCCTTCGTCTATTGGGTCTATGAGTGTTAGGGTAGTTCTAAGCTTACCGAACTAACAAACAATTATTAACATAAACGCGGGCGGTCAGTTACTCTCCCATACGGAAAAGATTAGTGAAACCACTAATTTGTCGCGCCAGAATTGTTTGGCTTTTGTAAATTTAGTTTTAGATCATTAAGGAAAGTGACTTACTCGTGTTTGATGGATCACTGGAAAGCCCAAATCAATGAAGTAGCGGTAACACCCAAAAGTATAACTGCGCTGGGTTCTTTTCTGAATTTTATTTATTCTGGTTAGCTTGATTGACGTGACGTACAGTGAAATTCAATACAGTCGTTGACGTGACACAATTAACAATTCAATACTAAACTTAAAGAGAGATATTAACCAACTAAATCTTTTAACTTTAAAAGAAAATAATGTGCCTTTTCTATACTCGGTATACTCAAAAAAACTCAGAGAGAAAGCGTCCTGTCTCTAGGAGCGCACACACAGGAGTGAAGATTGGGGGAGGCAGAGTTTGAAGAGAGCGTGATAGCTTTCTCCCACACAGGGTCTTTACTTCTCCTTTGCACTTCAGTTTAGCCGCGTTTTCTCTCTCTCTTACTCATTAGACCTTATGGGTCTAGCTTACGGTCAACGGCTAAACTGCAGCGTCGACTGTATACGCGCGCCTTCAGCCGAGGGAGGAGAAGTTTTGTTTTGGTTTTGAGTTACTTCTCGCGTACGTTAAGCGTCGAAGTTTCTGGATTCTTTCTTTCTTTCGTCTTGGTTGGGTTTAATTTAATTTAAAGTCTTTGAATATCTATCCAGGAACTTCGTCACTTAACAATGAGGCTTCTTACTTGTTTTAATTTTTTTATGTAGTCCGTTGCTGACATATTTTTCCCATCGTATTCTGGCACGTAGCTCGCGACATCCTTCAAATTTAATTTTATTGGTCTTACTCCCTCTGCTACTGGTGGGGTCATTGTTGTGCTGTTGTCCCTTAATTGGTTTTGGTTTCCTTCGTTCTTCTATAGTTCGTTTGTGACAGTCAGCTCTTCTTGATTATTGGGTTTATTACTTGCTATTTTGTTATTACTACCGCCAAAATTAATTTGAGTTAAGCTTTGGTTTGTTTTAGAATCAGAATTATTTTTGTTGTTAATTTTGTCTTGTTTATTATCGACAAACTCTTGTATTCCGTGAGCTTCCTCTCCGATTGGCTTATCAAAATCTATCAGACTATAATTTCCGTCCTGACTTGTGTTTGTCCAAGAATTTGTCGGGTAGATGTTGTACCTAGTTGTTTTAAAATGTGGATCTTTCTCTGTTCCTACTACTAGGCTTTGTTCTGCGCAAAATCCTCCTATGTCCGAATACCGCTCTTCTTTTCCAAAGTCAAACGTTCTGTCTAAAATTGACTCATTTGTTTGAAACGCTGTTAAAGTTGTTAAATTCTCTTCCTGTTTAGCGCTTGTTTTTAAGGGTTCTTGTTGATCGCCAAGGTTTGTTTGCGTATTTTCGTCTGCGTATGTATTGAATTGTTCCGTAAATTTTCCTTCACTTTTACTCTTTTTCGGTGCTAACACTTTTGGTACAGCTCCTGTATTTTTGATTTTTAATTCTTCTTTTGCCGCTTCTTGGTGTTTTACGGGCGAGCGTTGTAGTTTTGAACTCTTCCTGAATGCGTGTATTTCGAGTGGATTTGATAATAGATTTTTCAAATTTGGATTTTGTTGGACTTGTTTTCTAGTAATTCTTGTGTTCTCCGGAGTTTTATCGTCCGTGGTTGCTTTATTGCTCATTTGAAATTTTCATTACTCAATTAAAAGTATATTCTAATTGTTTTACTAAAACCCATTGGCCTTTTAAACTAGCCTATTTAGCGTTTGTTTACGTTTTGCTCTACTTCCGCGTTTTTGCTACTGTTAGCAAGTTCAGTAGGTCATTCGCCGCAACGCGAGTAGCTGCTGAAATTTGATTCGATGCCTTGTATAATCGCGACACATGTATTACGCTTGTTCCGTTTTATCTGTGTCATGTATTACGCTTGTTTTCTTATCTTTATCTGTGTCACCCGAGCTATGCTTGGTATTTCTTGTAATTTTATTTTTACTCAAAATTACTTTACGTCTATTTATTACGATTTTATTTTATTCAATGCAGTTATATTCACGCTACGATATTGCCTCGGTTTACACGAGAATATTTTCAATATTTTTATATTTAAGGTGTAAATTTCGCACTATTATTAATGTTTCCTTTTATTCACTATTATTTCACTTTTTATTAATTTTTTGTATCGGAACCAATTGTTACGTCCTGACTACTCTTAAATAAATAGTCACGGACGTAATGATAAGTGTAGTGGCAAGGCTATAACGGTATTAGTTCGCGCCTAATACTCTCACTGTTAGTCAATTAAATGAAAGAACTTACCTTTGAGTTCAATTGCCAAGATGTAGACTTGAGATCGTGCTGGGTATAAGAGAATGATTATAAAACGTTCTATACACGAATTATATTCACTGTAATTATGTAGTTTATTTAATTATATGTATATGTATATATCAAACTGGATTACAATGTTATTCACAATTAGTGAGAATAAAACTTAGGTATTTGGATATTATAACGATAAACTGTTTCACTGATATATCGTCTATTGTCGGACGACGCGTACGGAGCCCATGTCTGTATACGAACTGCTTAATTGAGTACGTGCAAGGCTTTTTAAAATCGTCGTTCACAATGCAATTTTTGTAGTATTTACAAACTTAAAAATTTCGGAAATTGTATACATAAAAAGTAGCGCTCGCGTAAGACGTCACGAATTGCTGATGTGCTGATTTGTCAGTGGCCTGCATTCGGCCAAATTGCTGATATGCTGATTCATCAGTGGCTTGCATTCGGCCGTGTGTCGAAACTGGTCGGTGCGTGTAATGCATTCTTTTTGGGAGAGTTTGAATTTCAACATTAATATTCTTTTTAGGTTTTGAATGAATTTATGTAATAAATCACACGACGTGACACAATAGCCTGTCTCACCTGTGCGGAGAGCAACGGCAGGGGAGGCAAAGCGAGGACAAAAACATCCTCTGCTGCAACAACTGTGTTGGGAGTAACTGTAACAACAGCAGCAGGCAAGGGTACTCCCAAACAGCAGCAACCAGCGGGCAAGAAGACGCGGTCGGCACCACCATCAGCCAACGCTTCGCGGAATCCGTCACCAACCCGCCTGGCCGGCGCAACGACACCTACGCCGTCCATTGAGGCAGCTTTGATGGATATTCGCGGAGCTCTAGACGACATCCACAACGCTCAAACGGAATCCCTCAAGACGCAGAACATCGTGTCAGAGAGGATCTCCAAGATTGAGCAGCGACTTGGCCCGCTGGAGAAACGTCTCAAGGCACTCGATGAGCTGCCTGCACTCAAGACTCGCATTCAAAATGCTGAGTCCACCATCACCGAGTTGCAGGCACAAATAGAAGACCTCTCGTCGAGGAGCCTGACAACGCAGCAGGACAGCAGCAGTACTATGCCGGGCGCTGCGGAGATCTGTAGTCTGTGCAGCGAATTGGCAGAGGTCAGGAGGCGACAAGAGCAGTCATCCAACAGCGTGATCGTCGTCACTGGCCTGCACTACACCCGCGAAACCTCGCTGCACCTCCTCGCCTACTCAGTCGTGAGCGCGCTTGACCCCACGGTTCTCAGAAGGGATATAACATCAGTCAGGACCATGGGGAGACTTGATGCATCCAACAACTCCGCCAGGGGTGACGGCAGACTTCCACCACTAGCCGTCTCCCTGTCCTCATGCGCGCTTGCACGCTCCATAGTAATCGCTAAGGCCCGGAAACGTAAGATGCACACCAGCGAATTGGACGCCACCTTGCTGGAGGAAGCTAAAGCTCTGAGCCCTGACCATGAAGGGCTTATAAACATCAACGAGCTGCTTCCCTCTGACGTCCATAAGCTGCGTTCGAGGGCCAGGCTGGAGGCCAAGAGGAGGCAGGGCTGCCGCACGTTCACCCGAGAAGGAAGGCTTTACATGCGCTGTAACGACGACACTGGATGCTTTTTCAGCCCGACTCCGTCTCACTGCCAACATCGCTCAACACTGAGGCTCAAACACAAACATATCATCTCACCACACCCACCATCAAGCTCATCTGCCACGTTTTCACCCGGCTCTAAGGCGTCTCTGTCCGAGGGTCTACGAGTCTGTCATTTCAATGCGAACTCGCTTACGGGTCACATTGAGATGATCAGGCTCTTTTTATCCACTCGCTCTCCATTCCACGTAATAGCTGTTACTGAGACCTGGTTGAGCGAAAAGGTAACGTCCATCCCTTCACTGGACGACTACGTACTTTACAGACGGGACAGAAACAGAAACGGAGGAGGTGTGGCCCTCTACATACATATATCACTGACGGCTAGCGTTATCTCATCATCTGACGGTGAATGGTTTGGCAGGCCGGGTAAGCCTGAATACCTTTTCTGTGAGGTATCGGCAAAGGGAATCTCTCCGATCTTCGTGGGAGTTGTGTATCGTCCTCCTCACGCTCCATTCTTTCAAGGCTCTAACTTTATAGACCAGCTAACTACCCACATGCACAATTACTCAACGAAGGTCATAATGGGAGATTTCAACTCTGATCAGCTTTCATCATCTGAAGATGCCAGTTTCATCAGGGCCTTCATTGATGAAAATTCCCTTTCTTCTATCCCATATGGTGCCACGCACCATAAGCAGGGCTCTGATACCTGGCTTGACTTGTGTCTGATCGACGAGCAGGATCGCCTGCTGTGAATCTGCGCCGAGAAGCTAAGGGACTTTCTTAGCGCATGATACTGATCATCTCTCACCCTGTCATCACTTGACGAATGCATCTCTACACTTAACGCTAACCTTACTAACGCCATTAATCAACTCGCCCCATCACGGACTATAACACTTAAAAAACAGCGTCACCCGTGGTTCTCCACGGCTCTTCGTGACCTTGTATCCGAGAGGGATAGACTATACAGGCGTTTCAGGAACTCCAGGCTTGATTCATATCTCCGCTTATACAGACAAGCTAGGGAATATACTCATAAACAGGTCGAGGAAGCCAGGCTGGATTATTACTATTCACGCCTGTCAACCTTGACTGATATCGCCGAGATCTGGAGAGAGCTGGAGAAACTTGGAATTTCCGCCACTAAGGCCCCATTACCACCTCGCTTTAGCACAGATGAGCTCAACAAGCATTTTAGCTCGATCTCCAATGATCCGCTAGCGCCTGCTGTTGAGAACTATCTTCTAACCCTGGAAAGTCTTGACCTCCCGGAACATTTCGAGTTCAGCCCTATAACGGAATCGGACGTGTTGAGTGCAGTGTCGCACTTCGACACCCAGGCGAGGGGAAGCGACGGCATCCCCCAGGTTATTATATTAAAAGCATTGCCAGTTCTTGCTCCTGTATTATGTTACATCTTCAACCTGTCTCTGAGCGAGGCCCGTTTCCCATCTGCCTGGAAATTGTCACTGGTGCGTGCACTCAACAAAGTCAGTTCACCAACAGCCCTGACTGACTACCGCCCGATTTCACTTCTTTGCTTTCTCTCCAAAGCCCTGGAGTGGCTAGTGCACAAGCACGTCTCGCAATACCTTGAATCAAGGTTCTTACGTCAGCGCCTCATACTTATGGAATAGCCTGCCATCTCACATCATCTCACAACACCTCATCTACTGTCACCTTCAAAAGGCTTGCTAAAGACTACTACTTTAAACTCGAAAACACATAACTCATAGACATTCATGTACACGCACACACTTACTCATTCTCATACTAATCATCTTCACTATCAGTACACTTTTACACTACACTTACTCTACACACGCCTCAACTTACTTTACTTCTAATTTATATTTACTATTTTTGCTTTAACTGCATAATGCTAATTCTTACTATTGTACAATACAATGTACGCAAACAAATCTAATCTAATCTAATCTAATCTAATCTCTCTCTGGTTTACTCGCTCTCCTCTCTTGAGGCTTCCGGTGGACGTCCGTCGGTGATCGTCGTCGCCTCCTGGACTCATCCCGGACCTGGTGGCAGCTGGCAGCTTCGGCTCTCCCACGCCGATGTTGCTGGCTGCTCTAGTCCTCAGGATGATGGTAGTGGACTGGCTGGCTTCCTTCCTCTCGTCGGGATGGTCGCTGGCTCGTCCGGGCGTTGGCACATCCTTGGAAGACTCTCCTAATCTCCTTTAGTCGCCGACCTCGGGTCGACAAGCATAGGAGGACGCACGAAAACTCTCGCAAACGTTGACGTGCTCCGTCGACAGTCGGGAGAGAACTCTCGGATTTCCCCGCTCGTTCTCGCGCTCACTCTCCTCTCGTGCTCGTCGGGCCCACGCTTCTTGCTGGCTTCCGATTGGCTGCCAGTCCGCGCAGATAACAAGCCGCGCATCGGCGCCCGCTGATTGGCTCGCGACATGCGGAGGACCTATCAACGCGCTCGCCGACGAGGCTCGCTCTCGCGCCAACGATGCTCACTCTCGCGCCGACGATGACGGTTAGCTAGCCCGTTTCCCGAACTTGAGGACAGGCCGGCGCCGACAACAACACGTCGACTCGCTTGTTTATTCCGTGCACTCAGGGCTTGGCCGCATCGAACGAGATTCCTCGTCTCGACGCGGCTGCGACGTTTGGAACGTCGCAAGCTGAGCAACGCAAAGAGACTTATCTCGCGTGTGCTATGGCGAGCGATAAACTTTTCTTTGTTATCGCATTAAATCGCAAAGCTTGCGGTATTTCTGTATTCTGCTAGAGAATGGAGGTGAGCTTCGAAGAGAGATTTATCTTGAGCGTCTTCGGCAAATCGACATAAGAAAAAATGTCAGTTTACTCAAAAAACTTTCACGCCCTTACTACAGAATCCTAGAGTTTGCAGTGTTTCTGTCTTTCATTAAAAAATAGTCTTATGCTGTGAAGAGAAACTCATCTGGCAAATCATACCTTCGGCCTCTGACACGCTGTCTCCAAAAAATACGAGCCAGTATGTCTACAAAGAAGAGAAGAATCCCTGGACTGAGCCATTTCGAGCTTTAATAGAGAAGTGCTCACGATTAACGGACTTTTTCGAGGCCACAAATGACGCCTTCGACCTCTGACGCGCCGCTTTCAAAAGCATAAGCCAGTTTAACGATCAAAAAGCTAAAAATCCCTGAACAGGGCTATACATCAACAACTTTTTTATTGATAAACTGGTATGTACTTTTGAAGCTGGCTCAACAGAAACTGAAAGCCAATTTGCCGCGTCGAAAAAGTGGATTGATAGTAAGCAGTTTGTCACCAAAGCTCGGAGAAGCTCGCTACAGAGATTTTTCTCTTCTCCATTAACGCGCCAGAGGCCGAAGGCGCGATTAGCAAAGCTCGGTTCGCTTTTCACATTTAAAAAAATTCGTAGATTCCTTTATGTACACAAGTAACTGAAAATCGACTTATGAAAACTCCTTATCCATTAAACATAACAAAGGGTTCAGGTGTATCATTTATAGCACTTACTTTTCAAATAAGGTTTCGAGACCATCGCGCAGCTAAATTTCCAAAAACTGCAAGAAACGTTTGTGTCATAATACACAAGCGCTACAAGCGATTGAGAACGCTGCTTAAGCGATCTATCGACATTTCGCTAGAAACTGGGCTGGGATTTTTATAAACGAAGAAAAAGCAGCGCTCCTGGCCGATTTACAAGCTCCAAATAATCAGTTTTTAATGCGCACTTATTCGCGAAAGCTCCGAGATCGCTGCTCGAGTGATCTATCGAAATTCCGTTAGAAACTGGGCTGGGATTTTTATAAACGAAGAAAAAGCAGCGCTCCTGGCCGATTTACAAGCTCCAAATAACTATTTTCGGATTTTAATAAAATACGGGTAGTGCTACTTTTGGTAGGTTTTGGAGTTACGAAAAATTAATTTTATAATTTTGTGGATGAACAATTAAATTCAAATTTTATAGGTCTTACCTGACTGACCTCTACATTCATTAAACATTTATTCTTTATTAAAAATTTAATTTTCACTATAAATCACTTACAGGATCATGTTAAATGAAAAGTTCATCGATTAATGACTGACAGTGTTAGAGCTATGCCAATTACGTATGAATTTTTTGCTCAAGTGTGAGTGTGCGTTTGTCCTTGTCGTATTGCTAGTCTGCTAGAGCTTTGCAGGTGTTGGCTGACGAACTAGAAATTTGCTATTATATCAGTTTAAAATGAGCTGCGTCTCTCCGTACCGATTTTCTTACGTCCAGATGTAGCCAACTCATCATCTCGAACATCATTGTCGTTTCCTATAATGATGCTTGTAGAAAACTTCTGGAGCATTTAGTTGCGATGGCTAGTAGCTGTGGCTTGAGCAGACGTTTGCATGTTCGCGTTAAACTATTGAACAGCAACCTTTGGTTACGGCATCTGCAAAGTCGCTGAGTTCAACCTTGTTTGCCACTTCGGCACTGGGCTATGTAAAGGTTCTTGCGAATTCGTCCTCTGTATTGACGACTGCAAGTTAATTAAGAGGTTGAGATGAAGGAGTAAATGATACACAAACGGGCGTCTTTGAACACTCGTCGCAATTCGTTTGATACTTAAAAAATATTAAAAATTTAAAATGAAACAACTTACTTTGTCAAAAACAAGCTGATTAGAAGGTAGAGAGTAAATTCACTGAGTAGGAGTATTATGGGATCGCGCCGATGGAAAAGGATCCGCAGCAGGATATAGGAGAGGTTGGCAAGTTGACCAGCAGCCTGAATAAATTTCTTATACGATCTGTCACGTAAAGAATTTGTATGGATTATACTTTTTATTTGCACAATGACCACACGTTTAAATTGTCCTAATTGCCGTTCAAACTGGCCGCTTACTAGATTATGGTTCTAGAAATTGTAACTTATATCTAAAAATTAACAATCAAGTAATTTTTTTTCTAAAGCACTAATGAAAATGCTTTAAAATTATTTTACAATACAAACTTAGCAAACGCACTTAATCATTCAGCGAACTATGCTCTCAAACCCAGAAAATTTTTGATGACGTTTAAAAAGGAACGTTCGAGTCAGACCAAGGACGCCTGATATTCAAGTTCTCAAACTAACTCGATACCTTCCCAAAATTCAGAGCACTATGTTTTTTTAAATTTGAAGACTGGGCTTGGATTTTTATGGAAAAGGAAAAGCACCGCTGCTGACAGATTTACGAGCTATGAAAAATCAAATTTCAATGCGCACTCTTTCGCGAAAGCTCCGAGATCGCTTCTTTAGCGATCTACCGACATTTCGCGAAAAGATGTGCTCGGATTTCGGGACAGGGACACCTCTAGTAGACGAACTAACCTTGAGTCATAACAATAACAAACCGATGTAGTACCGTCTTGCTTCGGTCCGCCCTGTTCCGCGTTCCGCTGTGGTAGCCATGTTTAGCTCTCGCTAACTAATTCACATCTTACAAAATTTATTTCGTTAATTATTAAAAAATAAAATCTACATGTAAGAATAATGTTTTTTTTTTGCGGTTTAAGCATTTTTGGCTACAGCCTATGCGATGGAAGGGTAAAAAACATCCTGTCATTTTTTTTTTTGCATTTATTATTTTTAGCCTCGGACAATTTTTTTACTGATAAATCCTATAGAAAGGAGCAAACGACATAAGCTAGAGCTAAGTTGACTCTAACTTTTCACTAAAAAAGATTTGTTTGTACCCCCGCTAATTTTGCTAAAATCACCAATTTAAGTATCTGTACGCTTGATCGTAGACATACTGTGTAAATAATTGTAGTTACACATTGTACGTCCCCTACGTACTAAAAGAACAATAATATTTCTTATTATTTTTACGCATTATAAACATTTTATAAGCAAATAAGAAAATAAAAAAATTAGCCGAACCTCGGACACGAACTTGAGTGCATATAAACATCAAGTAACAACGTAGACCGCGCCGCCACGATCGTTGATCGGTGTATGAAAACTGAAAGTAGCATATGTTCATCGGGACGCTGGGGTGGCTTGTTAGTTTAATTTAGCTTTGTTTAAAGTTAAACTTAACGTGTTTGTGTCGGTTTAACCATATTCCGTCTAAAAAATTAATGTTTTTAATTATGAGGGTTGATTTTATAAAGACGATCATGGACACTGACATTAAGGGCTTAGGTTAAATAATCGTTCAGCTTGGCGTCGGTGGTAATGACAGTTACGCACACCGTCATCGTTGCAGCGCATAAAGAGTCTCCTATTTCTGACGAAAGTTTGGCAACCCTGGCTTCTCTTGGCCTCTAGCCTAGCCCTTGGACGGAGCTTATGGAAGTCCGAAGGAAGCAGCTCATCGATGGTTCTGAGCCCTTGATGGTCAGGGCTCAGAGCTTTTGCCTTCTCCAGTAAGGTTGCGTCCAAAATCACAAGTGTGTTGCTTGCGATTCTGGGCTTTGGCGACGACAATTGAGCGTGCGAGCGTGCTTAAAGAGAGGGTGAAGGCTAATAGTGGTAGTCTGCCGTCACTCCTTGCAAAGATGTTTATTGCATCTAGCCTCCCCATGGTCCAGACGGATGGCACGTCTCTACCGAGGATCGTGGGGTCGAGCGCGTTCATTACTGAGTACGCGAGAAGGTGCAGCGAGGTGTGATGGGTATAGTGGAAGCCCGTGACGACGACCACACTGTTCGAGGTCTGCTCTTGGCGCCTCTTGACCTCAACCAGTTTACTGCGTAGGCTGCAAATCTCCACAGTGCTGGTCACAGTTCTGCTGCTGTTGTTGTCCCGCTGCGTTAATGGTCTCCTCGATGACAGATCTCGCATTTGTGTCTGCAGCTTGGTGATGGTAGACTCAGCATTGTGTATGCGAGTTTTGAGCGCAGGCAGCTCATCGAGGGCCTTAAGTCGCTTCTCCAGTGGGCTCAGACGCTGCTCAATTTTTAAGATTCTCTCAGATATGACGTTCTGCGTCTTGAGGAACTCTGCTTGAGCATTGCGTATGCCGTCCAAAGCGTCGCGAATATCCCTTAAGGTGGCTTAAGTAGATGGTGTAGGAGTTATCACTCCGGCTAAGCGGGTCGGTGAGGGATTTCGCGAAGTGTTGGTTAACGTAGTTACTCCTATTGTTGGCGTTGAGGTTGAGGTTGATGTTGATTTGGTCCTCACCTTGGCGCCTTTGGCGTTAATATGGCTCTTCACGTTGTAGTTTTCTGTGCACGGAAGACAGACTATGGTCTGCTTATCGTTTATTACAATAGTCTTGACGTTTGTGGTGTTCAAACACATAACGTTATAGTAAAGACTATAAAATTCGCACTTTTTTGGGCCCTTGTGCTGTATAGACTGTTTACAGCTGTTGCATTGTTGAAAAGGTACTTACACGTTCTTCTTGCCGTTCGCACTCATTTTTCGTCGATTACTTACTAGCAGTCAATAAGGCAGATATTTGTGAAAGGATGATAAGTTATTGACGAAGTGAAAGAGTAGTTGTTATGACTCTTACGGCTAGATGGACTGTTAGTGGAGAGAACGTGAAAGTACCGACCTCGAACACTGTGGAATCGCCTTGATGGTTTTCCCGCGATGCAGCAGATGTCGCCACGATGTTGATTGTCAAGAAAAAGAGACGTCGTGCAAGTGAGAAACCAAGCCTAGCAGATTTGCAGGTTAGGAGCTGTGCAGAAAGATTGAAGTAGAAAGAGTCACAGAGAAAAATTGTAGCCTCCGGCGATTTATATATCGCCGTTAAGGTTGCAAAATGAAGCGCGGAACAACTTACAACAGCAATGAGCCCGAAGACAAGAAGTGGCAGAAATGCGGTTCTAAAAAAGGAGTGATCAGCAGAGCTGTCTATTTTTGAAGGTTAGAATATATACTTTCATGAAAAAATAACAACAAAAGCCTTTGAGTAGAGAAAGTCATTAGAAATTTCCCTCGAATTATGTTTTTTAAGATTTTTTGGTTTATTTCTTATTAATCAGTGAGAGAGAGAGAGAGAGAGAGAGAGAGAGAGAGAGAGAAAACTGCAGTAGCAAATTTGAATAATTTGACTATACATAATTATTATGGAGGCAATAAAAATAAAAAACAAATTTATAATAATACATAAGCTACATAATACTACAGTAGATACTGCAGTGAGATCCATAGCGCTGAATGCTAGAAACCAAGCACTACTAGAATAGATCATTATGTACTTGAATACCAGTATCTCTGACTAGACAGTTATCTAAAGGAGAGACTGGCACGTGATGAGACCTACCGAAACATTCTTGATAGACTTTGTCTCAAGCACGATATCGCATATTTACATAATATTAGTGGTGGTGATGGTAGTGGAGATAAATATACTTATTGCTGACAGGCTAACCATGCTATTTTACGTAAGCTGTCTAAATCGTTGGGTGGTAAAGAGAAATGTCTTTTTATTAACTGTTGCACATATGAGACTTGAAATTACTTCTGATAGGTTTATCGACGATTCAGACAAAGCTATAAGATGTGCAAAGAGAAAGAAGTTAAGGTTAGTCGGTAGGAGATAGTGAAAGAACAGAGAACAAGATTAAAAAACTCATATAGTTTGCTAGCCTTATTCTCTTATGCTACTGAAAAAAGCTTGGGCAAGCTGCATGCAAAAAAATTTTGTTTATACAAAATGAAAGAATTGCCCAAGAGTTAGAATGTACACTAAATACATAAAAAAGATGTAGTATCTTTTTCCGTTTTTCTCTTACCGGATGTTTAGCTCTTACAAGTTGTGGAAGCTTATTTAATTGGTCTTTGTTCTACATAAACTCATAACATTCGATACAGCTGCTAATCAGTGGTCATTGATGTGCTTACAAAGCTTGCGTAGGTTGAGTTACTTTATGATAAAACCGTCAAAAGCGTGGGGAAAGGTCCAAGCAAATTTCGCAGCAAACCGATGACAGATATCCTTTATACTCATAAACGGATATGGGTTAAGAAGTAATTTGTGTTACAAAATTTATTAACTAAAAGAAACATTATTTGCTGTGCAATGCAAGATCTTGACATTAAGACAGCAGTCGATAAACGTTTTATTAAGAACACTAAAAAAAGTAAATACGGTGCTACTCCAAACATCTTAAAAGAAAGTGTTACATTGACATGCTATACAGTATTGTACAGCGTTATCATAATTCGTGATAAAGCGCAAGAAAAATTTTACCAACAAGTATGAAAATGCACTGAAAAAAACACAGCTATTTTAATTGAACTTTTATGATTCTGGCCATTTTATGGCTATATTATATAGAAAATATTTTTTTTGAGGAAATAATTTATAAAATGTATTTAACAATACTATATCTAAAATAACATAAAATTTATTACTTTTTTCTGCAAGATTTTTCAGATTGACCGTTTCGTTCAATTTTTATGATGAAAAAGGTGTTTTTTTTTTAATTCTTATCTTTAGAACTAAATAGTCAAACGTTTTGAAAAAAAATATGATAATAGAAAACAATAATATCTAATTGATGTACAAATTTTAAACTTTCTTCGTCTTAAACGACTTGTTTTCGAGTTGTTTTTCGAAATGTTTTTTTTTATATCATACTGTTATGTCCTAAGCTATTGAAAGCTGTCACCGGACAGTAACTCTACGGGTTATTTTGCTTTCATAAGCACGGACGAGGATAAAGCTTCAGAGGGCTACCTTCGCAATCTGTTTAATAGAACAGCCTCCAGTAACCGCTGGAAAATTTTTCGAAATCGCACTTTTTCGTTGCGCGCACTGATTTTAATTAAACTCTCGTAGATTCCGTGACTTCTGAGAGATTTGTTATAAGGACGTTACTTCAATTGTAATGTCGTTATCGTGAATATGGTGGGCTAATAGGGTCTCTAATTATGAGAGAGAAAGAGAGAACTGCGCAATAGAGGCATACAGCCTATTTAATTAAATTCACTTACCTTTTTCTTTATCTCTGCAATGGGCCTGCTCTGCTCTCAGTACGTCCTCTCAGCGGCTTTTGGCTCGGCTTCCGAAGCGGATGGTTTTGAATTGAACGTGGCGACAGGTATCAGGAGCTTTCTAGCTAATTATTCACTCGCGATTTAAATGGTAATATAATTTATTCGATTTGCCACTAATTTTGAATAACGCTCGCTCGCAACTATCTAAACTATCGGATTATTTTAATGAACGGCCGAAAATATTCTAAGTTGCAGAGAGGGCCAATCAGAAAATCAGAGTAAAAATCCTCTACTCTAGTACATCGAGTCCCCTCGTGCTCTTCTCCTGTCAAACTCACCTCTGATTTACCTTCCTTATCTGCAAACTCCTAGAAGCTTCCTCTGTGTATTTTGAGACGACTTGCGCCGGGTCCTCTTTGGTGGTTCCTCGAGCTTCTAGCGCGCGTGACGTATGTGTCACTTTCCGATAACGTTGCGCATTCCACGGCCTCTCTTCATTGCACGTGCATCGCTTTCGGGTCTGCGCGGTCCACGATGTACAGTAGGCTTCTTGTTTTTTCTGTTCTGCTTGAGCTGTGCTGTATTCGTTATATTTTGTAGTGGCTCGGTATTAGTATCGGTGTGTTCTGCTTAGTCTCCTGCCGTAGAGTCGCAATGTGTGCGTGCATATCGATGTGCTTCGCCTGGTCTCTTGCCTCTTGTTGAGGATATATTTATAATACACGACGAGCGAGACAGACGAGAGCTTCACGACTGCTCGGGCTCGGTGTCGGACTTGAACTGACTGCTGTCCTCCGCTGAGGGCATTACAATACCTCGGAGATGCAGCCCAAACAGCTGATCTAGAAATGAGACACCGATGTCCAAGTATGCGGAGATGCGGTCGAGGCGTAGGCTGACTGACCCTTGGGTTATGGCCCTCGCCGCCGCTGCCGCATCTGGGCATCATCTGGCGCGCATTCTGCGGAGTGCGCGTCTCTTACTAGTCCCTAATTGCCCTGTTTGTCGCACGTCTTCTGTAGGCAATAAACCCGCCGCGTCTCCGAGAGGCTTATAATAATAAAATACAGATGCGCTACGGAGTTCAGCGACGAACTCCGCAAAGCATCTGCACTTGGGTTTTTCCCGCAGTTATAATAAAGCTATAAACTATATTTCTAAATTATACCTATGGATCTACGCAGAAATTCAACACCTCTGCTGTAAAACCGCAATGTGTGCGTGCGTATCGGTGTGCTTTGCTTCGCCTCTTGCCGTAGAGTCGTACTGCGTTTATACATCTCGGTGTTCTATTTTATCTTTATTATTTTACGTGAATTTACTATTATTGATTTTATTAATTAATTTTACTTTGAGTTTAACTATTTTTTCGTGTTTACTTCCCATTACGTTGTCGGTCCTTATTCTTATTAATTCAATTAATTATTGAATTTGTTGAACTTGCTATAACTTACTATACACTACATTCTAGTAGGAAGGGTATCGATAGATTTACTTTATAATAACTAATCTTATTAGTTTTTAGTATTTTAAGAATTACAGTACGATTACCGAAGTAAAAAGGCTTTAATTAAAAGCCTTTAATTAAGTTAAAATTTTGGGAAAATATCGATTCCAGCTTATAAAACTGTTTGGTGTCAAGGATATTAGAATACAAATTTTGTGTCTCTCACCCTTTATACTCTGTATGACTGAACATTATTATTTTTGTTTATTTTTATAACTCATTATTTAAAGCTTAGAATATTATGAGAACATTAATGGTTTTATGAAGTAGAAAATTATTGTGCAGATGGCTTTGTGTGTGTGTGTGTGCACGTATACCGTCATAATTGTGGAACCATGTGACCGATTGTAATAAAATTGGATATGCATTTTATTTTAAGATTCTAACCGTTGTATGACAATTTTATGGTTATTTTATGTCCATTTTTCGATTTAGAAAAAATATTTTTGCTTTTTTTTAAACCTAACAGTTAAAAGTTTTGAAAAAATAATGATAATAGAAAATAGGTAAAGTCTACTTGCTGTAAAAACATTAAGCCATTTTGACAAAAGCCGTTCTATTATAGTTGATATTTTTTTTACCTTTTACCCTTTAAAATTGCAATAAATGCTTGGATCACCTACGACTTAACCCTCTGTAACTCGAAAAATATTTATAATAAAATTCTGAAAAAATTCATGAGATCCTTGGCACACTTTGGAAACATTGTTCCGCAGTTTCAAGATAAGACAATACTGTATATTTGAACAACATTTTATATATTCGAACTATAAATTCAGTTGGAGGAATCTACGTGCCAAAGAATTAGCAGCGGTTTTGCTTTCTTTCTAAGGAAGCCTTGTAATAGTAATTTTTTAAGTTTGTGTAAAACATGTAGGAAATATGTTTTGAGGCATTTTAATTCGGAAATGCAATGCATTATGCAATACGCCGCACACAAAATCAAATCAATATAATATAATTCATACATTCTAAAGTAACTCGACTGTTTTTTAGAAACACAAGAATGCTCTGCTGCACCCCTATAGCACGTAAACAACACTGCAGAGTAGCACGCAGAGTAGTATGGTGTGATTAATTTTGGCGGCTATATTTGCGCTCGCATAGAATGATATAAAAGACCCTGCGCAGCCTAGTATATTCACTAGCTCTAGCTCAATTCACGCGCACTAGTCTCTATTTAAGAGCAATTTACACCTTAAATAAAAATATTGACTTAGAAATATTATTACAAATTAAAATTGTCAAATGATAACACAATTTCGGCGTATCATGTAAACTTAAATTTAACATAGTAAAATTCATATATTGATTCAAACATAATTCGAGTAGAATTAGGCGACGGAATTTATGCGCACCTAATTACAAAATGTTTCACACCGAAATCAACACTTGCGCATTTAAATTCAAAAGATAACGCAATTCAAGAGTATCTTTTACAAACTAAATAAAATTATAGATTGTATACAATATCTATAAAACACACTTTAAATTAGTTAGGGATAACGCAGAATAAAGCGTATCTAATAAAACTCCATTGCAAAAATCAAAAGCGGATTTACACAATTTTTTGTTGAAAAGAATATTGCAATTTACGTAATATTCTTCATATAAAACAATACACTGAATATATTTTAGTTATTATTGAAACATATAACAAGATCTTATTATTTTAATAAAACTCCACTACCTGGTATCCCGGACCTGACCTATACTTAAATCATTAACTATATTCAACTTTCTTTCTCTTTTTTGATCTGTCATCAGAATTACGACACAGGGCAGTAAATGTTCATAGCGCTTTAATAATAATATAAATTAAATATTCTGCACCGGACCTAGAAAAGCCGTGACCCTTTCAAAAATAGTGTTTTCAGAAAATGTTCGTATGGATGTGTGTGTGTTTGTTCGTATCGCCTCTAGCTCAGCTTCTACTGAGTGGATTTTAATCCACGAAGTCTCATTTTCTTTGTTTTTACTAGAACATAGCGGGATAGCAGTCCGTTTTTACATCTTTTGGAGTGATTTTTTTTCATATCGATATTTTAATTTTGAGATTTCAGTTTTTTCTAATAAAGTTGTTGGAAAAGTTGATGAAAGTAAATTGCTTGATATGTACCTGAAAAAAAAGATAAAATTACCTATCTTTTCACCGCGGAAAATTTATATTATCGTTCGTCCTTTTTTTAAAGTTATTAGGACTTTACTTTATTTTAATTTTAAGTCATTTCATAAGGCAGATCCTGAGAAAAACATCAACAACTGAAAAAGTCGTTTTTCTACTTGACACGGTAACTCGAGTAAAAAGGCAATAACTAATTTAAAAGTTTGGATTTAGTTAGCATTATATAACATCTTGATCCATTTCTTCGAGTTGTTTATGATACCAGCTAGTTTCAAAGATATTAAGCTTCAAAATTTTGTTTCTCATCCTGTATACTTTGCATTATTGAAAACTGCATCGCTTATATCTCTAGCGTCCTCACAGTGACGGGTGGGTTAAGTAATTGTAACTTCAACGTGCGGGTACATGGAAATTAGCCTTCGCGGCTATCTCAGACATACTGCCATCTTGCGTCAGTATTCGTAATCAGCGGCAGCAACGCCGGCGGTTCGGTGCGTATACGGCCCTTTGGTGCTCGAAGCCATCGAATATGTGATCTACGAATATAACGAGGATATACCAGGGGTATACCGGGGGTCTACCAGGGGTATACCGGGGGTCTACCAGGGGTATACCGGGGGTCTACCAGGGGTATACCAGGGGTATACCGGAAGTACTTGAGGATATACTGAGGATACTCGAGGATATACCGAAGATACCCGAGGGTACCTGAGAGTATTTTGGGCTATTTTCATTACAGTGCGGCCAACGCGACAAATTCCCCCACATATGTGATAAATACTATATACTAGACGAATGCATGTGTACCTACATTCAATTAGCTTTGCGAGCTATGCGAAAGAAAGATAGGTAGAGAAAGGGAGAGAGATTTAATTATATATATATATATATATATAATTGATTCGAAATAATTTTATCCATCAAACAAAAAAAAAATTGATAGAATTACATATGAAGTAAAAACAATTTTGATATTACGCAATACATAATGTTGAAGGAAGCTACATGCCAAAGAAATGGCAGTGGTTTTTTATCGTGCGACGCATCAGTTTGACGAGCCGCTGTCCACGTTCTCTAGATATTTATACATTTAGTTCTTGCTAAATACTCTCATACTTAGGTACCTCTAATATTCACATACCTATTCTCACTTATTTAATGTATCTTTTTTTTGCTTTACTTTTATTGTCATTCCTGCTCTCTGACTCTTCGACACACGTACGGCATCTTAGCCATCTTACCGATCCCCAGGCGAATACGTTGTCTTATCCCTCGTCTTCTGTAATAGGACATTTCTCATAAGCCACAGATGCTTTTTCTAGGCCACAGAAGGACCCTATTTCGGGCTTTTCTGGAACTATTGAAACCAAAAATATCTTCGCAGGCTGTACTATTCAGCAGCTATCGTTTTTCTTGGCTTCTGTGCAGCCGAGATAAATGATGTTCAGAACGCTCCATCCCTAGGTGAGCTCGGGAACCTTAGGATTGTCATTCTTGTAGAGCGTACAGAACAAAGTGCTTAAATTTTTTTTTAAGAATGCAAGGAATAGTCTTTAACTCACGAATCGATCTTTGTACTGCCCTGCTTTCTCGAGCGATCCGATGATACCACTCTCTAATAGAAACCATTGCCTTCCCTGAATGAATCCATTCATCTATCTATCCCTTCATTCATCTATCGTTATAGTTGTATAATATACTATTACAAAAATACTGTACTAAATACCAGAATATTTATAAAATTTTTTGTATGTAATTACAGATACTGCCAAGTACACTGACTGTGATTCAGATTTTGAAGATCAATTGCAGTTTCATGCTAATGACTGGGAATCAGCAATAACTTTTACGGCTCGCCCTTTAGGTAAAATACTAATGCATCTACCAATCATTTATAAAACAATTAAATTTTGATTTGCTAGTAAATACTAGCGCAAATCCTTAAAATAATACGGTTGTCACATAGCAAACCTAATAGGAAGTAAACTTGATTAGAATTTTTCCGTGCTCATGCACATTCATTCGCATTTATCAGTATTTGAACAATAGTTTTGTTTTTTTTTTTCTTGACACTAGGTGAATGCACTCCTGCTTAGCTAGGTAGAGTAGAGTGAGTAGAGAGTAGAGTAGAGAAATTAGTGATCAGCTATGATAATGTAACGTACATTCTCGCGGAGACAGCTGGATTCTGATGAGTCAATAAATGCGAGATTCTATGTAAAGGAAAGATGTATGAGCTATTTAACGTACTTACTACTACGCTCGTCGCTTAAATAAGAACTACCAATTACTGATCAATAGGAAAAGAAGAAAGAAGAAGACTTCTGTCCAGAAACGTGGAAAGAGATTTCAGATTTGATTGTTTATTTCAATGTACATTATGTTGTACAATACGTATAATAAAGCAATATAATGAAATATAGTATATGACAAATAGGATTATAGAAAATTATTATTGAGTTTACAAAAGTTTGTGAGATGAGTAGATAAGATGATGAGATGAGAATAAAATAATTATCGATTTTCTCAGTCAAAAATATATTGATAGAGTTCATGCTTAAAACGCTCCAACTAAGCTCTATTTGAAAATTATTATTTAGTGGTCCAAGATGTCGTGGTATTTGAATCTCTTCTTATTTAGAATTTTTATTTACGCGGTGCGCGCTGTTTCACCTTACCCAGCTGGCAGAGTCGACAGCGCTGTACGTATCTTGCTATGTCTCGATACGCTCTTGGACAGAAATACTTCTCCGTCACTCTTTTGTATGTTTTCTCGCGGCCAAAGTGTGCAGCCGTCAGCTGATCGTGGAATTCTTGTAGCACTTGCAGCCGTTTTTCTGCCGGACGATGAGCTTCCAGGCATCGCCGTCGTCTCCCATGGCGCCCGTGATGTCAGGGTCCGGCCAGTACTTGTACATCCGCCCCCCACAATTTTCCACTCCGGAACATTTTCTGGCTTTTCTTTGACTGCTTTGAACCGGTCATTATACCAGCAGTCTTGCGGTTGCGGATCCTGACTCACTGTTGCTATCTCTGGCTCTGCTGGTCGGCGCCTTTCCGATGTTCGATTGTGTATTTGTGCCCTTGCAGCTCGAGTGCCCAGCGAGCCAATCTGCCTAAATTTGTAGCCTTCTATGTACTGGCGGAACTTGCGCACCGCAAACAGTACGGCTAAGCACTTCCACTCGCTGACTGTAGTTTCTTTCATCCGGTGTGAGCACTCGGCTGGCGAATTCAAGAACTCACTCCTGTCCATTTATATTTTGCGTCAATACACCGAGACCCGTATCACTCGCATCGGTTTGTATGATGAATTACTGGTCGAAATCTGGACAGTGCAGTACTGATGCAGTGGCGACGAGAGCTTTTATCGCCTCGAACGCTGACTGCTAGTCTACTCCCCATACGAACGGCTGATATTTTCTTGTTAGCCGAGTCAGTGGCTTGGCCAACCCTCGTCACCCTCTAGAAATTGCCTGTATCACGAGGCCATACCGTGGAAATGCCTCAGTTGTTTTAGATTTTTTGGCTGTGAAAAATTCACTATCGGAGCAATCTTCTCCGGATCTGGCCTGAAGCCGTCTCTGTTTACAAGGACGCCGAGGTATTTCACCTCTTCTTTGCAGAACACGCTCTTCTCTCTGTTGACAGTCAGCCCCGCTTCCTGGATTCTTATTAACACGAGTTCGCATTTATCTGTAGCAATGGGTAAGCGTCGTTTCATGTGATCGCATTGACTTTTCTTAAGTCGACGCAAAAGCGATATTTTCCATTCGCTTTTCTCAACATCACCACTGTACTCGCAAAAGCACTGTTCGATGTCTCGATTATACCTGCCGCGAGCATGGATTTCACCTGTTCGTGCATTTCCTCCTCTATTTTCCTGGAGACCGGAGAATATTTCTGCCTTATTGACCTTGTTTTACTGCCTCGGCTCCTATTTTTCCCGTCGGCTCGAAGTCCGACGGGTCATATTCGCCCATCAGCAACTTGTGCAGTCGCACCCATTGGTCCTTTGCGGTTCAGTACCCAGTTTCCAACGTCGTCTTCCATGTCGTTCAACATTATCTGGGTTTCTCAGCAACAAGTATTGCTCGCTAGAGTCGAGTGCGCGTGTGTATGTTTCTCGCAATTCCTAGCTGTGCGTTACGCTCGCTTACGCCGTTGTGTCCCCAGTCGGTGCGACAAGTAGCAGCAGGTGAGAAAAAAAGAAAACAAAAAGATGATACAAATCCCGCTTAACTTGTCGCTCGCTAAATTCATAATCGGAAAAAAAATAAATCGATGTTGTGGTTGTCGACCTCTCGTCGAGCCACTCGATAATCCGACCGGTGACACTGCCACTCCTGTTACTATTTTACAGGAATTCTTACAATTTTTCCTATGCTGAAAACGCGAAAATGCCTAACTAACACACGCTCTTGAATCCACGCTTTGTGTGTGAGTACGATCACCCCCCGCGCTCGGCGGCCAAAATTTAAATTCCTAACCTGCTCGCTGTCCCGCACGGCAAGCTATCGCCTGTTTATAGCAGGCGTATTTACTTTTGGTGCGCGCAACTTCGAACCGTTGCGCGCCTCTCTGAAGCCCTGTTTATGCCGGCGCGGCAAGCTCGACTCGGGTACCGAGCCCCTCGGTGCTTTCAGTCCGGTTATTCAACCCGGAAAATTCGTGAAGAAATAGAAAAATCATTTGCGACGTCTCGTTGAGGCGTTGAATATTAAAAAATTGCTTAGGTACGTGCCTAATTTGGATTATTAAGAAAAATAAGTACTATCTTACTTGAAAATAAATCAACCAGATTCTCCAGTACTAATCAGAAACAGTTTTAGAAATTAGTGTTTGCCAAGGTAACTGAAACTCGTAGCAAATAGGGATATAACAAAAAATGTGAAAATATATGATGTATCAAGTTTTAACGATAAATTAAATTCTTCCGAAGAATTGGATCTAAAAACAAGAGGAATCGAATTTTCTATTATGTACTTAGATGAAGATCAAAAAAATCCATCATTGTTGTTAGGTACAATTGCACTCCTTTTTGATGATATATTAAAACATTTAATGACCGGATAATAACAACATTTGAAATGTTATCGATTAAAAAAATTAATCTTGGACAAGAACGACAATTCTGAATTCGGAAGATAACTGCATAAGCATAGCATAAATTTGTGACATAAGTTGTCAGCATAAAATAAATCATTACCTGACCGGATAATGACGACGACATTCTATTGGGAAAATGATATATTAAAACATTAGATAGCCCAATAAAAACGACAATATCGTATCCAGATTCAAACTGCCTAAGTATAGCATTAAATTTGTGACATTATTTGTCAGCATATAAAAAATCTTTATCGGACCATATAATGACGACAACAATCCTTTGAAAATAAGTCGTACTTTATAAGGACCGGATGAGAACATTAATATACCAACTTTGAACAATTTGCGCCAAGACTGACTGAATACCCTGAATAATTTTTTGATAATATGTCAAAACATTATAGAGCCGGATAAAAACGATAATATCGTATCCTGAATCAAACTGAGTAACTATATCATAGAATTTGTGTCATTAATTGTCAGCATTTAATACATCATTATAAGACCGGATAATGAAGATGACATTCTTCGGAAAAAGTGTCGCTTTCCGCGTTCTAACCTAAAAGACATTTTGATTTCCTAACTTAGACGCATGCGCACTACATGAGCCAATCACATAACGTCTATGTTGGCTTCCACAACTCCCGATCATGACTTTTTTATATGGGGAATATTCTTATAGTCGTCATTATTCGGTTCTAGAATACCTTAATTGTAGCTAAAAGTGTCGGCATATCCAGGCCAATACTCTCGAGTCAAAAAAAAAAAAAAAAACTTGTAGAATATCATTAATGGCATCACATTTTGCTATGGTCGTTAATATTCTGTTTCAAGTTATCATACAAAGCTACTAGTGTCGTCTTAATCCAGTCTAGTTTGAATGATATCACTCTTAGAAACATGTGTAGGCCTAAATTAACACTAATAAAAATACAATCACAGCAAATAATGATAACTACAGCACGAGGTGGGACGAAAAGAACGATGCCATGTCCGTCATGAAAATAACTGGTAGCAGTGCGTGGCTGTAGATGGCGCTTGAAATGTTTTCCCGTGCTAAAATATATAGTTATTATCTCTACACATAAATAAAATATTTATTGATGAATATAATATTTAAGTTATACCCACAAATTTATTCATGTATATTATTTATAAAACAGTATATTATGACACAACAGTGATATTTTATAGTACAACTACACTAGTTATACTCGACCTCGCGATCGGTATTCAATATTATATGTAAGTAGAGGAGGATATAAACAATGTTCTAGAACCTGTAAGACCAGGCAACAGTCGTTTTAAACTGCTGCCTGGTCCCCGCAGGCTCTAGCTCTACGTGAAAATATCGGCTCTATATAGTGCTCTCAGCAGTTTTATAGAAGCTTATATGAGTTATATACGACCATTCTATAAGTAGCCAATATCATATGCGAATTTTTTTAGTTCTTTGTTTTTTTTCAATATATATATATATATATATATATATATATATATATATATATATA
>QLSS01000094.1:79225-107841 GCA_024372645.1 Trichomalopsis sarcophagae
GGGCTTTACGTCGCGCCGTCCACGTCCCGTTTGCGATTCAGGTAGGAGAGCTCTCCAGCGTGCGTAAAGGTACCTCGCGGCGATAGCGTAATTTAAGTGCGTTTCTCTATCTCTCTCTTTTATTATTGATTTATTAGAGTCTCTTTCCTGTTCTGCGTTAATTGTAATTGCGTTTCTTTCTCTCTTTTTTGATCTAATTTAGAGTCTCTTTTCAATGTAAAATTTCTTGTTGATTAAAATAAATCATTCGCTTGCCCCGGCTTTTCTCTCTTATTCGCGAGAGTTTTTACGCTGAGGCAAGTCGTCTTTTTCCCGCGAAATTTGTGTACATCGATTTATTCACCCAACCTTCCCTCACTCATTCCACCATTTTAACTTTAATCTATACATTTTATTTGAACTCATTAGCTTCAATTCACTTATTATTAATATTAACCTCAGTGTCATTATTTTGTACCACTACTCCGACATGGGCATTATCTGGAGATGCAAGTTCTTTATAGTGATACGATGAGTCTGACAATTTGTTTATTTACCAATACTAATCTGTAAGAAATGTAATGATATTGTTACATAAAATATACATTTCTTTTACAGAATCCACTCAAGGTAGACCTAGTAATTAATTTACCTCATGATGGGATGCGGCTTATATTTGATCCAGTTTTGCAGAGGCTTCAGATCATTGACGTATACAATATAAAATTAATAAAATTGAAGTATCGCGGTTTGCGCCTTAATTCTCCAGAAGTCTTGCCATCGATCCAGAAAATTGAAAACCCTTCTGGAGATGCTCATCCAGATGTATATGATAGCTATAAACAAGTTGGCTTAATTTTTATTAAAACGAATATAATTTGTATTTTCCAATTGGCTGAAAAGAAGTCACAGCTCGAGAAACTATAATTGTTGATGTGCAAGGCGGCTAGCGGCTCAGTCGCAGAAGTTGCGGTCGATGAGTGCGAGCTGACGAGAGTCCAACGACAGGCTCGACAAAGTTGAAGCTGCGAGGTTAGGAGCTAGCCGAGAAGGTGGTCAAGCCTCAGGTCAAAGCCAAGAATTTATTTCAGCAGTTGGAGACAGCCGAGTTTAAGGGTTTCGTGGCCAACTCTAGCAGTAATTCGAGGAATGAACAAAGCAGAAGCTTGCGCTGCAATTGCTGATCAACTCTATGAAGAGGACAAGGCCATTTTCGCTCTGGAGAAGCAAATTGTACTTTTCAACATCCTTTACACTGAGGCCAAGAAACGTGCGGGAAGACAGCGAAATCCTTGCATCTCTTAATGAGATAAGAAAGCGCCTTCTGAAGGATATCGGTTCTGCAGCGTTTAGTCGAGAAACAGCCAGCAAACGAGAAGCTTTACAAGTAAAACAGGTCGAGCTTGAGTAGAATCGAACCGAACTGGTAACCCGCCAAGGTTATGAAGCACGGAAACAAGCATAACAACTTTGATAAGGTTCTCATAGAAAAAAAGGCCAGATGTATACAGTATGCACAGTTTCGACATGCTGCAGAGCGTGACCCTTACCAGGAGACCAAGGTATTGTCACTTACGCACGAGCTTGACTAGAAGTCGATAGCTGCAGCACGTACGCAAGAGCTTGCAGGCCGAGTTCTACAAGCTCGTCAACAATCAAGGCACTGCCAACAAAAATGTGCACGAGCTTGAGAAGGCCAATAGGTCTGCGCGAATCCAACATCGCCGAACACAGGTATCAGTGTACTGAGGATCCCAAACTCATGCTCAAGTTCAACGGTGTACTGTAGAAAAATCTGAATGATAACGCGAGCAAGGACATTTCTTGCTCGAAGAGAAGCGCAAATTGGATGCGATATCCACATTGGGTCCCTATGCAGGAGTTGAGGCAGCACTACGAGTCGTGATACCTAAAAAATTCAGAAATTCATGGACCACACGAGTATAAGCGAAATACGCACAATTATTTAAAATAAATGTGTGTAAGCGAAACGCGCATATATGCTAAATATGCAAAATTATTTATTTACAATTAAAAATGCGTGTACGCGAAACACGCGTATATATGCGAAATACACAAAATTATTTAATTATAATTAAAAATGCGTGTACGCGAAACACGCGCGTATAGACGAAATACGCACCAATAATTTTTTATAATTAAAAATGCATGTACTTGAAACGAGCGTATATGCAAAATGTGAAAAATTATTTATAAATAATAATGCGTGTAGTAAAAACATGCGCCAGATTAATTCTGTAATAATAAAGTATGAATGTCTATTGTTGCGCAATAGATATTTTTACTAAAGAATTCTATTGCAGGATTGCCACGCTAAGATTTACAAAAATATGCTAGTCTGTGTTGAGCACCACAGCCAACTCGTAGCGGTATGAGTACCGCAGCGCCGCGCCGAAACAGCGTAGAGTCGCGCGCGCGATAATAAACACGTGCGAATTCGGCAAGAGCCGCGAATTTGGTAATAAGAGCGAGCACGCGGGCTAATCCTTCAAGAGCGAGCTCAGATAGCTCTTGGCCTTCGATAGACAAACACGCAACTTCGCTAACGTTTTTCCAAGGTTTCGCGAGTTTGCTAGTGCTGTGCTGTATCTAGCAATGCAACGTGCATTTGTTTGTGTGTTAGTGTGACGCGGGTTTAGAAAATACTAGCCTTAGCCCAACGGTCCAAAGTGGTACACAGTCTTGCAGCCTGTCCAGGACTACCAGCGTCTTTGAAGGAGTGAAGGTTTGTGTGGCGCGCAGTGCATGAGAGAGAGTGAGTGTGCGAGTGGAGATCATCCATGCGAGGGTGATCTAGCGCGCGACCTTCACGTTGATATACATGTGCAAGATCGAATATTCTAGCCTCGAGGGGAGTCGAAAAGTTGTTGTCGACTCGCGTATTATAATTTAATCATTGTAAAATCACGTTTATTTCGTGACTAGAAAATATAACCATAGTCTTTTGATTTTACGTGATTTTGTCGTCATTTAGAAACCTCGCTCGTTATCCCTGATCCTTGTTCCTTCCTGCGAATACCGCCGACTCTGCGAGCGTTATTTATTAGTTATTATTTAATGCAGTTGAGCAGCCGAGCACGCGCCAGGCAGCGCGTAAACCCAGTAAACAGAAGCAGCTGAGACAGCTGCATGCAACACTGGTGTTTCGCGGGCGGAGAGGAATCCTCCGCCGCATTGAGGGATAATAAATAAATAGTATAATAAATACTAGCGTCTTAATAGTAAATATTAAATTAAGACTATGTTATTTTTAAAATTCTTGATATGTTGATTCTGCATCTGAATAATTATAGTAAACCTATTTTATCTATTCCTATCAGCATCTCAGGCGCCATCTGTGTCTAAATCAATTATGATTTCCGTAAGATGGCGCTTGCGATTATACATAGTAAATATTTTATACTTTCTGCATTACCGCCGTATGGGACGATAAAATCGCTGAAATAGGTATGGGATCTACTTAATATTGCAATAATCATAAACTCTGTAGTTTTGATCATCATCATCTGACACTTTGATACAATTCTGCTAATATTTCAATTAAGGCTGTTTGCAAATTAGTCTTGTTGTTCTTATACGTATGTAGAACTATACATTCTTTTGAAAATTTACTAAAGTTTCTTTCGTTCATACCTTCTTCCAACTTTGTATTATCTAGGTTTTCAAATTTATTAACTCCAATGTCACGTCGTGTGACTCATCGCATACATTTATTAGAAAAACTAAAACATAATAATCATTAGAATATTGAAATTTAAAATCTCTAAAGAAGAATGCATTGCGTGCGCTGAAATGTTTCGACAACGAATGCATGTCAGTGTGAATCAGCGAAATGATAAATCAGCAATTTGTGACGTTGTAAGCGAGTGCTACTTTTTTATGTATACATTTTCCGAAATTTTAAGTTGGTAAATATTGCAAAAATTACACTACGAACAAAAGTTTTAAAAAGCCTCATCCGCAATCAAACGAACAGTTTTTAGTCGTCAGTTACGAACTTCGTATCGCGCCGGTCCGACAATCGGTGACAATTACTTTAAAGTTGCCTAGCTGCAAATATATATATATTTCTTACAAATCTAAATATATAGAATTAATTTTCACTTCTAAAAATTACTTGAATAAACGATCGGCTTAATGTAAAAGAGATCCTGTGAGTTATATTCATTTACGAGAAAATCCAAACTACCCAATACGAGTCTACAGCGGTGATCTACTCAACTAGTACAAGGATCAACGCGTAAAGGTAAGTTTCACATTTATTTTACTAACAGTGAGAGTGTTAAGCGCGAATTAACAATTTCTTACAACCTAACCACTACACATATTATTACGTTCCTATCTATTCAATTTAGGATAGTCAGTACGTAACACCAACTACTTTTACTTTTGGATTTTCTACTTTTTCTTTGTTCACTTCACATCTGCTAGTTTCTTCTTTGATATACTAAAAGCTTTACTTGTACTTTCATTCAAACAATTAACAATCACTTTATCCTTTTTCTTGTGAACTTTTTTGGTCTGAATTGCCTTTTCTTTATTTAAATAGTGTGCTACAAACAAGTTTATCTGATCAATGGCATGTGCTGATTTGTTTTTTATTATTATGCTAGGTACCCTTTTTGACCTGGTACTAGTTTTTGAATAAGACATTACTGTCGCAAAAGTTTGATTTTTCACTGTATTTTTGTTACTTTTTTGTTTTATTTATTTATTTATTTATTTAACTACAGAGTTACAAAATAATTGCATTTGAGACAGAATTGATATTATTTGCACAATAGCACATTATAACGACGCAATCCTGCAGAGGAAAACAATATTTCCCGTTCGCAGGTCCGAATTAACAAAACTAAAAATACTTGAGAGTACTGGTTAGATAATGCTATTTCTTCAGCAATGACTTCCAGTCATATAACATACCTGTTGAGAAATTAATTGGTAGACGGGAGGATTATTTACAGAGAGGTTTACTTTTATTATATACAAAGCATGCCAAGCATGCGTGTGCTCTCCAAGAGCGTACAGTAAAGAGATATATGTGTCTGTCTATCCTATCTCTAGAAGCTATTGTATAGTGTACAGACAAATGAACTATCCATAATCTAACACGCCTCCTTACATTTGTACTGTACATTATGCTTTTACATTTAACAATTCTCTAAATTTAACAAACTTTTCTTTACATAGTGCTTTCGTAAATATGTCCGCGACATTTTCATTCGAGTCAATTTTACAAACTTCAATCAATTTCTCTTTTACATTTTCATGAACAGTATGATAGTGTATTTCAATGTTCTTAGAGTTTCTTGTCATGTTACCTTTATTTGCGATATTTATTGCACCCGAATTATCTTCGTAAATCTTTATCGGTTTTTTAATATTTATATCGAATATTTTTAACAACTCTCGAATATATTCTAGTTCGCTTACAAATTCGGATAGAGCAACATATTCTGCGTACGTCGACGCTTTAGCAATACATTTTTGTTTCCTAGATTTCCAGTCAATTACATTTTCAAACATTTGTATTACATACCCTGTTGTAGATTTTCGTTCTATAACATCTCCGGCCCAGTCGGCATCAACATAACATTCTATAATATTACAACTCTCATTATTTTTATAATGCAGAATCAGATGTTTCGTTAAATACAAATATTTTAACACTCTTGGAGCATATTTCCAATGTGTTTCACTATAACTATTTTGGTATCTACTAAGGTAATTCACGCTAAAGCTTATATCCGGTCTGGTATTTGAACTTATATATAATAAAGCACCTATCAAGTTTCTATACTTTATGTTTGACTCGCAATTTTCAGCCTTTTCAAGTTTCAAGTTTGTCTCCATAGGAGTACTTTATAATCTACTATCTTTTATTTTATATTTATCAGCTAGAGACTCGATGTATTTCGTTTGACTTAAAGTCATTTTATTTTCTAGATAATTGTAGTTTATATTAATTTCAAGATACTCTTTAATTTCTCCTAGATTTTTCATTTTAAATGTATCTTATAAGAGTTTCTTAATACTTTGTATCTTTTCTTTGCTTTTACTACAAATTAACAAATCATCTAGATAAATCAAAATATAAATTTCATCATTCTCTTTTCCTTTTTTATATAAACAGAGATCTGCATTACTTCTCTTAAATCGTAATTTTGTAATGCACTCATCAAAACATTCATATCAGTCTCTTGGACTTTCTCTCAATCCATACAACGCTTTTGACAATTTGTATACTTTGTTCGTTCCGTCTACGTAACCTTTTGGTTGATAGACATATACCTCTGAATTTATTTTGCCATTTAAAAAGGCAGTTTCAACATCCATTTGCTTAATCTTTAAGCCGTTTTGGCAACAATAAGAAAACAAAATTTTTAATGTTTGATTTTTTGCAACTGGGGCGTATATGTCATCAATTACATCAGTTTGTTGAAAACCTCGCACAACTAGTCTAGCCTTATATCTATCGTCTGATTTTCTCGTGAATATCCATTTAACATCTAGTATCTTTTTATCTTTCATTTTATCAACTAAAATCCAAGTTTTATTTTTGTTTATACAGTCTATTTCTCGATTCATGGCTTTTTGCCAATTTTTACTATCTTTACTATTTAATACCTCCTCAAATGTACAAGGTTCATCGACTCTACAATAATGTACGGAAATATTATTATTTCTATTATTTATAGACTTCTCCGAAGATTTGTTTATAAATGAAGACGTAGCAGTATTTGGATACCTTATCGGACTCTGTCTTAAACGCGTAGATCTGCGTGGAGTGTTCGGTTTTAACTTTCTCATTTTTCTTTATAATATTTTGTGTTTTTTCGCTCTCATCTGCACTTTCAATAACATTATCTTCGAGATCACTTTCATTTTCGGAATCAAGTTCACTTCTCTTACTAGACTCGAGAGTCAGGGAAGAGTACGGGAAGAAAAAATTTCGTCATTATCGAGACCAATACATTTTTTATCTGATTCAACAACATCAACATGTCTCGAAACTGTTATTTTATTATTTATTAGTACTCTATAGCCAACTTCGCTATAACATAACAGAATTCCCATATCCGCTTTCTTATCCTATTTAGATTGAAACGGTCACGACTTTTCTCAATCCTGGAGTATAAGATATATTAATCTTATTAACGAAAAGCAGTGAACATTTACTTAATCTGTGTCGTAATTTTGACGACAGATTCAAAATAAGTTTAATTTATTATTTTTTTTATAATAATTTTTATTTATAGTAGTTCAGGTCTAGGATACCAGGTAGTGAGGATTCATTGCAAATAAAAAGATTTTTGTTTTTTATAACCAAAAGTAAATATATTCAAATAAATATGTTATAGAATATTGCATAAATATTGCATATATTCTATAATATCACATAAATTAAGTAAATTCGCTTTGATTCTGAAAAAAATAGACAGATATACAGATACTCTTAAGCTTGCGTTATCTGATAGCTCGTGTTCGAAAATTTTATAAATATATATTCGGTGATGAAATTATTCTAAGTTAGGTGTGACATGAATTGAACATTTTACAAGTATAGGACGGATACGCGTTATGATGCGATATCGTTGCCTATCTTGAAATTTTATAAGTATAGAAATATTTGAAAATATTCTAAGTTGTTTACCGGCTCAAGGCATAAATTGCTCAAGAGCAGGGACTAGGCGCTTTAGTTGCGCTGGCGCTTAAGTTGCGCTTCGGCTAGTGAGCTGGTATGGGGTCGTGCTGGTCCTTATATAGGCCTCGGAGCGAGCGGGGATCGTGTCGCCTAAATTACTTTCACATTCATACATTCACACAGCAATTCACACCTATATACAAAAATTATTCATACTAATACATTATAATACGCGCGCGCTGCGCCGCCGCTCCGCTACTCCTACTCTTGCGCCGCTACGCACGCCGCTCGCTATATACATATATACACTTATCTTGAGTCGCTGCTCCTACTCTTGCGCCGCTTGCTGACTCGTTGCGCTGCTGTAGTTGCGCTGTCAGCTGTAGCGCGGGTCTAGCCGACAGTGGGGAAGCGCGATACTCGCGTATAATCTAAAAATGTATTAAAAAAAAATCTTAGTTTTTTATCCTGTATAATTTTTTAAACGGAGCTTGTACGGGGCGTTACGAGATAACCCTTTTTGTTCTGGTTTTCTAACAAAGACACTCTACTCCCGTACAATTTCAAGTGTTTTACATTTGGCCTCTTTTTAAAGATTATTTCAAACGGAGTTTTTCTTTCCATTGTGTTTGTTAATGTACAATTTTTTAAATAAGTTGCTGCGCATATGATTTCAGGCCAGTATTTTTATCTACTTGCGCTTCTGCTAATAAACAACGTGCTATATCCATTATTGTTCTATTAAATCGTTCCGCTGTACCATTTAATTCGTCTACATACGATGGACAATTATTAATAAAAATACCCTTCTCTTTGGCAAATTTGTAAAATCGATTATTTAAATATTCCTTACCATTATCCCATCGAATTTTCTTTACTCTTTTTCCAGTTAAATTTTCTGTTTCATTAATATTCTGAGCCATGCAATCAAAAACTTTATCTTTTGTTTAAATACAGTAAACTCTAGCTATTTTACTATAATCATCAACAAATGAAACGAAATATTTTTCTCCATTCAAGCCAGCGGTTTTAAAGCCACCGCACACATCCATGTGTATAATTTCTAATATATAATTCGCCTTTGTTCTATTATTATTGAATGGAAGATTGTGCATTTTATTTTCGATACAAGTTTTGCACTTTATACATTCTGATTCAAGTTCATTTGGAATACCATCTAACAACTGTTTTTTACGCAGTGTATTTAAATAGCTAAAGTTTACGTGACCTAACATTCTGTGCCATCTTTCTTTCAAACTCATATTATTGTTACTACTGTCTGCTCTATTTACAATCTTTTCTTTGAAATTTAACTTACTAGTCATCTTGTAAGTTCGATTCTCTTTATAGGCAACAGCTATCAAAGTATTTTCATTATCTATAATTTTCGCAATGTTATTTTTCGAGATGATTGTATTATTATTTTTACCCATTTCATTTTTTTTTTCCAGCTTTGTATATTGGTATTACTTCAGCTGCCTTCAGCATATCAGGCCAGATTCCCATTTCAATACATTGATTGATAACGTAGGCCAAGGGTTCTGCAATAATAGTAACTATAGTTTTGAGTACCTTTGCACTTATTTTATCAATACCTCCGCATTTGAGTTTCATGTTGTCTATATTTTTTATTATTTCAGATTCGTTGGTTGGTTTAATATAGATTGTTTTTGGGTTGCTTTTAGGTAGTTCTAGTTTTTTATTACTTGGTGTGGTTATTTTATTACTTAATGTTTCTCCAAGGCTGCAAAAATATTCGTTCATTTTATTTGCGATTTCCTTCCTATTTGTAATTATTGAATTGTCATCAGTTTTTAGTTGACTAATAGTAGTCTCAGTTTCTTTTTATTTTTGCCTATTTTGTTATTAATGCAGGCCCAAAGTTTTCTGGAATTATTACTATTGTTTTCGACTGTTTTCTTTTCATAATCGATTTTCGCTGCCTTAATAACTTTATGAAGTGTTTTGACGAATTGTTTTTAATTTTCCTTTAATTCAACATTATGCGGGTGTTGTTTTAGTTTGATATATAATGTTTCTTTTGTAATACAGGATTTTACTATTGCTTTTGTTATCCAGTCATTCCTGGGAATTTTTTTGGACTTATGCGAGTTTGGTTTTTTATATTTCGATTTCCCCATGCAATATTGAATTTCCTTTATTTTTTCGTTTATATTTTCTTTTGGATCTTTTGTATTCTTAAATTTTGACCAATTTATTTGCTTAGCAGTATTAAATAGTTTTTTGTAGTTGTAATGATAAAAGTCTCCTTCTAACTCTTTGTTATCTTGTTTCAGTGTTCGATTTTTTAATTCCAAGAATAGTGGATAATGATCAGTAATAGGCGTCATTAGTGTAAGCGATTTTGTATTCAGGAAATCAGTTTTAATAAAGATATTATTAATACACGTTCCTTCATTTGTAGTTATGTTTGTTGGTCTGGTGGTGTTTGTAAAACCAGGTAGAAAACTTTTTTCAAGAAAATTGTTTAAGAACTCTGCGCTTACATGATTGTAATCCTGTATATTTATGTTGAAATCACCAACTATAATATGGTTTTTTACATTTTTTTTAAGGTCTAAATAGGTTTTGAGATTCTGATTAAATTCTGTACAACTCAGTCCGTATGATCTGTATAACGATGAGATCTCCAGATGTTTTTATCTATTACTTATTATATAGTGAGATATTAGTGTTAAGTATTTTAAGCTTATCTATTACTATCGTATCAGTGGTATGTTTAAAATTCTCATTTACATAAACCACAACGCTAAGAGTTTCTCCAGTAAATCCCTTAACATCTTGTTTTTTCTGTTAATTCTTTATTTAGTTCTCTTAACAGTGAATTTTCTTTTTTCAAACTATTTTCATACACTTCTCCTTCTTCTCCATTACTGATGATTTCTAAATTATCGAGCAATTTCTTTCTAGATTCCGAGTATGGTTTGATTTTATCTGAACGACTATATCCCTCGCATCATTACTCAGTGTTTCTTTACTTATATTTAAGGTTAGATCGAGATCATCATGTTCGTTGCATATTCCCAATACACTACTTAATTTAATCGCACTATCTCATCTTGCAAAATCACTTGTGTAGTACACACTTTCACAAATTAGACACACAACTGTTTTAACTTCTATTTTACGATGACATTTGTAATAAATTGTCGCTTGTGCACACAACGAGCCTGCGCTCGTCACCGCCATGTTGGTGACGGTTTTTTAGTTTAAATTTTTTTTATTTTCTATATATATTTTGCTTTCTCCTAGAGGAAGCTTCAAAAAAGTAAAATTTTCAGTTTCGCTAAAACTCCGTCGAAACGCATTTAGAAGTGTTTAGCGTTCGAATCATTTGATTTTAGAAAATGTTTGTGCGAATGTACGTGTGTGTGTATTTATTTATTTGTTTAAACAGGCTATAGGCTCTTTACAGAATTGCGTAAACGCAACAAAATTTTACATACATGTGTGTATGTACGTATACCGTTATGATTCTAGAACCATGTGACCGATCGTAACAAAATTTAACATGCATATATGATTTCTGATTCTGAATTCATTAAATATTTTTTTTAATTTCGACTATGATATGGTCGCATTATAGCCATTTTTCGATTTTTCAAAAATTTTTTTGCTTTTTTGATGATATGATTTAAACAATGTATTTAACAATAAAGTATCTAAAAAAGCATAAAATTTCCTAGCCTAGCTGTCCACTAATGCCAGAAAAATTAATTTTCTCTCAACCAGGTATTAAATGACCTGGGGCTCAACAAAGGCTATTTTTTGATAATGAATAATCAGCCCGTAAATTTTTGTTGGCATTATTTGGAGGTAACGGCGGAAACTTTAACTAAGGACTAAAACGGATCTTTATGTGCTTGTGGTTCATGTACATACATCAAAATAATTATGTTTTCATAATATATGCAAAGGCAATAAAAAATGAGTCATTCTGATATTTTTTTTCGAAAATTTTCACGCGCGTTTCATGCTTTGTAAAATTTTATTGAAAAATTACGCAGTGCTGCCATTACAAAATTGGAAAAAATAAAATTTCGTTTATAGTACGAAGTTTCTGGAACTGTCACCTTGATACGACGTTATCGGCAAACGAACAGATCGAACGCGGAGCAGGTCGTAGAAGTCGCGATAAACCAGATAATGGAGCGCGGGAACACATCGAAAGGCGAGAATAAGATCGGTTGCATTACTAGAAGAGGAGAAGTTCTTATCGACTAGCAGCAAAATTCTGCTTGGTCCACAATACTCCAAAATTCAAACGCCGAGAGGAGAACATCTACGTCAAAGCATCTGACTGACCAAGTACTCACCCCTCCGGAAGATTAGAGAAAGAGGAACACAAAGAAGATGAGGATATATAAGACCTGGGGCGCAAGTCGAGAGACGCTTAATTTTCAAACTTACTTGGATCATGCGAAAGCTCTGCCCGTTTCCTTATCGACTCTTGTTTGTACTTTTCCATTTTCTTGAAATTATTCGTGCGGCACTTCCCAGCCTATTGCGTCAATCCAGTCCAAAGTCCCGTCGAATTATATAACTGAGAAGACGAGTAGGTAACAGAGCCGTTCGAACCCGATAATAAAAGAAAAGGTAAGTGTCTTTCAATAAGGCAATAGGCCTCAATATATCTCTCTCTTTCGCTATTTACCCATTCTTTTGAGTAAACACTTTTAAAAGTGTTCACGGATGGTTATCTCCTGCAGTTCCTCAAGATCGCGGAGAAGCTAAGCACCGTCGGCGCTTATATTCTCTATATCATGAGTAATTGTTACCTTCCGTGCTTCTATATTCTAAGTAACCGAGACTGTCCGATGAAGACCGCCACGTTTAGGACTTAACAGGTTATTTATCATTACCTTTCAGGTGAATCAATCAGCCGGAGAACATTTCTGAAACACAAAAAAAAAACGTTTGATTTTGGAAACTTTTAAAACTTTTGAAATTTAAATTATATTAAATCATAAATTTATAAAAAAAAAAAAAATGATAATCTCGAGAACAAATTGACTTTTGAAAAAGTAAAAGGTTAGGCGAGTTTGATATATTCCGCAACAAAATTACAGATAAAAAAGAACTGAGATCAATAAAAAAAGTCAACTTAATTATATTGCAAAATAAAATTGTTCAATTATGGGCTTACTTAATTTAGAGTTAAGTTATATGTTAATCCATATCCGGCCACCTAGACGCCGTCCTTAAATGAGTTTTTTATCTGGACACCAAAAACCACGGAGCGCTCCACTTAGACCTCGTCATTGGCCACCCTGTACACCTAGACACCGGCGTTGAATGATTTTTATACCCAGACACGTAATACTATGGAGCGCACCTAGACGTCGTCATCGGCCCCCCTGTCCCTCTGGACACCTTCCTCGACTGATTTTTACACCTAGACACAAATTACCACGGTGCACTTCACCTAGACGTCGTCATCGGTACCCTGTGTATCGTTACCGCCGACTTGATATTAAATAGGAAGAAAAAATGAAATAACCTCCGTTGTCTTGCTGGTCAGTATATGTGTGATCACATCAGTAATCCTACTGGTCTGTATAAGTATGTGGGAAAGCAAGCTATATTCACGGTCTAAACATTTGGGCTGAAGAATCCCAAATGGATTTTAGCATTTTTGTTAAGATGTAAAGACCATACTTTATATAAGAACGGGCTGCGCGAGTTCTACAAACAATTAATTATATTTATAAAGAAACTAGCATAAGCTCGAGAGTTTTATTGTTACTAGCAGTACTCTAATGTATTGGACAATCCAAATATCTGAATAAGCAAGGTGGACGCGTAACTGTCGCAACGGTGGGACCTGCGCGGACACTCGGCGGTGCGTGCGGACGCTCGGATCCGAGGACAATGTTGAGTCCGTTCTTAATTACACGCGGACGCTAGTCTGTCCGCGTTCTCCGTTGATGTCCTTGTGAGTCTACCTTTGTGACTTATGGTGTTGCTGACAGACTATCTTTCTCCTAATTTACTCTCTAGGTTTTTGGGTTGTTTTAGGGATGACTTTTAATCGTAAGAATAATTATTATAGAAAATGGTTCAATTGTTATCATTTGTTTTATTGGAGACAACCCAGAACTCAGCAGATGTTACAATTTCTTACAAGATGTTTTGATGTTTTCATTGGTACGGTTATGATGTCGATTAGTTCTTATAATATCTTATACTTAGTCTTGGTATTATATATTTAGGTAGTAGACTTACAATTACTATAGTACTTGACACAAAGGATGTTTCTAATATCAGCGTGCGACACGTACTGATTGTTCTTATACTACACGATCTGTCGTGGCAATAATAGAAAAGTTAGTCAACTGCACAGATGAAGGGTTCTTCACTTGCTTTCGCCTGAGATTTCACTCGGCGGTCCTTCACTATTACAATTCTACGTTCAACTCACGTCTAGTAATGAGTTATACTGTACTCTACCCGCAGAGTTTGAGTGGGTTCTAAGCACTCAATAAGCGATGCGAGCCAGAATACAGCACTCGTATTCAATCACCAGGTCCAGTTGCCAGTAGGAAGAGTTCACGTGAAAAGGCACTGCGTAGCTCGGCTCCGTGGTTTTTAATGCCTCGGTACCGATTCAAGCAGTTGTGAAATTCTAATTCCCCTCCAACCGTGTTTACACTGACTTTGGACATTGCATGTAACATCTCAACCGTTACAGTGCTGTGCTCCCACGGTAGCGTGTGTCCATTTAATGTTTTAAGTATCGATTGCAGTTGCTCGTGTGTAAACAACAATGGATGTAAGTAACCTCTCGTAGCAGTCTCAATGGTGTTCACGAGGGTTTTATTCACTCTTTTCAACACACGAGCAGCTCTCCTCTGGTGATTCTTATACTTCAGAGGATAGGGAGGGTCTTTGTCCACTCAACAGATATTACCGGGTGGATCAGAGCTCATCATCTTTTTCCGAATGTGCTTATCTCCTATTCAAATAACCTCGGGTCTCGAATCCTTCGCGTTCGCAATCTAACCCTTCACGGACCGTTAAATTATCTTCTGTTTACTATCCAGAAGTCAGTTTTGAAGGTTATAGGATTTTTGATATGGGACTTATTTTTACAATTCTTGAAAATAATTTAGTGTGTAAATGTGGTGGAAATATCTAAATGTATGAAGAAAGTTGTAGTGGATTAGCTGGAAAGTATAGTATTTCTTGTGATAAGTGTAAACATGATACTTTTTTTGAATTGCAAGAAAATTGGTAAAAAATCAAATATTTATAAACTAAACATACGTAGTGTTCTTGCCATGAGAACTGATGCCGTTGAAGAGGAAATCAAACTGACTCAGAATTCAAGCAAAGAAACTGTTGAAGTTGATGATTCCAATCAAGAAGCTATTCGTCGATTGAGTATCGAAAATTTAGAACAGGAAGATATGTCAGAGAATGAGTCGGAGTTGACAAATACTCTAGACACAGTTGTAGCTTGTACGCGAAGGTGTTTAAGGTGATGGTACATGGCAGCGTCGAGGTCCTAGATCTTACAATGGTGTTTTTACAATTATTTAATAATATAAAGAACAAGATTATGTCAATCCTCCAGCAATACCAAAAGCAATTTTAGATGAAATTGAAGATGTGTTTAAAGAACTGTCTGAGCCAGAGCTACTTAGAAAATTTTTAGGTGGACAAACGCAGAATGCTAAAGAGTCATTCAATAATGTTTTGTGGAACATCGCATCAAAGACTGATTTTGTTGGACTTAAAACATTAGAAATATCAGCATATATAGCGTGCATTATGTTTTCGACTGGCTGAAAAGGATTATTATTTTTCATGTCTAACCTTGATATTGTACCTGGCAAAAATGCATTATCTGCTGCAGTGATAAAGAACCAATTACGTATCAAGGAAGCTGAAAAACAAACAGAAATGAATATTCTCACTGCTGATAATGAATATGTCAGTGGCTGATACAGAAATTTTATTTTAATTGTAACTGGCGTGTATAAAAAGCACAAATACAACATTTTCAATTGTTTAATTGTAATTTTTCATTCTAAGATTATATGTTGTGTTTAATTAAAAGTATTATGAGAAGTTATCAAAAAGGTATTGAACTATACCAGCCGCTATAGTAGTCTCAGTCAGTGATGAACACAAAAGTTTGCAAAAGTGTAAAAAAGGCAATAATGTGATATATATTGAACAAAAATGTAATATTAATAAAAAAAATACTGAAAATACTTATAATTGTTAAATTCAATGTTATTTGACAAAATTAATATTGAGATGATTGAGTATTGTTCACTGACCGCTAGATTCAAGCTTACTGAAGCATCGTATTACAATAAATCAATGGTTATTTTGTTCGTTGTGAGTGTTCTTATGGTCCGAGTATGGGATTTTGAAAAAGAAGCTAACTTAAAAATATTGTATGGAACGATAGTCAAAATTTACAATAATATCAAGAAAAATACAAAAATTTTGACTTTCATTCCTTCAAACTTTTTACGGCTAGCTGTTTTTTTTAAATCCTACACTCGAACGATGAATACACTCACAACAAACAAAATAACTATTGATTTGTTTTAATATGATGCTCCAGTACCTTTAAATCCTGCGATCAGTAAAAAACAGCATGCATATTAGCATAGCTATTTTTGAGCATATAAGGCCATAAAAAAAATATTTATAATTGTTTTTTTTTTCGTTTTTACTATATATAACATATATTATAATGTATTTTTAACATCTATCAGTTTATTTATTTATTTTTTTAACTATGACAGCATAACAAACATTATTTTAAGGTGGTTAGGTCCCCTAATAAAACCCTGAAGGATACCTTGGAGGAAATGGTGTCACCCACGTAACCACTCCACCGTACCACCCCTAAGCCATAACATCGTGAAGTCTGGTGACGGGTATGCAATTACTTACTGACTCCATACTAATGGACGTTAAATCCCCCCCTCCCCCCGTAAGCAATATGAAGACCGTGTCATGGGCCGAACATATCGCCGAGAAGGAGAACGAGTGCAAGAGAGAGCTGCGCGCTATAGAAAAGCAGCGGGAGAAGCTGCGTCAGGGTCTGCCTAAAACCGACATGACATGGGCGTCGGAGATCTGGGCCCGCCGGAGCCCCTAGCGCCAACTCCATGGAGGAGGAAGAGCGCTGGAGTGCCGAAGTCACCGAGACCCGAATCCCCCGTAAAGCCATGACTGGCGTCGTGGACCCTCTGCCCTTCACGGAGGAGGAGAGAGAGGCCTACCAGCAGGAGGGAATTCCGGTGGAGGAGGAGCCTTCCGCCCTCGAGGAGAGTCGCGCCGCCGTCAATGAGCTGGAGGCCTTGGTGGGAGATGACGATGACCTCACCATCACGATTTCCAACGAGAGAGCGGAAACCGTGGAGGAGTATCCCCGACTTCGAGGCCCCAACGGTAAGCGGAGAAAATACAACCCATTGCGCCATCTTGAGTTGGAGGACATTGAGTCAGTGGTCGTAGAGTCATCGGCCCCTGTTGACCATTCGCGACGTTTCAGATGGCAATCCCGTTCTATCAGCCACCTCCTGCGCCGAGAAACGCTCCTCCCATGCCACGTTTGGAGATTCCTGGTGCTGAGAGCGACTCCAGCGGGAGTCCTAGCACAGGCGCTGTGCCACGTCGCTACGGTGGGACGACGGGTGCAGGGCTCCCGTTCGCGTTCGCGTTCGTCGCATCAGAGAGCCGCGGTACGGCTCCATGGGGTTATGTTTGGAGGGTTGTCTCCTATCACGACGGACCCGACTCTTGACCCGCCTCCCCGGACCTGTTTTAACTGCTGGCAGCCGGGACACCGCCGAACAGGATGCAGAGCGCCGTCAAGCCGTTTCTGTTTCAATTATGATTGACAAGAGACGAACTTGGCTAACTGTCCGTGGTGTCGAGAGGCCCACCTCCTGTATATGCGGCGGCAGGGATTTCGGCTGCGGAGACGGGGAAATCCCGAGGGACAAGCCGGGAGGCCGGGGAGCAGGAAGCATCCAGCCCGAGGCCCCCAGTTCGACGCACCACCGCCATCGTACGATGAGGTAATGGACGGTCGGGAACCGCCCTATCGTCCCACGCCTCGCATGCTGCCGCCCAGAGATGAGAGGGAAGCCTGCCAATACCGTCAATAGCTGCCGAGACGTAACGCCTAGGACTTCCCCTTTTTTTTTTTTTTTTTTTTTTTTGAAGTGATAACTTCTTATGGGACGGAGTGAATTGGTTGGAATGCGTTACGGCGCCGTTATGTCTGGCTATCCCCACCCTGCCGTCTCTTGCCTTCTCTCTCGCACGCATACGGCGGCTCAGCGAAGACATCCCCACTCTGCGAACGCTTTCTTCTCTCTCTCTACTGGCACGTGTTTTCTCTCTCTCGCTCTCTCTCACTCGCTCGGGTCAACATGCCCTCTCTCTTTCGCATACTATATATCGACGGCTACAAAATCGTGATATTATCGGTGTAAAATAAAAAGTTTTTCTACTCGAATTTCTACATTATCTATACTTATAGTGTAGTTAATGTCAAATAATAAATCAAATAAGTAATTCTGATTTTTTTCAGAATTTTTGAAGCAAATTTTAAAAATTTTTACGTCATATTTAAAATTTGCGCAGTGCTGCCACTACAAAATTTGAGGAAAAAAAATCGCGTCCGAGATACGGCGTTTCCGAAACTGCGGCTCAGATACGGCGTTTCCGAAGCCGCGGCTGAGAAACGGTGATCTTCCACTCAGCCGTCGATATGCTCCACTACAGACGCTCTCTATCTCTCCCTTTCTTTCCTCGACACTTTTCTCTTAGCGAGCGTGCACAGTAAACATAACCTCTACATTAGTAAAACTTTTGAAGTGAACATTGTGTTATTAAATTGTGTTAGTAAACAGATAGTTGATTTTTCAATTACCGAGTGTGATATTTACGTGTATATTGATAATTATATTGTTGTGTTAAATACCAGCCAGTCAACTTAAACTGTTAAATAATGATAAATATTGTACATAAAATATATATTTTACATTCAAAAGGAAATTAAATTACGTTTTACTTATTCCTGATCCATTTATAAATTATTAGATTAACAAAAAATATAACTATAAAATTATTATTGCCATCATGCGTTAAACAAGTTCTATATTTGATAGTTTCTATAAATATCATATGAAGACTTCTGTCGGGCGTCCCGTGACGGACACGTTTTTTTTTTTTTTTAATAAACAGTAAAAGGAGTCTAACCAAGAAGTAATGCTTTCCATCGTCCGTGCGTGATTCCTGTAGCGTCCTAAATCGTGGTCCAGTCGATGGTCCTGTTTCAGCGTCAGGTCGTCCCGCCTCCAGTGTCGTAGAACTAGAGACGGAAGCGCGTCAATGGGACTTAGTCTTCGCAGCGAAACGTTTTCAGGGTGAAGCTGCGAGACCAGTGACCTCAGTCCATGAGAAAGTTCCAGAGAGGAGAAGCCTTCCACACGGGAAAATCCAAAATTCCGTGGGAACTTTGGTTTGGGGGGGGGGGGGGGGGGGGCATTGCGACGTGTAGCCTGCTCGGCTGCACGTGCACACGAGCACTGAGGGGGTGCATAATCAATATTGTTCCCTGCTGCAATTTATCGTGCGGCAGAGGAACAATAACACTGATTGCTGTCGCGCCGAGGGAGATAACCTCACCTGCCAACCACATGGAGCAACGGCGGCTCCCCTGAAGGTTGGCAGGCGACTATGCCCTTACGGTAGCTCCGGCCGCCGCGGTCCGTCAGGTATTGTCGGGTGCCGTTGTGTCGACACAGCCGACACGCACCTGCTCCTGTACACACCAGGAGTCGCGTCGCGATACATAGAAACGAGTTCGAGATAAGCGTAGCACGTGGCACGAGACAGAGTGAGGAGAGCGCATTGTCGCCGCGCAGATACGAGCAGTCCGAGATAGCTCAGCGGGACGATCGGGAGAGGGAGCGAGAGCCACCGAGAGAGAGAGAGAGAGAGAGAGAGAGAGAGAGAGAGAGAGAGAGAGAGCGCGCGCCGCGGAAGAACGCGCTCGGAGAGAGGGGTTCTTCTTCTGCCAGTCGAGCCAAGTTGTCCAGGAAATTATCTTTGTTGGTGTGTAGATAGATCTGGAGGTCATCCGCGTAAAAGAGATGTTTAATGTGTTAATTTTGCAGGTCGTTGACATAGAGGCTGAACAGTAAGGGTCCCAGGACAGAACCCTGTGGAACTCCCAGATTAGTTTCAAGCCACTCTGAAGTTCCGTTTTTATTCGAAATCACCATCCAAGATCGCCCCTGTAAATATGTTTTAATCCACAGGAGAGCCGCGAGGTACTCCGTGATTTGGGTGAGCGCAATTTTCTCGAGACCCTTTGAGAGGAAGCAGAGCAGTGCAATTGAACGAAAGTCCTTAAAGTTTGAAGGAGCGCTGGTCTATCTTAGAGCGAGCAACTGTGCCTGCTTCCAGATACTCGGAAAGATTCCCTGAGCGAAGGAGAAGTTAAATATATTAAGAATAAATCCGCCAATAATTGGGAGGGCCTTAACGACCACGCCGCACGAAATACCATCGACACCCCTCGCTTGCGAGGAAAAATGTGATATGGCAAGGACGACGTCACTTATACTAACAGATATTGTAAGATAGTGTCCGTTGCATCAACTATATTTTCGAGGGGTGACACTGATACTCCCGCGAAGTGCTCATTCAGCTCCCCCGGCGTGAAACCAAAAAACTCCTCCTCCTTACGCCCAGGCAGGTGGCCGAGATGACGCATTACCTTCCATATATTTCTGTTATTATCAAGAGCGTCCGATAGTTATTGGCGAAGGAAGAATTCATGCTCTTGAGCAGAACGCATGTCGACCTCATTGGTGAGTCGAAGAACCTCATCGAAAAGCTCCGCTCTCCCCGTGCGCTCATAGCGACTGACAAGGAAAGGTACCCAACCCGAACTCACCGATTTTGATGATTTTCATATATGTTGTAGAACATGAAAAAATAAGAGACACGTATTTTTTTTATCGGCTAATTTTCACTATTGAGGCGTAAAAACCTTCCCTAAAGTTTACCCCCAAAAAGCGTTTTTTTTTTAAATATCTCGGCTTAAAATTAAAATTTTTCAATGAAACAAATTGGAGGTTATTTCTTACAAAAAGAGCAAGTATTTCATGGTGATTTGAAGAGTAAGGGTAGCATCCCCTATTTTTTAGGGTTGAAAACATATATTTTTTGGCAAAATTTTATAATAAAAATGTTTAAACCGACTAAAAAAAAATTGGAAAAAATGTTTAAACATCCTTAATAACAAAATTTAGTTGACGTCTTTCGGTGTTTTCATAAATATTACCCCTAAGGGGGTAAACCACCCCTAACACAAAATAACTGTAAATATGTAATTCGATAGATAATATTTCGTAGTCAGTTTGTATATAGAGGTTTTCGAGGTCGCTGATTACAAATCTGTTATCAGATTTTGAAAATTCAAAGTGGCGGACGGAAATATCGAAAAAAAAATTTATATAATAAAAAAGTTTTAAACGACTAAAAAAATTGGAAAAAATTTGTAAACATCTATAATAAACAAATTAAGTTTTACGATTTTTTCATAGATTCTACCCCTTAGGGGGTAAACCACCCCTAACACAAAATAACTATAAGTATACTTCAATCCATAATATTTTGTAGAAGGTTTGTATATAAGGGTTTTCGAGATCGCTCTTTGCAAATCCGATATCAGATTTTGAAAATTCAAAATGGCGGAACCAATGTGGTGGACGAAAATGTCGAAAAAAAATTTTAACTTTCATAAAAACTTGTTTACAAATGTGTGATCTTTGTAGCCTGTACATGTGAACTAAAGAGCCTTAAACCCTAAACCCCTAAAGAACAAATAGGCTCAATGGTTGTGCTTTTTAACCAAACCACCTCAAATTCCTAAATTTGTAAACAGAAAAATTCTGTGTGTGAAGCAGTTTTATAATTTCCGTAGAAATTGTTATCAGAATGTTATTGAAATTCCTTTATTGTAAATTCAACTTATAATGTATTTTTGTTTATAATATTAGAGTATAATAATAATCTACAATCTTGTATCTTTTGCCATTGTGCATTTTTTGTATTGAGCATAAAATATATTATTTTACGATGTTTTTACAATAATGGTAGTCCTCATAAAAGTGTTTAAAGCACAATGCTTTTTTGCACCAACCACATCGTACAATTGCAATGTTTGTGCACCCTTCTATTTCACAATGTGTTGCACAGGAATTTCCAAAACTGAAATCTATAGGATTATCAAATTTATCTGGTTTTTCATTGACGTAACCGCTTTTATACCAGGAATATTTAAACAAATCTATATATCTCGGTGAAGACAGTTGGTTGTGAACCAATGATTGAAGTTTAATTATATTATTTCTCACATGTAAATTCATATGATGATCCATTAACATTACATTATCAGAAAATGTTCGGACAAAGTTTTTCCAAATACGGAATCCATAGACATCAAGTGGTTGTATTTTTCCTGTGGTTCCAGTTGGAATTTTTTTTATGGTAATAATTTTATTTTGTGGCATTGTTTCTTCTATAACTTTGTCACAATGACCACTCCAAGAATCAAGTAATAGTATTGAGTGATGGCCTACATAGGGATAAAATATTTTTTTCCAACCAGATTTTGAAGTGATCTGCAATTAAACGAATTACTAATTAACTGATCAACGATATTACAATATAAAAATTGTTATTAGTTCCCTTACTTGTTGTTAATTTTCCAGATTTGGATGCTTCCACGTACACGTTTTCTGGTCTAAATATGTTTTGTTCTACAATAGGGCCAAACTTGCCACTTGGTTCCTTTAAAACCAGAAATAGCGGTGACAACAGTGGTCCAGTAGCTGATATTAGTGGCTGTATAGTATAACTATGCGTTGTTGCTGAAATTGACTGTACCAGACATTGCACTTGCTTTTCTCCTTCTACTGCTAATGTTCTTCCAGAATGCATTTCTAGCTGAAATCCGCTCTGATCTGTATTATACAAATTTTCGAGTCCAATCCTTGGTATACACGATTTAACGTCATCGATAAATGCTTCAGCTTTAGCCGTAAGTTCTGCACTACTTTCTAGTGTTTTTCTTGTTATGAACTTATTTATTTTCCTAGAAACTATTCGGTGTGCTTGCTTAAATTTGAGTAACCAATGTTTAGAAGCTTTGAATCTAATATCATCAAAACCAATTTCTTTTTTAGCTTGTAAGGCCCATCGAATTATATCTTCATCATGGATAATTGAACCACTGTCGAGAGCTGCTTGAAAATTATCCAGGGTATACTGACAAATTTGTGCTACTTTTTCTCTATACGTGCCACCTTTATTAATTGAATGAGCCCAACGACGTAGCTGACTACTAATAGATGATACTTTTTTGAATCTGTTTTGCACTGTTTTGAGACTTAAATTTTGCTTCGTTTTGCTACTTCTGCAAAATTCTACAGCTCTTTTTTTGTATTCAAAATCTAGTTCTTCATTATCTGCTGTACATTGATTTGTTGGTGCTATATCCGGATCAGGAAAATGATGTTGCACTTCATCTTCAATTATTTCCGCATTATGGTCTTTATACTCTTCTTGAAAATCCAAAGAGTCATCAGTAATCATTTCTACATCGTTGAAATCATGTGTTGCATCAATTAAAATTTCTTTTATTTTTTCGGCCAACTCTGTTTCATGATAATTCGTGACACTATCTGGTATGTTTAACGTTTGAAAGTATGCTAATAATAAGTTTAGAACGTTTAACGGATTAATTTTCATTTTTCAATCTAAAATGAAAACAAGCGGTAAAATTTATACAAGCTGTGTTTTTGCATGTAAGGCACGACTGCTACATTTCTACCAGAATAAAACGAGTGAATGTAAATTGAATCAAATCATTAATTTATGCATTGGAGAAGAATTCTCGTTCCACTTTGCGATGTTCGGAAAACTCTATTTTTGGTTCACTTTATAGGCGCCGAAAATGGTAGTTTTTAATAATTTTTTTTAATAATGTTTTTACTAATTATTTTTTACTTTTAAAATTTATAGAAACTTTTATTCATTTTGAAATTGAATAATGTAAATCTATATAAAATCACTAAAGAAAATTTTCTACAACTGTATGATACCACTGACAAACAAAAAGACGTACTATTCGTACTTTCCGGCATCGAACTAGAATACCCACAAAACTCACTCACTGCCGAAAAAAATAACACAGGCAGCTTAGGTAAACACTCGATGAAAACAATCTAAAAAAAGAACATACTGATTCGCACATATTGTCAACAACTTTTATGAGTGAAAGACATTTATCTGTGGAATTATCATTGAATGTACGATAACATTCATTAAACTAATGAATGCATATAAAATTCCCTTTCAATAACAACGTGTTCTTTAATTGCAAATGAAGTTCGAGTATTAATATTCTTTTATGTATTTTTACCAATAACAAAAATTATCATAGTAATATAATAATAATAATAAGAAGAAGAAGAATAAGCATAATTGCAATAGCAATAATAACAGTAATACTGATAATAGCAATGATAATGAAAAATAATAATAATCATTAGAATAATATTTATTATTAAATTTAGATTTTTTGATAAATTCATTAAATCGTATCAAATAGTATTATTATGGAATTCCAGACTGTAAATATTTTACTATAGATACAATAATCATTACTTCGAGAGTTCAGCGGAAGCTGACTCAAAACGGAGGAATATTTTATAGTGCGCCGAGCATCGGACGTAACAAATTTTGGGGGTTCAGACGGGATCTTAACGTTTCTAAATTTTATTTTGATAAAACACGTTGAGTTTATTCGGTTTTTAGTGTTGGTGATTTCTATATGGTCTTAAGTGAAATTTTTATAAAGGCAAAGTTTTTGAAAGGTTTATTTGAAATTAAAATACGTGAAATTTCGTTTGATGATTTTGTGAGAAAATTTTATGAAAAATAATAATAGTTTTTGAAATTTTATGCGAACAAAAATAAGAAAATTTGAAGTTGATTTGTTTGAATTGAGAAGAAAAAGTATGAAGGTTATATTGTCAGTTTAAAAGAAAGAAAAACGTGAATATTGAAAAATGAGGTTTAAATGAATTTTATAAGGGAAACTAGTGTTGAAAAATATAAATAAAGTGAAAATTAGTTAAAGAATAACTAAGGAATAAAATAAAAGGAAATTTTGGAAATTTGTATGGGAAATTATATGTGAATATTTGTAGAAGTAAACAAATATAAAGAAATTATAAAAGTTATAAATCGGAAAGAGTTACCGTGAAAAACTTAAGAAATATTAAAAAATTAATAAAAATTGTGTTAAATAATGGAATTACATTGATGTTTTGAATATGAAACGTTGATAGGAATATGAAATTGAAGTAATTTTATTTGCAATTTAAGAGAAATTGCGTGAAATTTTATGATACAAAAAAAAGCAGTTTTGAAAAAGTGATTATTGAAAAAGATTGTTATTTATGATATAAAATTTGAAAAGGATATATTGGGTTAAAATTAAAGAAAAATTTGAATAATTTAATTATAAAGTTTTAAAATTTTGAAAAATTTGAATATTGAATAAAAAAGTTTTATGCAACAAATGTTAATAAATAATAAAATAAATAAATAAATTGAGAATAGATTTTCAAAAAGATTTAAAACGAGTAAAAACATTATATGTTTGTGAACAAAAATTTATATTTAATGTCAGTAAGGCAAAAGAAAATTTTAGTTAAAAGTTAAAATCAGTTTATGAAAAATAGTAAGGTTTTATTATTGTTTTAATTTTTTTTAGTGGGCAATAAAAAGTCATCTAAGCAACGGAAAAGGTTAGCTAAGAAAAAGTTAGAAGAAAATTTAAATCAAGTAAGTCAATCGGACACGTTCAAAAGAATCAAACCGTCAAAAAGTAAAAAGAGGAAAATTAAGATTCAGGAAAAGTTGATAGAAAAAGATTATGTGGATAATTTATGTTTTATTAGGCAGTTAAAGAACAAATTAGCAATAGTGCGATATTTGGATGTTATTAAATCTCCAAGTAAAAAGGTAAAATCAAGAGGAATCGACAAAATTAAATGTGATAAAATTAGAAAAAATTTGTTTATTAAAGAAAATGATAGAGATTGCGATAAATGTATAAATTTAAAAATTCGTGATAAATGTTTAGAATGTTTTATAGGTAGAAATAATTTGCCACGAGCAGTTTTAGTTGAATTGAATTTGAGGAAAACCGTTATCTAAAAATATTAAAGGCAATTTGAAAATTAAACCTTTACATGAGTAATAAACGGGTCACACGGAACCAATCAAAAAACGATCCAGAGTTACCAAAAGAGATAGATAAATTCAGACAATTTAGACAAGTAGAAGACGAAGATCTTGGAAACGAATCAGAACTATCAGATACTTTTAATTCTGCGACATCACACAATAGCACTTTGAACACAGACATTTTTGACGAATCAGAAAATAACACGACCGGGGAAAAAACGGTAGTAGACCAAATTACTTTAGACAATAGCACAAATTCAGTAGAAAACAAAGACAACATGTCGACAACAGGGACTAACATTAGTTTAAAAGACGAGCTTAAAGTAGTGCCGGAGTTTAGTGGAGATTTGTCGGAATTATCCAATTTTTTAGAAGGATGCCAGGAGGTAAAGGATATGATTCCAACCACTGCAGAGGAAAATCTTACGAAAGTTCTGAGAGGTAAACTTATAGGCGAAGCTAGAAAAGCCATATTAGGAGAAAAGTTTAAAAAAGTAGATGAGTTAACTAATTATATTCGCGACATATATTTACCTACTGAAACCGTGCATCAGCTACAAGGAGAGTTAGGTAGTTCGTATCAAAAGGAAAATGAGAGTGTTATAGTATTTGCTAATAGAATGAGAGATTTGGGAACAAGAATATTAGAAGCTAAGCGAGTCGCCACGCACGCGGAGGTAACTGATGAATTTAAAAAAGCGACAACGGACAACATAATTGAATGTTTTAAAAACGGATTAAAATCGGAAATAGAGAGAAAAATGATTGTGGCCGACACAGTATTAGACATTGTAAAAAGTGCGATTACAGCGGAGAGACTTTTAAATGCACAAAATGCCTTGCGTGGAATAAATAAAAGCGAAAGTAGTAAATTAACTGAGAAGAAAAGTGTATATTTTTGTAAAATTTGTTGAAATAATGAACACGATACTCAAAATTGTAATAAAAAGAGTAATGATATTTGTAGTATTTGTAATCGCGTGGGACATCCGACTAGCAAGTGTAGATTCGGAAATAATAGTAATGAGGCGTGCCAATTATGCGGAGTTGCCGGACATCAGGCTAAGCAATGCACAGGGGGAAAATTAAATATCATATGTCAAATTTGCGGAATTAGGGGTCATGGCGCTAATACTTGTAGAACATTAAGAAATAGTGTTCAATGTCAGTTATGTGGAATTTCGGGGCATAAGGCAAATACGTGCAATAGGTTAAATAATCAGAGCAGTGTCCTAAATCAAGAACAAATGATGAATAAATCGAAATTACATTGCGACAAATGCAATCGCAATGGACACACGGCAGCTAGGTGCTATGTAAAAACTGTAGCGTACGTTAGTAATGAGAATAATGGCAATCAATTTGTGTGTTTTTATTGTAAACAACCGGGACATTTTATTAGGGAATGCCCAGTAAAAGAGTTGGAAAACTCCAGGGTTCTTCAGAACACAGGCGCAATTCCGAAGAGCCAAAGCCAAGAGCAGCGTCAGAGGGAGAATTCGCCAGATTTATCGGAGCTAGTACCAATGTAAATAAAAATGCAGGAATACCGTATATAGAATTAGGAGACAAAAATAAAACATTCAATATTAAATTTATGATAGATACAGGGGCTCAAAGTAATATTATTAAAATTAGCTCAGTTCCAAATACAGTAGAGGTTGATACAACAACAAATTTTAATTTAAAGGGAATTTCTGACAAATCAGTAGAGAGTTTAGGAGTAATTGCGATGAAAGTTATAGGTAGTAGTACTAGATTTTTTGTCGTTGATGACGATTTTCAGATACCGTATAATGGAATTTTAGGCTGTGAATTTTTATACAAAAATTATTGTAAAGTAAATTTTGATAGTAAAACTTTAGAAGTAAACGGAAATTCAATTAAATTCAAACAGGATAATGAAATAAATAAACTAAATAAATTCGTAAATTATGAAGTTTCAAATGCAGATATTAAATTACCTTTTATAGATGTGTTAAATTCTCTAACGCAAGAGATCACGCAATTTTTACTAGATACAGGAGCAGAATGTAGTTTAATAAAAAAAACTTTAGTACCAGATTATTGTAAAATTGATAACGAAGATAAAATGTTTTTGAGAGGTATAGATGGCGAAATAATAAAAACTGAAGGATCAACTATAATAGATATTTTTGGAATTGAACACAGAATACAAGTCGTACCGGATGACATTCCTATACCAGCTGAGGGAGTAATAGGAGTCGATTATTTAAGTAAACATGACACAGCTTTGAATTTTAAAACCAAAAGTTTAAGAGTACATGATAAATATTCACCATTTAAAGATAGAAAATTTATAAATTTAACAATAAATAATAAAATGCCAATTAACGAGGAAGATTTTGATTTAGAGTCAGATGAAGAAAATGTTGTCGATTCAATGTACAATAATTATTCGGTTCATGACGAGAAAAATAAATATTATTCAAACGAATTTTCAAACATGGGACAAATTTATAGTTTTTGTGTTTCAAAGGAAGAAACTTTTAACGAACTTGAAATAAAACAAAACGCAGATATTTTAGAAAGTAGATTATGTAATATTTTTAATGCACTTAGAGAGGAGCACGGAATAGAGCCAGTGGAACAGCCAAGTATACATCCAGAAATTTTA